>OX336392.1:537169277-537769277 GCA_946902985.2 Meconema thalassinum
ACGTTCCCATGCCACAAAGGTTGTAACGCGAAAGGTACGCCAACTCAATGGAAAACATTCAAGCAACCGCGCTATAGTCCTGATCCTTCCACATGCGATTATTATACTTTTGGTCCCTGAAAAGAAGGCCTTGAAGGGTGAACAATTCCAGTCGGACGAGGATGTTCAGTAGGTGGTTAGGAACTTCTTCACGCAGCAGAACACGAGGATCTTCAACCTAGTGCGTGGGTGGGATGAGTACCTCAATACTCACGGCGATGTTGCCGGATTGCAGACTGGTTCTGGACTGTACGTCCGTCAAACGGAACCTTTTTGATCACACCTTATCTCTATCTCTCTCTATATATAAGAATGAAAGTTTGTCTGTTTTTTTTTTCATTTCTACGGAAATTTGCGTTATTTATGCGTTTCAGACTGTTTTATGACGGATGCGCGCGAAAATATTTTTTGTCTGTCTGTCTGTCTATCCGTGGACAAAGTTGTTCCCTTATAACTCGAGAACGGCTGGGTGGATCAACGTAAAGTTTGGTACAGATATCCTTCAGAGGCACGACACTAATCATTGATGTAACTCTTCTCTGTACCTCTCATAAAAGGGGGCCTACCCCCTTAAAATACTTGCTGAAATAGGCGTAGAAGGACGAGACAAAGCTCATTTTCAGCCCCTCAATGTGAGAAACAAAACTCGGGAGCCCTAAAGGGACGCCGAAAACCACATTTTAAGGCCCTAAAACCAACAGTTTTTGAGATATTTCCAGAAAACTAATTTCATTTAATACAATAACGAAAGAATGCAAGCCGGTTACCATGGCAACGGATTCTCACAGCTTCATCTATTGCTGTAAGACGCAATACAATTCCATTTATTACATTACTGAGATAGTTTGCAAACGGCTATAAGGTTATAACGGAACCAAATTAAGCTGTAAAATTCATCAATGGCATATAATGCGCTTAAGGGGGTCAAGGGGTACTCTAGATTTTTTCACGCGATTTACACGTGCGGTTGTGGTACGGAAGATCTATTATATCCCTATCCCTATATTGTTATATTATTAATAATAATAATAATAAATAACCTTACAAATCCCATAAGGGCTATGGCCTCCTGCTTTGCAGGGAATTGCTCAGTTTTAACTCATCAGGTGAGCAAGTCCTGAGGAGCATTCGGGGTCATTCTTTCTGATTGGGCCTTCTATATAGATGTGTAGCTGTTATATTATATTATTACTGTATTATTATTATTATTATTATTATACTACGCCCTACAATGACGAGACAAAGCTTATTTTCAGCCCCTTGGTGTCAGAAACAAAACTCGGTGCCCCTAAATAGCCGTAAAGGGTCCCCGAAAACTACATTTTAAGGCTCTAAAACCAACAGTTTCTGAGATATTCCCAGAAAACTAATTTCATTTAATAAACTAATGAAGTAATGCAAGCCAGTAACCATGACAACAGTATCTCAAAAGGTGACATCCAACTTTCCATCTTTTTCTGCAAGAAGTAAAGCCACTCCATTTATTAAATTTCTGTGGATGTTTGCAAATGCCTATAAGGTTATTACGGAATCAACTAAAACTGTAAAATTCATCAATGCGCAAAGGGGTCAAGGGGTACCCTAGATTTTTTCACACGACTTAAATGTGCGTTGTATCGAACAGAAGGTCTATTATATCTTCAAAAAGCAACATTATTTTCAAAAATTCCTGAATTGAAATAGTTATTTTTTGCTTTTAGGAATTTGGGCCATTGGAGGCTAAAAAACCTGAATTTTCATGCACCACAAGCCTTTATAATTTATTAAAGGGGTCTTCCTCCTGATGGGGACTTGACACAACAGTGAAGGTAAGTTTTATTTGACGTGTACTGCGTTTCGTTTACGAGGTTTCCAATTTTATTTTCACGTCAGGAAGAACACGTTAGGTAAATTTAGTTTCAGAGTATATTTTAACTAATCATTTTTGTTTGTCGACAAACAGGTTCCAAGTCTCTAACCATTGCAACAGTAGCTCAATTGATTACGTCTGGTTATTAATACCGAAGACCGTTCGATGAATGGGTACTTCTGCTAGTACAGTATAAATCAGATCCTTCTCACATTGTTGGAACAATCTCCACTTAGTTGCCTTTGGTGTTGTCAACTTCCAGATTCTCCTATTAGCCAGCCATTCGGAGGATATGCCCGTTAACGTGTCTGTTATTATTGTTTATTAGCGGATTCGGTGGCGCAGTTGGTAGCATGCTGAACTGCTGTGCCCAAGATCGTGGGTTCAAACCCGGCCGAAGTCGTCGGATCTTTTAAGAGAGTTAAAATCCTTCAGTATGCCTTCCTTCGGAGTGGAGGTGAAGTCTGCGGTCCCATGTCACAGATTTATGGCATGTAAAAGATCCTTCCACTAACTAAACATATGTGAAGCTAAATTTCTAGGTTAGATTTTGTTGTAACGCTCTATCAAAGTTCCAACGTTCACCACTAGGTATCATTGATATCTGGTAGCGAAAGTTGGAACTACATGAAATGGAACGGAACTTGTAGCTCACACTAGGGGTGTCCGCTTGAAGCAGCTACAGCCTCTGGCAATCGCAATCGATGTTGCACCTTTCTCTCCGTCGTCGACGCCTCCCCCAGTTTCAGCTTAGGTTGAAAACGCCGATGTTTTTGAAGTTTTTCCTAAGTGGGCCACGCTCCTGGATATCTTGACATGTTATCCCAATCTCCAACAGATTTTTCTCCACTTCACTGAACCAGACCCCCTTTATCTTTTTCTCATGGAGAAAAGCAAAAATTCGGTTGCATAGCCGTGTTGATTTCATTCGGGTTATATGTCCATAGAAAGAAATCCTCCTTTTCTCGTCACGTCAGTTATTTTCTCTACGTGTGTGTACATCTCTTGGTTGTGGCGTTTTCGGAACTTGCCGTATTCTTTGACTGGACCCAGGATTTTCCTCAAAATCTTCCTTTCCTTGCTCTCCAGTTATTCCATTATGCCTTTTCTATTCATGGCGAGACATTCCGCTGCTTACAAAGCTTCTGCCCGTATGATCGTGCAGTAGTGATTGAGTTTTGCATTCAGGGATATAGCCTAGATCTTTATTGTAAACATTCTTAGTTAGATGGAAAGCCATGTCAATTTTATTCAAGCATGATGCAAAAGCCTCGTTTTCGGTCATTGTAGGGTCTATGCATTCACCAAGATAATTAACTTATTATTATTATTATTATTATTATTATTATTATTATTATTATTATTATTGTTATTTATCTGTATGATTATGAAGGCAGGCGATGAACCAGCGTTTTATAGTCGCGTACCTCACTGGGTAATGTTTACACAAGGCTCAGTTGCCGACGGAAATATGTCCGAGTCAGACCAATTACCATGCCGTAATTTATCAATGAAACACAAAGACGAAAGAGGATCTGATGACTCTCCGGTTTAAGAATAAACAGTATTGATCCCATGCCAGACCCTTACCTTGCACGTGCTCTGTAATTAACTCGTGGCTATCGCTTCAGTTAAGAGTCCATTACATGATTGCTGAGTAGTCTCATAAGTAACCATAACAACCGTCACGTTTTGTAAAGACTAGACTGTATTAACCCTTAGGAAGTCGCGCCTCCCTCTCTGACGTACTGTAATTAGTTGCGTCAACATCCCACTCTATTGCATTATAGAAGACTCCTTCAACTGTCCGTGGTGACATGAGCTCCCTAAATGAAACAATATTATAAAACGCACCATTCTTAATACGCTTATCATTATTAACCCTTTGACCACCAACGTCCGATTGATCATATGTTCTGGAAAATATGCATTTTCCAAGTTAGTTATTCGATTTAATAGTTCATAATACATGTTTTGGTCTATTGAAAATCCACAGCCTGCTTCCAGTCGGCCAACCGGATCAGTGAATGGAATTGAATGAAGCCCCCATATAGTGGCAAGGATATGAACTGTGCCGGCTGTCGAAGCCTGTCGCACTCCTCTGGGGTTATGATTATATGAATGACAGATGAAATGAAATGACAGTGGAAAGTGTTGTTGGAATGAAATTTGTGACAGGGAAAACCGGAGTACCCGGAGAAAAACCTGTTTGCCTCAGCTTTACCTAGCACAAATCTCACATGAAGTGACCGGGATTTGAACCACGGACCCAGCGGTGAGAGGTACATAAACAGACATGACTGAGCGTATTCTAAAGAGCCACCATGGCTGCCAACTGTTAATAATTGCTCTCTCTATTTTCTTTATCCAAATACCAATATATCTGGAAGTATGCAAGCCGACAGCTTTAAACTATGCACACTTATAGTACCTGACATTTTAGATTAATTTGGCGTAACTTATATACTTCAATTCTACCAACATGATTCTAAGCCTGCTGATAGGACCAATTTTTAAATACATGTAACTTCTATACTATCAGTTGGATTTCAACCAAATTTCGTATGAGCTATGTGTAACACATCATATATAACCATAATATTGTTAAGAGCAATCAGGGCTGCCAACTGTTAATAAATGCTGTCTATAATTTGTTTACCCTAATATCAATATATCAGAAAGTATGCAAGCCAACAGCTCTATACATTACACACGTATAGCACCTGACATTCTAGATGAATTTGGAGTAATTAATATAAGTCAGTGCTGCCAACATGCCTGCTGATATGTCCAATTTTAAAATACATGTAACTTCTATACTAACAAATGGATTTCATCCAAAATTGGCACAACAAAATATCATAATATTTCAGATTATTTCCAACCAGCACACGCATGTCATTGTTGCCAACATCCTTTCACGCGTGCTGATAGATCCAATGTCTAACTGCATGTAACGTCCATTGGACTTCATCCAAATTTTGTATATACATTAAGAGATGGAACTAAGAATATATTCAGTTACCAGGCCTGCCAACTGTAGTGCTCTATTAGGCTATATTATACCAGGAATACTTGGAACTAATTAGACATTTTGATATTACCAACTTAATTTCGTCATTATTTTAGATAGGTTCATATACTGTAGATTATTCATTGGCATGGAAAGTAGGCTCTTTAGTTCGTTACGGAACTTCTTGTTAAAGTAAATATTTACTTGAATTATCACTCCATTTAATATGATTTATAAAATAAGTGTACATTAAGTAACATTAATAAAATGCTCAGTGTCCTTCAAAACAAACAAAATCCATCCAATTTACATAAATGGTAAGGAAGTTATTAGGTATAATTTACAGCAGGGTAAAAGGTGTGGATTAGGCCTTGGCAGTATAGGGTGTGGGCAACGCATATATGGCTGGCGGTCAAAGGGTTAATTTATTATTCCGTTCACAATTCACAAAATAAGTTCTGTCTAACACAAGTAGCGCGCGCAATGCTGCATGACTTATGTGGCGACTGTACTCTGTCATTGCTGTGTCCCCCTGATCGTCCCATGAGGTTCCTGGTGCAGCAACGTTCAGCGGCAATCAAAAATCTTGAAAGGCTAATATTTCGGTGTGTGTAGAATTTGTCTGAGAACTTGTGCTATTGTGGTGTCTGTACAAGTGTGTATATTTGTCATTATTGTTGTTGATTCATTGTGGGGCTTAGCGACAGCATTATCATGTAGCCCCGTGTACTTGGCTGTGTGTTGAATTTGTCTGAGAACTTGCGCTATTGTGGTGTCTGTAAAAGTGTGTGTGTATTTTTCATTCTTGTTGATGATTCATTCAGGGGTTTTGCGACAGCATGGTCATGTACCCCCCGTGTACTTGGTTGTGTGCAGAATTTGTCTGAGAACTATGTAACGTGTTTTTCGAGGGGATTTTACGCCACTGGCATAAGTCAGTAGGAAGCCATTCTATATTTATTTACGCGGCAAATTGTTCAGCCAAGAGAAGTTTTCATGTTAACTTATTATTATCATTAACTTATTATTATTATTAAGGTATTTTTGGAGCATTTTTATAAAATTATAAGCATACAGATAGGTTTTCCATGTTATAGAAAACACTACCAAGCAAATTATTACGAACAACATTATCATAGAAAATTATATGATTACGGAATTTTACGGAGTTTTGCCAGTTAGGGTATTTTGAGAGAGATGAGTCACGGAGAATTCGGCTACAGGCTTAATCTTGTCGAGTAGCATGGCGCAAGCTGGGTTGCTGCTTCAAGAAAAGGCGAAATGGCCTGTACCGGTAATCGGCATAATCGCCGCGCCGAGTGTAATGACCCGGAGGAGGGGAAGATCGCGTGGTGGGTCAGCCAATCAGAGGAGACCGGGCGACTGGAAGACGGCTCCGTAGAGGGGATGCGACGAGTGCATATATGGTTTGCGCGCCGTGGAGGCAAGGCGACTATCTTTGTAAAACTTAACCAGTGTGGTTGTACGTGTGGTTGGTTCCGATATTCGGACCATAAGTTATCATATCTACAAGTATCTCATCAACTAACGAAGAAGATGACGACGACCAGGAGGCTGTGGGAAGCTCTCTACAACATCCAGTACGAGGGAAATGCTACGGAAATTTCCAGTGGTCACCAACACACGTTCCACTATGTAGAATTAGTGTTAGGTTTCTTGTTGTGTACTTACCGCGAACCAAGGACACCCAAAACACTATGATGTGTGCACAGTGTTAGATGTTTGTATGCAAAGGTTATATGCTATCTGTTCGTGCCAATTGTAGAGATGACATTCAGTAAAACACTCTAAATTGTGAGGTGTTGCGAAATGTTGTAAAAATTGTAAGATTTTAATATTATTTAATTTTTAGTATAGAATGTTTAAGTGTAATACTGTATAGAATAGAATAACTTCTCCGTAAGTCTAATCAAACCAAACTAACCAGCTGTTATACTAAATTCATTAAATATTGGTTTGTAATATGTAAATAAGGCTTATTATTCTGGGGTCACGTAGTGCCCCAAAGTCCCCGCAGGGGCTCACATCTAGTGGGACGTTGGTTGGCGACCACGGGACCCCAGCTGAGTCCGGCATTGCTTCCACTTACTTGTGCCGGGCTCCTCTTCGTCTTCTTTCCTGTCGACCTCAATTGGTCAACTCTTGTTCTCGTCCGACCCCGACGGTATTAGGGTATCCGAGGCCTAGGGAGTCTCTTCCTTTCCCGCCTTAATTGGCCCTTGTCTCATCTTTTCTGATACCCTCCTTGTGCGAGGGGTCAGCCTTCTTTTTCTTTTCCTGTTATCTCCTGCCTTCTGCTCAAGACCCTCAAGGAGGCAGCGTGTATGTATCCCCACCACTTCTGGTGCACCCTAGATATTGCTACACCCTCAGGGGCTCACGGCTGTTGAGTTCGGGAGTTGGCGACCCCGAGGGATTCCTGAGCTGGGTCCGGTTTCATCCTTTTGTTCATTACCATTGGGGCGGACCCTCTCATCTTTCACTTTCCTATCTGCCTTTCATGGCTCTCCTTCCTTCCAAGTCCCTCAATCAGCATTCTTCGAGGGTTGAGGGCGTTTCTTTTCTTCCTGTCCTTTATTTGCCTTATTCTCCTTTTGTTTTCCATTTCTTCTTCTAGTAGACTAATAGTTTACATTTCATTATCATCTTCACGTTCACCCAAACCATTAGAGGCCGATAACCTAGATGTTAGGCCCCTTAAAACAACAATTATCATCATCATCATTTAACCCTGGAACCCTACACTAGGGCACTGGGTGCCCCAGAGAATTTTCGTTTTACTCTGGGTTTGTGATGGCAACCCTTAGGCCGGTTGCAAACACAGCGGATTTTTCCGAGCGGATAAAAACACGTCGCTGCCCATTGAAGTACGTTAGAGCTTACACATTAGATAGGTCAGTTTGCCGTTGGTGGAAGCTGTTCCGCCGTCTTGATCTAGTGGCCTACGTAACCAAATGCGCGGATTGTCTACCGCTCCAGCTGCTAGCACGCCGATTTGAACTTCACATTGGCAGAGAAGTATATATCGTGAATATCGTATCATTTCGTAAACATGAGTGACGTGATTATCCCTGCTTCTTATATTATCCTATATTATTTTCAACTTTTCAACTTCATAAGTTACTTTCACTTACCTCAGTGTTATTGCCAACATTTCTACTGGTTGAATACAGTTCCTCATTTTGGTATTTTTGCGCTGAATGGTATCTTTCAACCAGCCATGCAATTCGTCAAAGGAAGTCATCGACATTCTAAAATAATTGAAGAATTTCGTCTCATCCTGCCTCAACTCTTCAAATAACGCGTAGAAAGTGCCAACCTCATCTCTCCTTTCATGAATTGAATAAACCCAAATCAGTCGATTTTTTCTTCTCCTTTTCATTCGACGACGGAATAACAATAATGCTAGAAGCTGCCCTCTGTTCATTTCAAAGTACACAAGCAATCAATAATTTGAATATCTGAGGAAGTGAGTTGGTTTCAGAAACTATACTGCAACTACTCGTACGACGTCGACGGAAAATTTTCCGCCGTGAGTGTAACAGGCCGGCGACAGTTAAATCTCCGACAGAAAACATTCGCTCGGAAAAATCCGCCCTGTGTACAACAGGCCTTTACAGCCTGCAGCCGCCTTGACATTTTTTTGTCCTTGACAGTCTTTCAGTTGCCGTGTTAGTCACAGTTGTAACGCATCGCTTCTTTCATATAAATCGCTTTAGGGGCACTGAGCACATTACCCCAGTGTAGTATTAGTGTTACGTTTCTTGTTGCGTACTTTCCGCGAACCAAGGACACCCAAAACACTATAATGTGTGCACAGTGTAAGATGTTTGTATGCAAAGGTTATATCTTATCTGTTCGTGCCAATTGTAGAGATGACATTCAGTAAAACAATCTAAAATGTGAGGTGTTGCAAAATGTTGTAAAAAAGTGTAAGTTTTTAATATTAATTTTATTTTTAGTATAGAAGGCTTAAGTGTAATATATAAAACAATAAATCCTCCGTAAGTCTAATCAAACCAAACTAACCAGCTGTTATACAGAATTCATTAAATATTGGTTTGTAATATGTAAATCAGGCTTATTATTCTTGGGTCACGTAGTGCCCCAGAGTCCCCGCAGGGGCTCACATCTAGTGGGACGTGGGTTGGTGACCACTCAGCTGAGTCAGGCATTGCTTCCACTTACTTGAGCCAGGCTCCTCTCCGTCTTCTTTCCTGTCGACCTCACTTGGTCAACTCTTGTTCTCTTCCGACCCCGACGGTATTAGGGTATCCGAGGCCTAGGGAGTCTCTTCCTTTCCCGCCTTAATTCGCCCTTGTCTCATCTTTTCTGATACCCTCCTTCTTTTTCTTTTTCTTTTCATGTTATCTCCTGCCTTCTGCTACACCCTCAGGGGCTCACGGCTGTTGAGTTCGGGAGTTGGCGACCCCGAGGGATTCTTGAGCTGGGTCCGGTTTCTCCCTTTTGTCCATTACCTGTGGGGTACACCCTCTCCTCTTTCACTTTCCTATCTGCCTTTCATGGCTCTCCTTCCTTCCGAGTCCCTCAATCCGCATTCTTCGAGGGTTGAGGGCATTTCTTTTCCTCCTGTCCTTCATTTGCCTTATTTTCCTTTTCTTTTCCATTTCTTTTTTCTAGTATATAAGTTAGTTTTATAGTTAACATTTCATTATCATCTTCACTATCACCCAAGCCATTAGTGGCCGATAACCTAGATGTTAGGCCCCTTAGAACAACAATTATCATAATCATCTCTGCCCCAGTGAAGGATTAGTGTTTGTAATAAACAAGTGTAGGGTTCCAGGGTTAACAAAAAGTCGATGTTTCAAATACGGGTTTAGACTTTTTACTGAAATGTAAAAAAAAAATCGGTTAATTAGTTTATTACCGTATCCCAAAAGTCGATTATAGCCAGCACTAAATTTAGGTCTGACTAGTTTTCATTTAAAAAAAATATCCCTTTATAGTCCTTTGGAAAATCTGGGAAACTCAGTTGGCTGGAGTCAGTTTGCTGAATGAAAGTAGTATATAATATTCTCTTGGCAAAGTAAGGCACTAGTAATTTATTACGTTTCTGTTCTGTCGAACAAACACTCACAGGAGAAGGTAAGTTATGCCATTCACGCAGGAAGTGATTCCAGAGCGCTGTGTGGGCAGTTCTCGGACAAGGACCTCGGACAGGGGCGATGACCGACCAACGTTACCCTCCTTAACATCGCAATATTTGTAAGGTGTAATAATAATAATAATAATAATAATAATACCAATAATACGATATTAATAACTATTCTTATTCTTATTTAACTCGCTTACGTCTTTATAACACTTTGGCCAGACCAACTATTTGATACGGCAGCGAGGCTTGGACACTAAGATCTCAATTTACAGCCTGTGAAATGAAACTCATGCGACGGACATCAGGCTATGGAAAATGGATCATAAGCGAAATGAAGAAATTGAAGGTGAAACCTGTCATCACTTACATCTATGATTACCAGGAAAACTGGAAACATCACGTGCAAAGGAGACACTACGCTACCAATCCAGAAGAACAAGATCTGTAGGACGCCCGATGAAGCAGTGCAAAGGAAATTCAAGACCGTAACGGGACACTTGGAATATAAATGAAACTTAATTCCATAATGCAGTATTATTGGAACGTGGAAATAAGTCACCATCTTGTGCACAATTTTGCGTAGTCGAAATAGCCGTGGGGTTATTGCGTATGACTGTGAATCTAGAGATCTTGGGTTCGAATACTCGGCGAGTTAGATATTTTTGCTACCAGATTATCATTTTAAACGATATTTATCATATCAATATGACTCATTTTAACAGAATCCATATGAAATTACGTGTTGGTCTGTGAATCAAGAGGACCTGTTTATAAGGAATTTAAGGTGTCGCGTCTATTAATCTAGTTGATCCATATCGTATTCTTTATTTAGGCTAGTGCTGGTGGAAGCTACAAATCATCTAATAAAATGAGTTCCGTATTATAAACTATAATATCTGTAAAACACTCCCTTTTACAATAAATTAATATTTGTGCCAATAATAGTATAAAATACCGGTGTATCAACAATTTCACGTGAGGTTTCTTCTATGTCAGATGTTACACATCATATGCGACTACTGTAAGGCTCGTAATTTTTAATCATTATTACAACTTATACATAACTAGCAGCCCGCCCCGTCCGGTATGTAAGCCCAGTGTAAGTTTCAAGGGCCCATGGACGGCAGGTCCCAGACGCAATTCAGGAAAGCCGAGGTGAACAGCGAAATTCAAAGCAGAAATACTCTTCTCTGAAGTCTTAACTTGACATGACTCGACAGTTTGATGCTGGCCGAAGCTTGGGTGTTAGGCTCGTAAACTCGCTCCAAAGCTAGTAATATAAATTTCCACTGAATGGAGATTGTTGGAAGAAATGAAAACGTAAAAACACTCATAGTGGGCAATGTATTATATGCTGTCACGGACATTTTTGTAGAACTATTCATGCTGAACAATTCTTACGCTCACAGTACAGTATATAGATATTGTTAACGCTTTACCCAGCGTAAGCTTAAAAGACGCACGGACGGCAAGTTTTTCTTCGACTTCTTCTCTTTCTTCTTTTCCTTCAGCGTTTGTCCCGCGCACCTGCAGGGTCCGTTGTCTCCATTTCGCTCTGTCTCGGGATGCATCTGGATGGATGTTCACGCTTTGGAGGCCTTTATGAAGCGTATCCGCCCGACGTTGTTCAGGTCGTCCTTTAGGTCTTCTGCCGACGACTTCAAGTGTGTATCCCGTCTTGGCAATAGAGTCATCATCGGCCCGTAAAACATGCCCAAACCAACGAAGTCGGTTTTTCTTCGACTTGATTCACTGAAATCGTTAGTGCCCGGCTTGCTTTGGTAATAAATGAATTATTTTCTAGAGCAACCTTTTCGGAAAATTCCTTTACAGAATGGCGAAAACCGCATCAAAATCCATCCAGTGGTTCTCGAGATTACCCGTTACATCCAAGAATCGGGGACTTTGTTTTATACTAAGTGGAGATTTGCAATTGGGGGTGTGGTAAATACATATAAACCGTATATCTGATAATGATTGGTGGATATGAGTCGCGGATTGCCTTTCTGGCCGGATTTGAAGCTTTGACTGGTTTAAAACTCAGCAATTCTTCTTCGTTTGTGCCATGTCTTGTGTGGGGTTTCGCCTAGGACACCAAGCTGGCTCATCGGCGGGCTCTTGGTGTCCCCGCCCGGACCCCCACAGGAGTGACGAACTGCGCACCACCTCCCTTTATATTAGGTGCAACTGCACCACTTGACTGCGAGAACTAAAAGCTCAAGCGGCCTTAACCTCCTTATGAAGGCTTCCAAAAAGACACGGCACAAACCTAGAAGAATTGCTGAGTTTTAATTCACTGGCCGTGAAAGCCAATATACCATCTTTTTAACTGGTTTAATTTTATGTTTTATTTACATTGAAAAGTTCAAGTCACTCGCTTCAGTAGTTTTGACAAACAGTCAAAAATCAAACATAAGGTGTATTTGGTCATCATTAACGTCATCTGGGAGGAATACAATGTAGGCCTATATTCGAAATGATTAGGCAGCAAGCTTACAGCTGTAGGAGCCGGCACAGTAGCCTGCTCCATATCTGACTGCATGTTACTTGCGTGTCACCACGGTACAGTACTCAAGTGCACTTGCTCGGGTCACATGTTCTGTCGCGGGTCAAAGATTAGCCAAATTTTTCTGCAGTGGGGTTATCTGACGACCTGCGATACAATGTATCACAGTGAAAGGGCGGCACATGCACGCTGATAACTCAACACTTGAGATATCTCAACTGCTGTTGGAACCCCTTGTGTTTCAACATGCTTTCAAATAACAGCCCCCAACCCTTAAAGAATTACGAGGGTAAGAACAAAATAGGCCGCCTCCGTGCTTAGCTGCCACCCCGGAGGTCCGAGGTTCGATTCCCGGCTCCGCCACGAAATTTGAAAAGTGGTATGAGGACTGGAACGAGGTCTACTCTGCCTCGGGTGGCCCAAATGAGTAGAGGGGGTTCGATTCCCACCTCAGCCATCCTAGAAGTGGTTTTCCGTGGTTTCCCACTTCGTTTCCGGGCAAATGTCGGGTTGGTATTTACCGTAAAGCCACGGCCGCCTCCTTCCTTCTTCCTTGCCTATCCCTCCCATTCTTCCCCTCCCTTCCCATCCCTCATGAGGCCCCTGTTCGCTTTGAAGGTGCGGCCGCCTGGGTGAGGTGCTGGTCCCACCTCCCCAGTTGTATCCCCAGAGAAAGCGTTTCAAGCTCCAGGTCACTGTCCTGGAGGAGGTAATGGTGGGATCCCTCGCTGAGTCCGAGGGAAAAGTCAACTGGAGGATAAACCAACTAATGAAAAATAACAAAATAGGCAAATAATAATAGTAATATCGTATGGCCTTGGGTGCCGGGCGCAAGCTTTGTAATTTGACACCCAGAGGGTAGCTTGCATGTCGAATTTCGTTGTTCCATGAAGCACTATGAAAGTCAAGGAGGTTAGATATCTAAGCTCCTTGAACACTATAGCGCTTTCTAGTAGAGAAATGAGGATCTTTGTGTTGGCGGAAACTCACTAGATTAAGTTTGCCATTATGAACACGGCCTACTGAATTCAAATGGGTTCTTTGACATGCCAACATCGTATGACAAGTGTGTCGTAAATTTTGTCGCCTTTCAAAAAAATCACTTACCACGGCCAGGAGCGAACCTGAAAGCTTGGGGTTGGTAGTCCGACACGTTAACCACTCACCCTCCGTGGCAAGTTATAATAATAATAATAATAATTTCAGATGAGAAGGCTAAAAGTATGGAAGGAAATAAATCAGGATTCAACAATCAACCTTTAATTACCAATAATACAGAAATATGTCTCAAGTAGAAAAGGAAGCTTGTAGTTTAACGTGACCGTTAATCTTGAGATCAAGAGCCACGGGACCTCCGTTTTACGTGGAATCCGAACCACAGGACATAGCATTTCACTTCGAAAATCTCACATGCATTGACCGGGAATCGAACCCGGACCGCCTTGGTGAGAGGCATACAGCTAGACCGCTGAGCCACCACGCCCCCTGTCTCAAGTAGAATCACATAGGCTATTTAGGAGATTTTACTCAGCCAGCTGGGTTAGATCACAAAGCCAACAAGGAAAGAATTACAAAAAGCATATAGAATTACCTGGAAGCCTCCGTGGCTTAGGCGGCAGAACGCCGGCCTCTCACCGCTGGGTCCGTGGTTCAAATCCCGGTCACTCCATGTGAGATCTGTGCTGGACAAAACGGAGGCAGATAGGTTTTTCTGCGGGTACTCCGGTTTTCCGTGTCAAAATTTCATTCCAGCAACACTCTCCACTATCATTTCATTTCATCTGTCATTCATTTAATCATTGCCCCAGAGGAGTGCGTCAGGCCTCGGCAGCCGGCACAGTCCATATCCTCGCCGGTAGATGGGGGCTTCATTCATTCCTTTCCTGACCCGGTCGGAGACTGGAAGCAGGCTGTGGACTTTCATATAGAATTACCTGGAACATAATGGTGAATCAGCTGCCCCTAATAATATCGTTTTGTGCAGCCCAACTAACGTGTATTACCAGGAAGGTCGATATTTCTCTGCTGCATCCCGTATCGTACTAATACACTGCAAGCTTATCCCGCAAGCGATACTGAACTCTATTGTGTTTCCCTCGATGTGACTGCAGACTAATACGAAGAAAAATAATATAGTTCAGTATCGTTTGCAGGATATTATTAGGGGCACCTGATTCACCTGGTATATAATAAAAAATAAAAAATAAAAAACATAGCCTATTACAAAACGAACAAGAAGTTCCGTGACGAACTAAAGAGCCTACTTTTCATGCCAATGATTATTCTACAATATATGAACCTATCTAGAATAATGACGAAATTAAGTTGGTAATATCGAAATGTCTAATTAGGTTGAAATATTCCTGGTATAATGTAGCCTAATAGAGCACTAGAGTTGGCAGCCCTAGTGACTGAATATATTTTTAGTTCCATCTCTTAAGGTAGAAAATACTAAATTTGGTTCAAGTCCAATGGATAGTATGGACGTTACATGTAGGTAAACATTGGATCTAACAGCGCGTTTAAAATCATGTTGGCAACAATGTCATGCAAGTATTGGTCAGAAATAATCAGAAATAATATGATCTATTGTTGTGCCAATTTTGATTGAAATCCATGAGTCAGTATAGAAGTTACATGCATTTTAAAATTGGACCTATCAGCAGGCTTAGAATCATGATGGCAGCACTGACGTATATTAGTTGCTCCAAATTAATCTAGAATGCCAGGTACTATACGTGTGCAAAGTTTAGAGCTATTGCTTTGCATATTTCTGATATACTGATATTGGGGTAACAAAAATAGAGACAGCATTTATTAACAATTGGCAGCCCTGGTTGCTCTTAAGAATATGCATAGTCATATCTATTATGGTACACATAGCACATACGTAATTTGTTGAGATCCAAATGATAGTATAGAAGTTACATGTATTTAAAGTTGGACCTCACAGCGGGCTTAGAATAATGTTGGTAGCACTGACGTATAGAAGTTACTCCAAATTAATATAGAATGTCAGGTACTATACGTGTGCATAGTTTAAAGCTGTCGGCTTGCATACTTTTTGATATAATGGTATTTGGATACAATAAATTGAGGGCATTTACTAACAGTTGGCAGCCCTGGTGGCTCTTATGAATACGCTCAGTCACATCTGCTTATGTACAGATAGCACATACGAAATTTGGTTGAATTCCAATTGATAGTGTAGAAATAATATTCATTTAAAAATTGGACCTATCAGCAGGCTTATAATCATTTTGGCAACACTGCCATGTATAGCCTCCTGGATATTAAACTGAAATAGTATTATCTACATGTTTGCCAATTTTGGAATAGCTCCCATGCATACCTTCCATGATATCCAACATGGAGCTCAAATTTCTATTGCGTTTTTTCAGCAGTTGATAGCACTGATATAATTTTCAAATATGGGCTTGAGATATTCCGGTATACATCTTTAGTCATACTAAATTTGGTTTCGATTGCTGCAGCGGTTTAGGAGTTGATACGGGACACACACACACACACACAGCCAGACAGACAGACAGACAGACACACATTTTCCCGGATCTATCTCATAGTCTAATTTTTCCTCATTTTTGCAAAATGTGAAAAGTAGGCTAAAAATTACCTCACTACAATAGACTACTGTCATCAAACTAGAAGCAAATTTACGTATCTGAAACATTGATAATAATTGGGGCAGATCACAAGTTTAAAACATTGAAAATGGAGAGAAAAACAATCCCAGAAATATCTTAGGACCAAAATATAAAAACGGGGGTTGGATGAAAAGGAAGCCGCATAAAATCGACTGTATCAAGTATTGAAAAAATCACAAATTCCATCAGAAAACGGAGACTAAAATTTGAGGGTTAAGTGGCTAACTATCTCCGATAAACAATAATAATTCGTTGCTAGAAATAACACAAGAACTGCAAGTAATTGGTAACAACGAAGACATCATTTACAATAGACCAACATTTAGAACCCTAATAAACAGATACAAATACACCGAGAATACAGAATGGACAAAAGTGAGTGCAGTGAACGGGAATAAAAGAGGAAACATTGTGCTAACTTTCTAACGATTCAAATAATATAAATGGGTACTGTTGTGTTGTTTGAGTTTTCAGACTTTTTACTGGTTTGATGCAGCTGTCCATGCCTCCCTGTCTTGAGCTAATCATTTCATCTCTACATAGCTACCACACCCTACCTCCGAGGCAAACTGTTTAACATATTCTAACCTTGGTCTACCCCTACAGTTCTTGTCCTCGACACTTCCTTCCATAACTAAGCTTGCTATTCCTGGGTGTCTTAGTATGTGTCCTACTAACCTATCTCTTCTCTTCATTAGAAGTCGCCAGAAACATCTCTCGTCTCCCACTCGTCTTAATACCTCTTCGTTTGTAACCCTATCTACCCATCTAATCTTCATCATTCTCCTGTAACACCACATTTCAAATGCTTCAATTCTCCTCTTTTCTGTTGCTCCAATAGTCCAAGTTTCACTTCCATAGAGCACCACGCTCCAGACAAAGGCTTTCAAAAATGACTTCCTAATACCTAAATATATATTCGATGTCAACAGATTCCTATTTTGTAGAAATGCTTTCCTTGCCATCACTGGTTATTTTGCTTCCTAAATAACAGAAGTCTCCTACTTCCTTCAGCTTTTCACCTGCCAATTTGATCTCCATAGAGGTTTCTGATTTATTTCGGCTGCATTCCAGTATCTTTGTTTTATATTTATTAATTTTCATCATGAATTCTTTCCGTAAGACGGAGTCCATACCATTCAAAAACTCATTCAAATCCTCAGGCTTGTCGGCCAAGATGACGATGTCATCAGCAAATCTCAGAGTTGAAATTATTTCTTCTTGAATCTTCACTCGCACTTTAAATTTTTCTCCAATTTCCTTCATTGCTTGTTCAATGTAAAGATTGAAAAGTATGGGTGATAAGTTGCAGCCTTGCCTTACACCTTTCTGAATACCAGCTTCTCTCATGTCCTTCAGCTCGAATGACTGCTGTCTGGTTTCAGTATAGATTGTATATCACCCTCCTATCCCTGTAGTTTAATCCAATAGATTTCAAAATGTCAAACAATTTAATCCAATCAACGTTATCAAAAGCCTTTTCTAAGTCTACATCAAAAGTAAAGCACTACAACGTCGTTTAGGGCAGAGGTTTTGAAAATGTTGCCCCTGGACACCCAGGGGTCTTTTGGTACAATATCTGACGGGAAGTCCAGCCCAGTGTCCTCAGGGTGAGATAAGTGTGCTTTCCAAGATTTAATAGCGTCAATGTATGGTATGGAAGTCACTGTGGGCGTAACTAGGAGTTGCTTCAGGTGGGAGGGGTGAGCGTTTTACTACTTTATAGCATTGAACTATTTTTTCCAAATGTTTATTTTTCCCTTCTTTTCTCTTTTTTTTTTAATTTCAGGTTTTATGATTGGGTTCTTTTAAATTTATTTTTTGTTTGTTTATGATTTTGATTTTATGTTATTAGTTGTGATCTGGGGCGAGGATGAGATGGAGGTACAAGAACAGTTAGACGTAACAAATGAAAAGATTGGGCAATGGGGATTGGAGATAAATGTGGAGAAGAGTAAAACAGTGGTGATGAGTAGAGATAAGAAAGAAGGAAAAGGAGTAATCAAAGTAGGAGATAAGGAATTGGAAGTGGTGAAACACTTCAAATACTTGGGAAGTGAACTGACTGAAGATGGAAGACTAGATTTGGAAATAGCAGAAGAATACAACTCGGGAGTGCTTTCTACCAACAGGTACGGGGACTAGTATGGAACAAGGATATACCAATTAAGGCTAAAGAAGTTATGTACAAAGCATATTATGTTCCTATAATGAAATATGCAGCAGAAACTTGGACAATGACTAAGAGGGATGAGAGCAGAGTACAAGCAGCTGAGATGAGATTCCTGAGAAGTATGGTCCAGAAAACGAGGAGGGACAGAGTGAGAAATGAAGATATAAGGAAAGAACTGGGAGTACTGAAACTAAATGACAAACTGGAGCAAAACAGATTGAGATGGTTTGGACATGTCAAACGGATGAATGAAGTAAGGCTACCAAGACGAGCACTGGAACGACGGATGACAGGGAAGAGAGGACGAGGAAGACCAAGAATGCGTTGGATGGACTCGGTGGAGAATAGCATTAGAAAACGGAACCTGGATTGGAACACTATGTCGGAAGAGGAATGGTGGAACGACAGAACAAAGTGGAGAGGAAACATATTTGCCCCCGCCCAGTGTCAGGTGCAAAAGGGGAAATGAAAATGATGATGATGAGTATTTAGCATTTGATTTTGATTTTATGTTATTAGATTTTAGCTTTAGGTTTTTGATTTAATGTTATTAGTTTTTACCTTTATCTAAATTCACTAAATTCACTAAGCAGAAAGGTTAACATTTCTTTTCTTTTTATTTTTACAAATTAATAATTTATTTATCAAAAGTACCTTACTGTGGAATTCTCAGTTATGCCTCGCAAGACTGAATTACCCTGTTTCAACCCTCATACCAGAATTAAAATTTCTTGGCAGAACCGGGAATCGAACTCGGACCCCCGGATTGGCAGCCAAGAATGCTAGCCACGAGGTAGTCTAATTTAAATCTTAATATTGTTTATAACTTATCCAAAAAGTTACGATTAGAATACTACCAAATTTACAATTATTATACGCTCTTACCAAAGCAACATATTCTTAATTTTTATTGCGTTTTTGTGTAGCTGGAGCCCCCAGAGCTCCCCCCCTCTTATATACGCCCCTGTGTACATGGTAAGATCAGCAATAATCTCCACTATTTGCGAATGAATCGCCTGGTATCACAACTACAACTCACAACACCACATATAAACGGAGCGCCTGTTGAAACTCTGAACACGCTGTGAGTGGGGGCAGTGCATATTTCTTATGGGGCCGAGCAATGGGTTCTTATTTACAGCCGTACCCTGGTAATAATTACCGTGGAATAGTCCCATGAATATTCAGAATGCGCGCTCGTACATAGCAGTGACACTAATGGCTTGGACCACACTTTTTTTTGTTTAAGTTCGCCACTTGGAGGAATAGTATATTGGTGGCGCCGGATGTGATGTATGACTGTAATGTTCCACGGAGTTTTCATTCTAACAGAGCTTTAACACGGAATAGGACGAGTTATGAGATTCTGAAGTGGAAATTAGTGGGACCATTTGGTGTCTATACTGGGCGTTCTGAAAATATTGGTCCTCGAATTAGGAACCCTAACGTGAGTGGTTTGGCATATCTAAGTCGTCAGCTCCATGTACTTCATTTTAAGAACAAGCGTTTTGAGCATTTCTTTTTTCAAATTATCATTTAAGCTGGAAGTCATTTTGAAAATAATGTTTTGAAATATGATAGAGCTTTTCAAAACACGCATTTTGACAATAATTGTCAAAAATAGATTAACTTTGTGTTTCTGCTAGACTGACCACGAGTGCTCTTAGTGTTAAGCGACAGTGCCAGTTAACATCTGTCATGAGTGTCCAAGTGGGTTGTCCACAATAACTCTCCCGGTAAGCGAGCGTTGCATTTCTGAGAAATGCTAAAGGACTTGGTGGCTGTCAGCGTTACTCACATGGCGCGTGCTCCACATTGCCAGCCAACTACATCAATTGACGATGTCTACTTTCCTTCTTCAACTGTTAAAGAAATATAACACCTCTACTTACAAAATGAAGCTTACTACCCTTGATTGTTACTCTTGTCTCTTTTTCAAACTCCTGATGAAAGGAATGCAATGTCTACATACAAAACAAAGTCCCCGATTCTCGGATGTTACCGGTAATCTCGAGAACCACTGGATGAGTTTTGATGCGGATTTCACCATTCTGTAAAGGATTTATCGAGGAAGGTTTCGGTAGAAAAACATTCATTTATACAAAAGGAAGCCCGAGCACTAATGATTACAGAGAATCGAGTCGAAGAAAAACCTGCCGTCCATGCGCCTCTTATGCTTACGCTGGGTAAACCGTTAAACATATCAATATACTATGAGTGTAAGAATTGTTCAGCATGAAAAGTTCTAAAAAAAATGTCCACGACAGCATATCTCTATCTTTAATACATCGCCCACTATAAGTATTTTTACTTTTTCATTACATCCAACAATCTCCATTCAGTGGAAATTTAGATTGCTAGCTTCGGAGCGAGTTTATAAGCTAGCGAACGAGCCTATCACCCCACCTTCGGCCAGCATCAAACTGTCGAATTAACACTTCAGAGAAGAGTATATGTGTTTGGAGTTTTGCTGTTCACCTCGCCTTTTCTGAATTGCGTCTGGGACCTGTCGTCCGTGCGCCTTTTAAGCTTACGCTGAGTAAACCTTTAAATATCCCTGGCGAAGCCGGGGTGGGTTGCTAGAAAATAAACAAACAAAGTTTAGTTGGGTGCTAATACATCATCCGTGACTAACAAATACTGAGTCAACATTAATGTTTTTTGGTGTAAATCGTTGACAAACTCAACCGGCTGCTGTCTTACACAATAGAGACTTCCTCGTTCTCTGTGGTACATCAACGGCAGTGGATCACATGTGAAACAATGTGGCATCACAGCCTAAGAAGGGCCCTGGCTTACCAAGCGGCCGCCACCCATCCATTTGGCCTATATATTCCGGGGTGAAGCGTAGTCTGCGCGTCCGTTCTCTTCGGCCGTTCATTTTGGTTTCCTTTACCTCACTTTCAGACAGCTACTCAATTTTCCTCACGAGGCTGAATGCACCCTGTTCCAGCCCTCACGTCAGTTTCTAAAATCCTTTACAGATGTGGGAATCGAACCCGGCGGTCCCATGTCATAGATTTATGGCATGTTAGAGAACCTTCCACTAATTCCTCCTGTGTGAAGCTAAATTAATATAGGTTAAATATTTGACTAACGTTCTTAGGTTCCTACGTTCGTCGTCAGGAGCCAACTGCTGTGACATCTGGTAACTAATTTCTGAACTAGTTGGTCGTTGACAGTGGCGTTTGGCGGCAAAAGTAGGAACTACTTGAAAATTGATCGTCTGCAGTCCTTACTTGAACTAAAACAGATACACACACTTATACAGTCATCACAATTAACACCGGTTATCAGACAGTTTCTACACGCACCCAAAGTACACGGGGCTACATGACCGCGTTGTCGCAGCCCCTAAACTGAGGAGCCAACCACCATCGAACCCGGGGCAGGCGTGCTACCTCAACACCATGGAATCGGCATGCATTATGTAAAACACTTGCAACATTTGAGGATGCAGCCGTGTTAGCACTAAAAACTAAAATTAAACTTATAACATTTTAGATGTTTAGATTTTAGTTAACTTTGTAGTTTTGAAAATTATATTGATTGGTGGATTCGATATCTCATGAGTAATGTCGTTTTCCAAAGAAAATGCTATTTGGAAAGGCTTCTGACAAGAAATTAAACTATTCTTCTAAGTAGAGACCATCAGATTCTATGGTCTTGAGCCATCTCTCTGCGAGGTTTCTTATCCCGCGACGGTATCAGTCTCATGGTTTGATGCGAAGAATCCAACGAGACCTACTTCTACAGCTTCAATGGTTTTGAAATTTCCTCCATGCAAGAAATGGGCCATGGATCGCAAAAGATGGTAATCTAAAGGCGCAACATCAGGGCAGTATGCTGGATGTGGTAGCAGTTCCACTCCTCCCAATTCCTGAAGTTTTGCTATGGTTGTTCGTGCAGTATGCGGTCTCGCTCAGTCCTGCTGCAAGATAACTGCATTTCGGTTAACTAATGCTGAGTATCTCCGTCTCAAAATTTCATGAACTCGTTCCAGTTGTTGAGAATAAAGATTCGTAGTGACTGCTCGCTTGTTTGGAACAAACTCCCAGCGAACCATTCCTTCAAAATTCCACCAGACACACAACCTCACTTTGGGGCGGAACCAATCCTTTTTAAGGATGAATTTGGCAAGTTGACGGGGACTGATCCACTGTTTCGAGTCCTCATCACATGTGACATTCTGATAAATTTATCATCCATGGGGTAACCGATAATCTGACGACAGATATCCACTCTACGTTGTGCCTGTTCAGGAGTCAATTAATGAGGTATAGATCTACAGCTTCTGTTTGAGTTTCCTAGTTCCTTAATCTGGCGATGTATGGAATTTTTTGATGATACATTCTCGCAATATACACAATTCTAGTCATGGCCTCCTGTCAAAAACATTGGCCTACCAAAAAAACCAATTATATCCTATAAAACACCAACCTTCAAAAGAAAAACCACATTATTTTCTTATGAGTGGGTCTCGGATGTTTTAAGATATAAAAATAGCCCGAATATGCAAACAAATAAAACCTTAAAAATGACGAAATATGATTTGAAAAATGACTAATTTAAATATGACTGTTTTTAAAATGATAAGGTGCGTCCAAAAAGTGACGAGCCGGAGGCTGTAATGCGCAAACCGGTGACGACATCGGCTAATCATGGCGTTTGTAACGAGGTGTGGTTCCCACCAGAGCGTGGGCACGCGTGCACGTCACGTGACAATACAAAGCGAGCAGCAGCATGCATCAATCGTCCAACGCTACCAGTCGCATTGCAAACAGTGACATGGAGGCGTCAACCGAAGAGCAAAGAGGTGTTGTTCCGTTTCTGACAGCGGAAGGAGTAGGAGGAACGGACATTCATCGCCGAATGTCACAAGTGTACGGCGAACACTGCATGTCCCTTGCAAGGGTCAAGGCGTGGCACAGGCACTTCAGGGAAGGACGGGTGTCGTTAGCCGATGATGCCCGGTCCCTGCATTACCGATGACAACGTCCAGCTGGTTGATGCACTCAATACTCAGGACCGCCGAGTGACAGTGAACGCCATAGCCGCCGTGCACGCTCCACGACAATGCACGACCTCATACGGCCAACACAATCGCGGCACTCCTGCAGAAATTCAAATGGGAGGTTCTCGGCCACCCTCCTTACAGTCCAGACCTCTCTACCTGTGATTACGCCATGTTTGGTCCCCTGAAAAGGGCTCTGCGGGGACAACGATTCACCTCGGACGCCGACGTCCAGCTGTACGTGCGGAACTGGTTCACATCGCAGCCCAGGGAATTTTATGAGACAGCCATTAACCGGCTCGTGTCACAGTGGGACAAGTGCCTCAACAGCCAGGGGCAATACTTCTAACATACAGTTACTGGTTTCTGTAATTATGCCTCCGGCTCGTTACTTTTTGAACGCACCTTATATAAATCCTAGCGACAATCCCTTCGAGATTAAATTGTTCAATAAATTGTTTATTCCTATTTTCATATTAATTAAGCCTCCGTGGTTCAATTCCCGGTCACTCCATGTGAGATTTGTGCTTGATAAAGCGCAGGCAGACAGCTTTGTCTCCGGGTACTCTGGTTTTCCCTGTCACAATTTCATTCCAGCAACACTCTCCACTGTCATTTCATTTCATCTGTCATTCATTTAATCATTGCCCCAGGGGAGTGCGACAGGCTTCGGCAGCCGGCACAGTTCATATAAATAAGGTATTTATTGCAGCCAATGGCCATGAGGATAAAAATAATAATAAAAACCCAAAATATTCAAGATCACATTCAACTCTCATTGACAACAAAAGCAATTAAGTGACTCAACGCTCCGTCCGCATATCATGGCATGATACCTTTCACAGACACTTCCACACAATTTGCAAATGCATTCCATACTAGGCTCATGATACCCTTCCATTTTGCATAACTTGAAATGGAATCCATGTACTGTATTGCGAAACGAGTGATTGTATGTCTCAGGTCGTAACATGGACCCTTCCACTCATCGGACGTCATTGCGGCTGTTAAATAAAAGTCACTCCATATTTGCATCCTCTTCGTTTTGAGCTCTTTTAGAAGGTCCTCATATCCTCGCCGCTAGATGGGGGCTTCATTCATTCCATTCCCTGACCCGGTCGGTCGACCGGAAGTAGGCTGTGGATTTCCACATGTTTTAGTGGTTATTAACAGTCTATTTCTGTAAACACCAGTTCCCGTTCAGTAAGTTGAGGAGAAATGTAGGAACAAGAGAAGCTGTACTAAGTCGTAGGCTGATTTTGTAAGGAAGAATAAGGAAAGATAAGAGAACGTTCGTGGCATTTGTAGACTTAGGAAAGGCTTTTGATAACGTTCACTGGACTGAATTGTTTGGCATTTTGAAAACGATTGGAATAAAGTACAGGATAAGAGGGTGATCTACATTATATACAGAAACCGGAGAGCAGTCATTCGAGCTGAAGGACATGAGAGAGAAGCTGGTATTCAGAAAGGCGTAAGGCAAGGCTGCAGCTTATCACCCAAACGTTTCAATCTTTACATTGAGCAAGCAATGAAGGAAATTGGAGAAAAGTTTAAAGTGGGAGTGACGATTCAAGGAGAAATAATTTCAACTCGGAGATTTGACGATGACATTGTCATCTTGGCCGACACGCCTGAGGATTTTAATGAGTTTTTGAATGGTATGGACTCCGTCTTACGGAATGAATACATGATGAAAATTAATAAATGTAAAACAAAAATACTGGAATGCAGCCGAAATATATCAGAAAACTCTATGGACATCAAATTGGCAGGTGAAAAACTAAAGGAAGTAGGAGACGTCTGTTAGTTAGGAAGCAAAATAACCAGTGATGGACGAAGCAAAGAGGATATCAAAAGTGGGTTAGCTCAGGGAAGGAAAGCATTTCTACAGAAAAGGAATCTGTTGACATCGAATATAGTTTTAGATATTAGGAAGTCATTTTTGAAAGCCTTTGTCTGGAGCGTGGTGCTCTATGGAAGTGAAACTTGGACTATTGGTGCAGCAGAACAGAGGATATTTGAAGCATTTGAAATGTGATGTTACAGGAGAATGATGAAGATCAGATGGGTAGATAGGGTAACAAACGAAGAGGTATTAAGATGAGTGGGAGAGGAGAGATGTTTCTAGCGACTGCTAATGAAGAGAAGAGATAGGTTGGTAGGACACATACTAAGACACCCAGGAATAGCAATCTTAGTTATGGAAGGAAGGGTCGAGGACAAGAACTGTAGGGGTAGACCGAGGTTAGAATATGTTAAACAGATTGCCTCGGATGTAGGGTGTGGTAGCTATGTAGAGATGAAACGATTATCTCAGGATAGGGAGGCATGGAGAGGTGCATAAAACCAGTCAAAAGACTGAAGACTCAAACAACAACAACAACAACAACAACAACAAGTAGAGGATGATTGCACTCCTACAGCGGCCGTAAAACTACCGAAATATGACGTTCCTACCAAAATATATACGAGCCTTACAGTAGTCGCATATGATGTGTAACACGTGACATGTTATCCTACTATTTGTGTCCCGGGAGCGCAAATCTCTTGTTGACAGTGAACTCTGTTGGTCATTGAAATAGCTACTTGTAAAACTCCAGTGCTAAATCCTGACCGTAATGAATCATAATTGATATTTGCCGTGGCGGAAGCAATCCACTGCCTACTTGATGCGAGCTGCGCTCTATACCGGCCAGTTAGTGTACCCATGCCAGCGATGTTATTGAAAATGGCCTCTTTTTGCCGATCAGCGCACTGCCAAGTATAGGCGCGATTAAAAATTAGGTGTGCAGTAGGTATATTAAATGTGTTTCTCCCAGTGATATGTTTAGACCAACGAAGTTTCAATTATTGTTAGTAGTCGGCGTTAATATACTGAATTCCTACGTTGTTTGGAGTATTTGTTGATGCGATATAGATTCCACATTGCCACATGGCCGACAGTACATCGAGTGCTTACATTAAATAAGAATACAGCAAAAGTATGAAGATTTAATAAATCGTAATTGTTTTCAGCAAATATGACAAAATGAATATTTTCTCACCAAAGAACGAGAACTTGAAGATGATTTACTGTAGGAATATCTTAATTGGGGTCTCCAAACCTTGAACTAAACTTTATGCGATATACATACCCCATAGCCACATGGCCTAGAGTACGTCGTTGTACCGATCTCCGCCACCACGCGCGCTCATTGTTTCCGTCCCATGCACTTCCGTCCTATCCACTTCCGTCCTTTTTACAAAATCACTCCCACAAAAGATGAGTGAAAATATGTCACACATCAAAAAAGCTCAAAATATGACCTAATGGTAAAAATGTTCAAAATATGCATTTATATGTCATATAAAATCCATTGTATTGTCACGATAATCACTTGATTTTCATCAGAAAGCAATCGGACATGAAAATAGAGCCAAAGAAGAAAATAATGTTGAGACATCCTAATATAACAATCTACTCTAACCTCCTCGCTTTTTGAGTGACCAAAGCCTATTCGCTTTTGTTCCAGCAGCGCTTGGTAACACTGCAGTACTGGAGTTCTGTAGTACTGTAGACATTATTTTTGTATGTTTAGCACGTCCCACATACTGGGCAGTGTCTCCATCTCTGTTTGTTAAATCTAAACAATCTGCATAAGCTAGGCAACAATTAACACCTGTTGGTGCAAACATGAACGAACAAAAGAATGGGGAGGGGTACATGTAGTGGTGGGGGTCACCGCGGCAGTAGCAGCCAATGTGAACCTTTCCGTAGTAACGAGAGAAGTGAATGCTCCTCCCCTCTTACCATTTATATATAAATTGCATCCAATGGCCATAGCTGGGTTTCTGACTGAACTGCCCTATGTCATTATTAGGGCTCGGATTTTTAGATGCTAAAAATCGTGAAAATATTTATTTCATATGTATTAAAAATACATGAAATATGTGACAAAAAAGTAAAAATATGTAATTATAATTTAGTTTATTAATGTGAATATAAACAATATGCAGTATTCACGAATGTAATTTATGCTATGTCTCACTGACTACTGAAGCATTACAATACACAACGAGATACATCTTCAGGTTGTCCATCACAAATGACCGACGATTATCCCGAAACACTTATTCTGAAGGCGCGAAACTGCAGCAATATGTTTCTTGCCCTTGAGGTGTTGTGTAACTTGTGATCGCTGTTCAGTCTTGATTGCTTACCCACATGGTTGGCAGAACAGAACGCCCCCATCAGAAGTAAACTTATCTTTATATTCTGCAACAGATGATAATTTGTGGTTGTTTTTAATTTAGGCATCGTAGAACTGCCTTACAGAAACAAAACTACCACTTTCGGAAGGGCAAATAGCCCTGGGGTTCTCTCACCCCACATCAGAAATGAGTACCAGGGTAATTCCTGGGAGCAAAGACCGCCGGGCGTGGAGCTGACAACTCCATCCCATCTAGTGTTAGCCTCTACCTTCCACTACTCCCAGGGCCTCCATGGCCTGTATGGAGTTGGCTTTGCTTTGCTTTTAGAACTGCTTTACACTTTACAGTGCCAGAAATGAACTGCATGTGAGTGACACTGGTTCCAGGTAGCTGGGGGGCTCGTGGTGCAATATGGCAATATGCAAGGAAATGACCGGCTTCCACAGTGAGTGGCACGGGGCGAAAAATTAAGAATAACACAGTTGCAAGCTGACATACGCTCTGCATGAAGATTAGATAGCTCACAGGTTCTTCTCCGTTGAAGTAACACAGAACAAAAATGCAATAAATTGAAAGATCTAGCATACTGATTTTAAAAATGTAAATATTTTGTCTTTTTATGTGCTAATAATAAGTGAAAAGCAGGAATTTATGTCTTTATAGAAAAAATGCTTAAAAAATGTATTTACATTAAACAATATTTATTTACCTAAAAATCCTAGCCCTAGTCATTACATAGCTTCAAGGAGGGAATATATGGCACAGAATTGTGTATGAAGGGTTGCCCTACCCCTGGCCACAACATCACTTCAAGGTAGGAATATTTGGCACAGGATGGTGTATGAAGGGTTGCCCTGCCCCTGGCCCTAGGGCCGTCACAACATCGCTTCAAAGAAGCCAAGGAGCTGCACAATCCGCTGTCGACCTCCCTAAGTGGATGACACCTGCAGCTAAGCCGGCATTAGTCGTGACGTAACAAGAGAAGCCTATCGATTGATGATAGCCTACTCCTATCGATTCTAGCCATGTGTTATTCTCGTTGAGGCCGAATAAAGCCCTAGGTAACTTCACACTTCAAGGGATAGGATTCAGTTAACAGCTGGCACTTCCATGATCTGCAATGTCTTCATTCATTGAGGACCACCTTATGCTGCAGCGTCTAGCATTCATGGTTGTCACCCAAGCGGTCCGGTTTCGATCCCCGGATCTCCAAAGACATTGTATTCTGTTCTGAGGGCTGGAATGGGATACACTCAGCCTCGTGAGGCAAAACTGAGAAGATGTTATTAATTCGCCTCTAACCCCAGCCATAATGGAAGTGGTTTCCCGTTGCTTCCCAATTCTACTCCCAAGAGAATGCTGGGATGGTTCCTAACTTAAGGCCACGGCCGCTTCCTTCCCAATCCTAACCTGAATTAGGCTACACACACACTACTACATACACCATAACAACACAGGTTATCTTACAAATTGTACACCTACCCAAGCACACGGTTCCAAAGACTACGAAGTCCATGTGCCTCAAATGAAACAACAGCAACTCACTCATTCAATAATTTTAGTTTGTTATACATTTTCTGTATCGAGTCTAATCTGCAAGACTCTGTGAATAGGTGAGGCCTCTTCATGATCGATCCCCTATTTGCAGTTAGTACTTCTATGCTTCCACATCTCTCATTCTGATATCGTGTTTAACGATTTTAACTATTTCCTCCTAAGTTACCCTGTGCTTCTCTTATCATCAAGCCACTTTGTTTGACCCCGGGATACTTATTTAGACTCCATAACATCAGCTCCTGAGTTCTATTCCCACCTGAGTCATATTAGAAAGGATTCTCCGTGGTTTCCCACATTTACTGCAGAAGAATGCTGGGATGGCTCCTAACTTAGAGTCACGGCCACCTCCCTCCAAATCCTAGCTTCAATTACAAATCTACACACTAATGCAGGCAGCACAGGGCCGCGGGTTACCAGACATAATCCACACACACCCAAGCACACGGGGCTCATTGACAACGCTGTTCCGACATCGAATACGAGATTTCCAAGAAAACACGGGAGAAATGTACGTCCAATATTTCTCGAATACACGATAAATGGATGCAAGGGGGTTGATGTGACATTTTATAAAGACGTGATGGGCTGACACCTGACGAGAGTAAATCATCAACCTTATTCTAACGCAAATTTAGTATATCATAATATCCTATACTTTCTGCGACCTAATTCATGTTATTTGATTGTGTTCCTTTTAACCTAATTTAAGTTATTTAATTAGGTCTTTGTCCTAAGGTAACCTAACCTCAACTAACCTGACGCAAGCTATTTGATTACTTTTTTTTGAACCAAAATTAACCTAACCTAACGTAAGCTATTTAATTGAGTTTTTAACCTAAAGTAACGTAAGGTATTCGCTTAAATGTTTGACCTAAGGTAACCTCACATAACTAAACGTAAGCTATTTGATTTAGTTTTTAACCTAACCTAACTTAAGCTATTTGATTAAATTTTTGACCTAAGGTAACCTCACCTAACTTAACGTAAGCTATTTGATTGAGTTTTAACCTAACCTAACTTAAGCTATTTGATTAAATTTTTGACCTAAGGTAACGTAAGCTATTTGATTAAATGTTTGACGTAAGGTAGCCTCACCTAACTTAACGTAAACTATGTGATTGAGTTTTTAAACCTAATCTAACGTAGGCTATTTGATTAAATGTTAGACCTAAGATAACCACACCTACCTTAACGTAAGCTATTTAATTGAGTTTTTAACCTAACCTAACTTAAGCTATTTGATTAAATGTAGCCTCACCTAACTTAACGAAGCTATTTGATAGAGTTTTCTAACCTAACCTAACCTAACTTTAGCTATTTCATTATTATTTTTGACCTAAGGCAACCTAACCTAACGTGAACTATTTGATAGAGTTTTTAACCTAACCTAACTTATCATTTTGATTCATAGAATCACAAAAATTTGAATAAATTGTATTAACGAGGAGGAACTAAGGAAATCTTTTGATTATTTAACCTAACTTAAGCTATTTGATTAAATTGTTTACGTAAGGTAACCACACCTAAGCTAACGTAAGCTATTTGACTGCGTTCTTTGTAAAATAACCTTTGCTATTTTATTGACCTTACTTAGCCTAATCTAATCTAAGTTATTTGGTTAAGTTTTTCATCGTAATTGATTAATTTGATTAAATTCTTTAATCTAATTTAAACTAACCTAAAGTACTTTAACTCAGCCCAACCTCTAGATAGAACCACTCCCATATTCATAAAACAGCAGAACTCCTCATCATGAACTACGTCATCAATCATCGTAAAGCCCTGCGTGGATGCGGATAAGCTGTGGATACTATTTGGAGAACATTTGCGGATAGTTTTTAGAATACAATACGAACTTGTTTAGGCTTAATATCACTGCTAGGATCCAGATGTGTATTTTCACATATCATATATATTTCCATTATGTCTTTTTCGTGACAAATGTACGATGATGATTTTAGCCAATCTCATTCAAATTATGTCATAAAGCATAATTAACACTCCGAACAAGAAAGGACTGCAATTCTGGCTGTATAACATAGCACATGACATACAAAGCCTAAGGGAATGACTTTCTCCTCAAATGTGTGAATACGTAATATGCTTTTATGTTCGACCCTGACTATTATGTGTCAGAAAACGGTGTCATAATGATGGTCATTATAACACTTATTTTCATTATGATACAGTTTCTCCAGCCAATCAGAGCTCGTTCATTGACTAATTAGGTAACGATACCTTCGCGCATGCGCTCAAAATCCAACATGTCGGACATAAACACAACATCGAACTATAATAAATTACCGACATGGAATACGCACCGTCCATATGTTCGCGTAAATAAACTGGCGAGTATGAAACAAGAAATAGCACTGTACCTTAAAATCACCAACACTAATTTCTACACAGCGCATTCAAACGACTCCGGTGACAATATTACTGAGGGACGGCAGATGTAAACATATGGCATTGCAAGCACACAGAGCGCATGCGTCGGTCGTTCAAAGATCTTGAAAGACAGAGAGATGTCTCGCGCTCGCTCTCCGATAACAAAATTCTTGTGGCTGACTCTCAACAGATATTTATGAATATTTATGTTAAAACATATAATAAAATTATAATTATCGTCGAACATAAACAGTCGTATGCAACTCGCCTATAATGGTAATTAAGACACTCGTATGGAAATTATAAAACTCGCATATGCTCGTTTTATAAAAAATACTCGTGTCTTAATTATAGCCATTATAGGCTCGTTGTATAATGTACTATTATGTTCGACCCTGACTATTATATGTCAGGAAACCGTACTATAATGAGGCTCATTATAACACTATTTTTCATTATGAGACAGTTTCTCCCACCAATCAGAGCTCAAGAAACAGTTGTTTGACCAATTAGATGCGCTGAGTTCCACGGCCTTTTAATTTAAATTTCACTGCCTGGCCTAGTGTCGTAGTAGTGTAATCGAGGAGGCCATGGTCAAATGCAAGGTAGCCTATTCTCTGCGTCTCATGCGCTTGTTCAGTACATCAAACTGGCGAAATCTCGACAGATATTTATGTTCGAATATAAAATAGTTATAATAATTATCGTCGAAAATAAACAGTCGTATGCAACTCGCCTATAATGGTAATTAAGACACTCGCATACGCTCGTTTTATAAACATATTCTACTCGTGTCTTAATTATTGCCATTATAGGCTCGTTGCATAATGTACTTTAGTAATGTATGCTTTATCTAATGAAAATATTATTGTAAAGCCAGTAGATTCAGATAACAAACGTGAAATGCGAGAAAAAGGAGTGCGGATGAGGATAACGTTTTGTTTACCCGCTTAGGGCTCTACCATCAGGGGCACCACGAGGACGACAATGGACAGGGATGAACAACAACGAACTGAGTCATTGCACAAACAGCAAGAAGGTCAGCCTCTATTAAACAAGACCGCATGGCGCTAAACAATGAGCGGCAAGGAATGTGGAGAAGACACGTACAATTATCTGTCCAGAGAATGACGCAGCCATGATTAACACAAGTTGGACTTCGGCTGCAGATCGCCGACCTTGAGCTAGCGTAGCTCGCTAAACCCGTGGGGACTGGCGCATGGGCATTATTGACCCAAGTCTTAATGCTATTTTCGTTTTGGTCAGCCCTTATTTCCTGTCGCTTACTGTACCTTCCTTCCTAGCCTTGAACTTCACCCTGCAAAAGAAACATGGCGATAGCTTTTTAAACACTCAAGTTATTTCTATATTATTTACGGGCCGGTCAGATTTACCCATGGCGCCAGTCCTCGAGTGACAATTTTCGGCTTACGTTAGTCGGGACATCTGTAAGCAATAAGGGAGAAGATCCACCTATTTTGGTGCAGCACAATCACATAGCTCACGTTCTTGTTGATCCATGTTTAGGGAACAGCACTCATGTTTAGGATCTAGGGACACCTTGGTCATCAGCCACTTTGTTAAAAAAAATGAAATGACTGCTTTGCCGCCATTAGCAAGGCCAATTATAATGTTACAAAAATTATAAACACTTTTCTGCACGTTAAATTTGAAGAATATAAATAAACCTCATTTTATCTTGGGAATAGTTCATAGGAAGACACCAGGTGTAAAATACTTCATTAAAATCCGTACGACTACGACAAAAAGGGAATGACACACTATGGGGCAAAAAGACCCGGCGCCATTCCTCGTGTTATAATTTAAGCCTACTTTTCACATTTTGCAAAAATGAGGATAAAGAAGACTTGTGAGATCGATCCGGGGAAATGTGTGTGTGTCTGTCTGGCTGTGTGTGTGCCCCCCCCTATCAACTCCTAAACGGCTGCAGCTATCAAAACAAAATTTGGTTTGAGTAAAGACCTATACCTGAATATCTCACGGCCATATTTGAAAATGATGTCAGTGCTACCAACTGCTGATAAATCGCAATTGAAATTTGAGCTCCATGTTGAATATCATGAAAGGTATGCATGGGAGCTATTTCAAAATTGGCAGACGTATAGATAATAATATTGCAGTTTAATTTCCGGGAGGCCATATATGACAGTGTTGCCAAAATGATTCTAAGTCTGTCGATATGTCCAATTTTTAAATGCATATAACTTCTACACTACCAATTGGAAATTAACCAACTTCGTATCTACTATGTGTAATGATCTAGCAGTTTGGTCAGAGTATGCTTCCCACATAGAGATTTGTTGTTGCAAAATTTGGTAGAGACTAGATTATTAGGTTCGTCGTAATTACATTTTAGCCTTTAACATTTGGGTGGCCGCGATTACGTTTCCGTCAAGATGGCGGTGATATAAAACATGACACTGAGGTGGCCTTTTCTAGTGCTACCTCATTAACAAATTTCGTTCCATTCGGTTTCACCGTGTTCGAATTAATAGGGGCAATCGATTATCACACAAAGATGGCCGCCATCTGGAAACTATTAGGCTGATGACCTATTAGTTTGGTCAAAGGATGCTCCCTTCATAGAGGTATGCTGTTGCAAAATTTGGTAGAGATCGGATGATTAGGTTAGTCGTAATTTGATTTAAGCTTTGAACATTTGTGTGGCCGCCATTACGTTTCCGTCAAGATGGCGGCGATATAAAACATGACACTGGGGTGTCCTTTGCTAGTGCTACCTTTGTACGAAATTTCGTTCAATTTGCGCTCACCGTGTTCGAATTGATAGGGGGGGGACAGACATTCAGAGTACACTCACACACACACACACACAGACTCACACACACACATACACACACACAGACAGACACACTTTTTTTCGCCCTGTAGTGATCTCATAAGTCTACTTTCCTTTTTTGCAAAAATCGAAAGTAGGCTAAAAGCGCTGATCACCTGTTGCAGTCATAACTGTTCCCGGGCGAAGCCGGGGTGGGTTGCTAGTCCCAATATAAAATGAGGTTTATTTATATTTTTCAGATGACAGTAATTTTCGTAACAGTGTAATTGGTCTTGATAGTTGCGGCGAAGCAGTCATCTGAATTTGTTTTTGAACAACGGAGCTGATGACCAAAGTGGCCCTATACCTTAAACAAGGATCAACAAGAACATGTCCCCCAGGGGCTCACATCTAGTGGGAAGTGGGTTGGCGACCACGGGGCCCCAGCTGAGTCCGGCATTGCTTCCACTTACTTGTGACGGGCTCCTCTCTGTCTTCTTTCCTGTCGACCTTACTTGGTCAACTCTTGTTCTCTTCCGACCCCGACGGTATTAGGGTATCCGAGGCCTAGGGAGTCTCTTCCTTTCCCGCCTTAATTGGCCCTTGTCTCATCTTTTCTGATACCCTCTTTGTGCGAGTGGTCAGCCTTCTTTTTCTTTTCCTGTTATCTCCTGCCATCTGCTCAAGGCCCTTAAGGAGGCAGGGTGTGTGTAGCCCCACCACGTTTGGTGCATCCTAGATAATGCTACACCCTCAAGGGCTCACGGCTGGTGAGTTCGGGAGTTGGCGACCCCGAGGGAATCCTGAGCTGGGTGCGTTTTCCCCGTTTGTCCCTTACCTTTGGGGCGGACCCTCTCCTCTTTCACTTTCCTATCTGCCTTTCATGGCTCTCCTTTCTTCCAAGTCCCTCAGTCCTCATTTCTTTTCCTCCTGTCGTTTATCTGCCTTATTCTCCTTTAGTTTTCCACTTCTTCTAGTATGTCGGTTAGTAGTGATCCCGAGGGGGTCATGCTGACTGGTATCGAACGTGGATCTCAGAGATTGTGATCTCAGAATGAAGGTTCCACCAGGGAACGAACCCGAGATCTGTTGAGGGTGTTTCGTTGTAAGAACCCCTAGAAGAAATTATATATTTAATCACTGGTGTGATATCAGTTGTTACTGACATTATTTAGTGAAATAATGCAGGAAAATAGTGGAAGATAGCATTATTTGGACTACATGAAGTAGGCTATGCTGGACTTGAAACACAGGAGTTTCAGAGTTTGACGTTTTGCAAATAGCCCCAGAATTATGGGAGGAGACCCTTGGCGCCACGTCAATCTTGTTGACCCAGTTAAGTCGTCTGAAAGGGGTCGGGAGGTTGAATAATGACCAGGTTTTTCCCCGTTTGAGAATAGATTTGAGAATGGAATGGGAAGATCCAAGGAAAATCATTGATTACTAATGATTGGAGCAATGCAATGACATGAGAGTTGCACACAGGTGAATCTTTAGCCAGGAGGCTAATTTTAGAGCCATTAAACGGCGAAATCAAGGCATGTTTAATGCAGTGCGTAATGATACAGGACTATGGATGTTCGCGGCTGGATTCGAGGAGGTCGTGAGGGATTCCCACAGAAACAGCGTCCCCACGCCATGGATAAGACAATTAATATAAATTAAGTGGCCGATCGATCCTCGAACACACATACATTTTTGTGACCAGCGAAGAAAAAGGAACAATATGGATGTTATTCTAAGTCCAGAATCGTCCTAAGAGAGGAGCTGATTTATCGCGGAAATTCGTGCCCTACTTTTTGTGTGAAACAGATATAAGAGGGTGGACCCAGTCGAAGCGGACAGTTTGGACCCAGTCAGAGGGAGAGTTGTTTTGAAGCAGTCGCAGTTTGACACAGTTGAAAAGGACATGGAGCGCCCAGGCGAGGAGGCTCGGACTTCAATTTGGGAAGCCGTGCAGTAAGACTGTTATATACTGTTTAATAAGTGCCGTGTGATATAATAGGCAGGACTGTGGAAAGTAATAATTCATGTAAATACAATGTACAATGTTGAGTGCAGTAAAGTATAGTGATTGGTTATACATATCTGGAGTATACCAGTAAGTAGCGTTCATGACGATATGTAAGCATATCGCTGCAATAGCAGGAAGATTATCAAGGGATGATCGAGAGACTGTTGGTGAATCCGTGAGCAGATGATCGAGAGGTTCAATCAGGAAGGGGTAGGACCGAAGAAAGGGCCGTCTGCACCTGCACTTTCGATACATGCTAGGGAATGTCAACCAATCAGGAATATAAAGTGTAACGTGTGTTTGTGCAGCGATGTTATGTAAAATATCTCTTCAAGTAATAATATAACCAGTGTTATATAGTGTTATGTGTTTTGGAAGCATTTGCTTCATTCTAAAAATGGGAAAATGCCGTGTGTTTATAAATCAGATGTCATATAATATGTATATTTGCAAGATGGCAATGTGTCACTAAGTAAGCCGATGGCAGGTGACACTGGAATATGGTGGTTGGAGCCACCTGGATAAGCCGACGTAAGTACCCCAAAAATCATGTTATTATAGAAGGATAGCCACTGCATGTAATGTGATTTCGGAAGTATAAAATATGCCAGTAAGAATCAATATTAGGAGGCATGCCCTCATATGTTTATTGTTTGATTTCAGTAAAGTTAAGATGTTGAATACATCAGAGAGTGGATTAATCGTTACCACTATTAATGCTACTAATAAAATGGCAATTCAGTTATGTGAAACTTAACGTGACGAACGCAAATGTTCGATCATTGAAGCAGTTACGTTGTGTCGGAAGAATAATTTATGTCAGTGATAATAATAATAATAATTGTAATAATGATAAACGGTATAATTGAATACATCAGGATGAAAGGTTTTAAGCAAGAAATATTTATGCTAATTGGATTATTTATCTAGCCAAGCAGTAGATTACATTAAGGGAAGAGAAAAGAGTTAATATTAAATATATTGTATTAATGGAAATATAATTATGCAAGGGAATGTAGGAGCTTGACAGTGAATTGAATTTGTGGCTTGTGTAAGCTTGTAGAGTAACAGTTAGAGTTCTCTTTATTATAGGACGAGATCGTAGACAGGCAGAGGCCAGGTAATCTAATCGACGTGTGAAATCTCGTACAGCATGGGCGTACAGAGATAATAATTTATGCCGGAGCGTATTTAGTGTGTACCCTATCTCCGATGATGGATATGAAATGTTCCGGGTCCGAATCCTGTGGTAAGTGCGGGGAGAACATTGGACACCTCGACACTATACCTGATTGCCCGAGAACTTGTTATGGAATGATTCGGCTCTCCTGAAGCGAATTCATTGGCGGCAGCTGTTGACTGACCGTAATATTTTATTTAAGATACCGGCTAACCACTAGACGAGCGTTATATGAATCTCGTGCCTTCATTATTGTGATACGGACCTGTTGAGGCCGTTATTAATGTCCTAAGGATAGGATTAAATATTCAAGCTCACCCAGAACCATTGCATAATATTCAGTTCAGATCATATGGGATCACGTGGATAATTGTGACCACAATTTTGTATTCAAAGTCGTAACACTGCTTGGGAAGGTACAGACCAGGAAAGGGGAGACAAGGGACGATTTACAGCCGTGAACGACCCTACTCTGTTCCATTGTATGCAGGCAGCTCCAAGGGGCTGGGGTTGCTAAACAAACTGTGAAGGTTCGCGTTTTGAGCGGACAGATTTAAGATCTTGCTTGTATTGAAAGGAAGAATTGTTATAATGTGTAATGAATGTGTGTGGTTCAAAAACACATTGCTAATCATAGATTACCCTGATGATATAAAAATTTAGCAATCTAACGAATGGTTGGATGTTGTATTTGTTACTGTCACTGACACCTAGTTGATGAAGTTGGTTACTCGATTCCACAGGCTACGCTCGCAAGGGTAGCGTAATAGTATACTATCCGACACAACGATAACAGAAGTTATTTAGTGAAATCACAATGACATTCAGTGTAGCTATATAAAGAGGGGAGTGGAGGGGTAGACTTGCGTAATTGTGGTATTGCAAGTAGATCGTAGTGCAAACCATGAGTTGGCTAATGCATGAAAGCATTTGGTGGGAGAGAGAGATGTAACATAGATAGTACACATGATGTAAAATAAGATGTATTGTAGGATACAAGTAACTTTGTGAATATAAAGAAGTCACATTAGATGACATGAATGTAATAGTTCAGTTTTTGTGAAACATTACATGTGCATCAGTGCACTTGAGTAAAGTTTAATGTCCCCATAATGGTAAAAGATTGAATAGTGATATGGATTTAATTTGTTCAACTATGTGAATAATTTATGGATTGTGGGAGTAATTTTGTTTGTTTGTGTATTGTTTATGGGATTTGTGTTCTCATTATTTGTTTGAAGCCATGAGTTTTACTGAATTAAAGTCTTTAGAGTAGAGTTGTGCCTTATCATTGTAGAGTTGATACCTTTTAGCCTCAAATCCAAAATATGCAACTGCTCAATGGGGAAACGGTACACGCCTGAGTCCTGACGCTAGCTGGAGGCAGAAGCATATTTTCCATCGAGATTACTCACATGGGTACATGGAAATTGATGTCCTGTACAGTGATTTGAGCTATAGGTACAACTGAAGTCGGTCTAGATTTTGTGCACACAACTCTATTAAGGTAACGACTAACATGAATTAGGGGGTGACCGCGCCTAACCTTAGCTAAGCTCTGATACAAACAATATAAATTTTGATAAACACCTTCTATTATCATGACTCATTTATCTTGGCGCTGGTATGTGGGCCGGTTTGAAATACAGGTCACCATAGGCGCAGAGGTGTATTTCATTATCATGGCGCCCAGGTTTGTGGAGCTTATGGGATTTAGGGAAACCCCATAGATTTTTATGGTATTTCATGGGGAAAACCATAGTAATTATATTTTTGCCTCAAACTGTGTTTGAGTGATTTTTGAGTTCAGTAGGCTTTTGACGTAACGCAGAATCTCTCTATTGAGAAGAGGATTACCCAAGGGTATGAGCGCTACACACCCAATCCATAATTAATTCATAAATTCAACGTTTATACAATCTTACAGCATGTGTATAGTTTTTTGTGTCTCTCTCCAAAACATATCCACACATATTTCCAGGAAGCCTGCCTGCATCTCAAAGTGTATTATTGTAAGAATGTCTGGCACAGAGGAGATTTTGCAGGTGATTACAGGGTTAAGACTGCATTTTGATGCTGTTAACGAACAAAATAAGCTGGAAGCAAAGGCTTTCCAGAATGAAATAAACACTCGTTTAGATGCCAATCAGGAGGCAATTAATCATAATCAGAGTGAATTGAATAATCGGTTAGATGCCAATCAGGAGGCAATTAATCATAACCAGGTTGAATTGAGTAATCGGTTAGATGCAAATCAGCTGGCAATGGAGGCAAATAAGGTTGAGTTAAACGATAAGTTAGGTCAGATGCAAGAGGTAATTAAGACCGAAGTAACAGAAACTGTTGTAAGCATTGTATCGGAAATGCAGGTTAAGACAGATAAACGTTTCGAGGCTATAGAAGCCAAACTTGAGAGTAACTTACAAGCGTGTAAGCATGCACAGGATGAAACCAACAGTAGGTTAGACGCGTTATCTAACGACATTAAGGATATTCAAATCCAAAATGAGGCGAATCTCGAACGCCAAGCGAAACAGTTCGCAGAATTTACTCGTACGGTAGATCAAAGGTTGGAAGAAAACGACAACAAATGGGACACGAAATCGAAAAGCTATGCTAGAGCAATTAACGGTGATCTAAAGAAACAGGATCAGAATATATTAGGTCAATGTCAGGAAATAGGTGAAATCAAGGCCGTCGTTAACGAGAGTAAAGAACTGGTAGGAAATATGAAGGGTCAGATGAGCAAAGTTCATCAAGAACTGGACCAAGTTCAAAGTGACATTGTCGTAGTTAACAAAAGGCAAGAGGAGGATAGAGGTAAAATCGTTAAAGTCCAGAATGAAATGTCAAAGGTCAATGGACACATTCGAGAGGAAATCAAAGGATTGAGGGAAGAACTCGAAGTGAGAGAAGGCCAAAAGACAGAGGCAAACGACAAGACCATTGCTCAGATAAACGAAGATGTAGAGGATGAAATATTCCATATTAAGCAAAGTCTGAAGGAAGACAAGCAGAAAATATTTCAAGTAGCCGAGGAAAATCGAGATAGGCTTACCAGAATAGAGAAAGAGGTAATTACTCGTCTGGAAAGAGCAGAGATGCGCCACAATCAAATGGAGACTAGGATAATTGCGCAAGAGGAAACCCTCATGAAAGATCCTAAGTCTAGCGAAGGCAGCATGGACGATATGAGGAGAACTAGGTGGGCAGATTTAGAAACCCAGCCTATAATAAGGAGTGCTACAGGCCCGGGCGAAAGTCCTTATATGACGCCAGGTGCACCAGTTGCAGCATCGACGCCACACGAAAATGCTATGCACACACAAGTGATAAATGTTATCAGAGCAAGTGAAGAGAAACCAAGGAAATTCTCAGGTAGCCACTGTAGTATGACACCGAAATATTGGCTAAAAGAAGTGTCTGAATATTTGAATGATGCGCGAATACCGCAAGAGCGCAGGCTACGAGCAATAGAGAAATTAACAGAGGGGGAGTGTGCATTATGGTTTCGCAGTTTCCGCTACACTTTCGATACTGTTGAGGAGTTTCGAGAGGCATTTTTGAAGAGATACTGGGATCCAGCGACCCAACAGAATTTACGGTTGGATTTATATTCAAAAAGATACAGCACTACCAGTCCAACGAAGTATGCAGAATTCTTCATATCACAGATGTGTCGGTTCAAAGAACTTGATCAAAAGCCTAGCGAGCTGGAATTATGTATTGCTATCGCCAAGCAGCTTCCATACGAGATCCAAAGGTTGCTAATCTCGGCTAATGCAAAAACTGCTATGGAAATGGAGACAGTTCTTAGACAACTGGACCTCACAACAGCAAATACGATGCGTCAGAATCGAACCGCGGAACAGGTACATGTGACCAACACGCAGACTGACCAGTATCAAGCTCCAAAGAACAACAAAGCTACTAGCACAGATACGTTAGATTCCAACGGACGTCAATGGGAACAGGAACCCAGAAGATGGCAGCCGAAGTATAAAGGTAATGCTGGCAGAGGAAGAGGCCGAAATTCGTGGAATAAGCAGAATACCAGGGATAGGCCGTACCGAAACAATGGAGGTAACAATGGCCAAGAAGGCAACAATAGAAATTGGAGACCCCAGGAAAGAAGACGTAACTTTGATGATGAGGTAGAGGAACGATACCACTCTTCATTGCAATACCTCAATGAAAGGGGAGATGAGCCCCAGAAGCAACAAGTCCACTGGCAAGAAGTTATGCAGAATAGGACGTCGCCAGATAGATATGGAGACGGAGCTAAGAGTTTGGAGCTACAGCGCAGCTAACAGGAGAGAAGAAACTCTAAGGGGACAGGCACTATTGAAAAAAAACGCCAAAATTAGAAGAATTTGGAAATGATGGATGGAAGTCAGTCAACGTCATCAATTGGATAGCCAAGAAGAACAAAATGGAAAGTGAAAAATCGAGTTAAGGTTGCATTGTCTACACTAAAGCCCTCCAGAAGAGTTAATTGAGGATACGGGAGGATCACAGGTCATGGTCAAACGAGAATTGCCCATTATTTTGATAAGAGTGGCAGGGTTGAAAATAAGAAGTTTATTAGATACGGGTTCAACAGTGTGCCTTATGACACAAGCTTTGTATAATGAGATAGCGCAGAGAGAAAATGTTTTGAAAACACCTATCTCAAGTGTCAAAATAAAAGGTGTAATTCCAGACAGAACGATGGTATGCAAATATCAAGTATTCCTAGAGTTACAGATAGGAGGCTCTACGTTTCCACAGAGTTTTCTATTAGTAAACAAACTGCCTTATAACCTACTTATTGGGGCAGAATTTATAAGGGAATACGGAGTGATAATCGACCTAGCACAGGACAGGGTTATGTTCCGTGTGAATGAGGAAGCCGAAGGCTTAGAGGTCGCACTCAATCAGAATGAACCAGGGTCAAGTGAACAAGTATGGCATACATACGGAGATGTGGCTGAGGAAGAAGTGTTAGCTATTGAACAGTTAGAAGAAGAACTGAAAACATTAGCCGCAGACTTAGAAAAAGATCTGGAACCCGAACTGGAAGAACATATTTCGGAAAAACTTGAAGAAGCAAAAATTGGACCTAAAGAGAAAGAAAATTTAAAGCAATTATTACTGGAACAGAAGGAAGTCTTTGATTCGAGACCTGGTCGTATAAAGAACTTCACTTATGCTTTTCAAGTCAGTGATTGGACACCATTTAGGCAGAAACCCTACCCTATAGCTGAAAAGCACTATGCTAAAGTGAAAGAGGCAATTCAGGAGATGTTGGAGGCCGGTGTTATTGAGAAAACACCTACGCCTTACGTAAGTCCATTGGTAATTGTACCTAATACAGACGGGACTGTCAGAGTATGTCTGGACCTGAGACATTTAAATATGAAGGTTATTCCGGAGTTCGACCAAGTGCCACCTATTAAAGAGATCCTCAGGAAGTTCAGAGGGAAAACCGTATTCACAAACTTGGACATCACTTTCAGCTTCCACCATCTTGAATTAGAGAAAAAAACTAGTCTGTTGACAGGATTTATGTTTGATCAACACACATACACGTTTTTAAGGCTACCTTTTGGTTTGAAAACAGCTGGTTCAGCCCTGATAAGAGCGTTAGATCGCAATCTATCCGATGATTTGAAAGAGAGTACCATCAGATATGTAGACGACATTCTACTCACATCAGAATCTCTGGAGGAGCACATGAGAGACCTGAAGAAGTTGCTAGATAACCTTCGTGAAGCTAACTTTAAGGTTAATATCAAGAAATCGCACTTCTGTCAGAGGGAAGTTAAATTCCCTAGGCATGTTATTGATGCAAATGGAGTTAAGCCAAACCCAGATAAATTGGAGGTAATTTGAAATTTCCCTCGACCCACGAAAGTTAAGCACGTCCGACAGTATTTGGGAGTAATTGGATCTTTTTCGAACCACTGCCCAAATTATACTACGACAGTAGCATCATTGCAGGATTTATTGAAGAAAGGCGGCAGATGGAATTGGACGGAGCAATGTCAAGAAGCATTCGTGAGGTCAAAGCAAATGCTTTGGAATATGTGAAGCTGGGATACCCGGATTATACCCAGAAATTCATCATACAGACGGATGCATCACTTATTGGTGTAGGAGCGATGCTATTACTGGAAAATATTGATAAGCCTGAAAGGAAAGTTTTTATTGCCTTTATAAGTAGGAGGCTGAAAGCCCATGAGAAAAACTACACGATTACAGAGATAGAGTTGCTCGCAATTTTATACGCGTTGCAAACATGGCATAAACTCGTGTATGGCTTTCAAATAGTCCTCAGGACAGACCATAAAGCTTTAACATTTCTGTTAAAGACGGACTTGTCTAGCCAGCGGTTGACAAGATGGTCCCTGTATATTCAGCAATTCAATGTGGAAATAGAATACTGTCCAGGGAAAGAAAATGTAATACCGGACATATTAAGCCGTTACCCTAGAGAAGAGGAAACTCTCGCTGTCCATATTGAGAATCGAGATCAGAAGACTTTGGATGATTTGAGGGATCTTACCAACCTACAACGCGAAGACCCGTGGTTGAAGATGATGATCGATAACTTTGAGGGACGTTTAGCAAGGGGAACTGCAATATACAGAGAGGCAGAGGCATTATCAACAGATTATGTATGGTATAATCAGATACTACACAAGTGGGATGATGTGGACCATACCCGACAAAGAGTTGTCATTCCTGCATCTTTGCAGAGGAGATTGGTGTGGCTAGCACACAGAGCTTTTGGACACCCCGGAATAGACAAAATTACTGCTCTGTTGAAAGAAGCATTCACTTGGCCAAAGTTGAGAGAAACTGTGAGAAATGCTATTAGGACATGCGATTTGTGCCAAAGGGTAAAGCCAAATCCCTTTTTAATGAGACAACGACCTATCCCATTGTTACCGGAGAAGCCAAGGCAGCTATTGAGCATAGATAATTTTGGGTCACTGCCTAGAGCACGTAGAGGCAATAGACACATTTTTGTAGCCATGGATGTATTTTCAAAAATGGTGGTATTATGCCCCATACAGAAGACAAGTTCAAAGCAGGTATTGAAACGCCTGAAAGAGAGAGAGTTATTACGATTCTTGGGAAGCCGGATAACATCCTCTCGGACCATGGAAGTTGCTTCACAAGCGCGGAATTTCGTCGAGAACTGGAAACTCTAGGAATTAGGCAGATTTTATCTACCATTCGCCATCCTGAGGCAAGTCCAGTTGAAAGAGTAATGAGAGAGATCCAGAAGTACATGAAGATCTACTGCTCGGAAGAGAATTGGCGTTGGATTGAGTTCCTAGAAGTAATTGAATACTGTATAAATAATACTGTACATGAGGCGACAGGTCAGGTTCCCGTGACTCTACATTTGGATCAGAGACCGGAGAGACCGTGGAATGGTGTTATTCCATTACCAGTAGACGCACAGCCAGGACGAGAATTGAGGATCCAACGAACCTTCGAATATCTCCAGGCACAAGCAGAGAGACGTCAGAGGAGAAATCGTGCGAAGAGGTATCACAGACCGCTTCTCGTCGGTGAGAAAGTTTTAGTCAGGAGGCCAGCCAGTTCAGATCCGAGAGCAAGGAAATATAAGAAGTTCATTTTTGGATATCACGGCCCGTTCGAGGTTATCAGAGACCTACAGAACAATGCATACAGAATAAGGCATTTAGAAACAGGAAACGTAGTCGTTATGAATGCAGCCAATTTAAAAATTTACCATACGCCAGAAGAATTTGACGAACAAGAAGAAGTATTAGCAGCGCACACCCAACTGAACATGGACGGCAAAGTCAGCCAGGAAGTCAGACCTGAAGGTTCACGCGGCGAGACGGAACGAGAAGCAGACAGCTTGCCCAGTGAAAGAAGCGAACAACAAGAGTGCCAATGCCTGCTAGAATTTTACAAAGAAATGGTTGAAGTAGCGAGAGAGGTTGAGGCCATAAATGCGACCCTCCGCTTAGAGAATGGACAGCTTAGGTCTGAGCGCAGAGTGGAAGGGGAAGCCAGACTAACCTACTCACAGCCAGACGAGGTGAAAGACCTCGAATGTAAACACAGACAGTCGGACAGTCAGCTGGTTACTTACAGAAAGTCACTTGCAATTGACTTTTATAAGTTTTGCAAGAGGAATATGAACCCGAGGGGGTCATGCTGACTGGTATCGAACGTGGATCTCAGAGATTGTGATCTCAGAATGAAGGTTCTACCAGGGAACGAACCCGAGATCTGTTGAGGGTGTTTCGTTGTAAGAACCCCTAGAAGAAATTATATATTTAATCACTGGTGTGATATCAGTTGTTACTGACATTATTTAGTGAAATAATGCAGGAAAATAGTGGAAGATAGCATTATTTGGACTACATGAAGTAGGCTATGCTGGACTTGAAACACAGGAGTTTCAGAGTTTGACGTTTTGCAAATAGCCCCAGAATTGTGGGAGGAGACCCTTGGCGCCACGTCAATCTTGTTGACCCAGTTAAGTCGTCTGCAAGGGGTCGGGAGGTTGAATAATGACCAGGTTTTTCCCCGTTTGAGAATAGATTTGAGAATGGAATGGGAAGATCCCAAGGAAAATCATTGATTACTAATGATTGGAGCAATGCAATGACATGAGAGTTGCACACAGGTGAATCTTTAGCCAGGAGGCTAATTTTAGAGCCATTAAACGGCGAAATCAAGGCATGTTTAATGCAGTGCGTAATGATACAGGACTATGGATGTTCGCGGCTGGATTCGAGAAGGTCGTGAGGGATTCCCACAGAAACAGCGTCCCCACGCCATGGATAAGACAATTAATATAAATTAAGTGGCCGATCGATCCTCGAACACACATACATTTTTGTGACCAGCGAAGAAAAAGGAACAATATGGATGTTATTCTAAGTCCAGAATCGTCCTAAGAGAGGAGCTGATTTATCGCGGGAATTCGTGCCCTACTTTTTGTGTGAAACAGATATAAGAGGGTGGACCCAGTCGAAGCGGACAGTTTGGACCCAGTCAGAGGGAGAGTTGTTTTGAAGCATTCGCAGTTTGACACAGTTGAAAAGGACACGGAGCGCCCAGGCGCGCACACAAAGACTTAAACTTTTCACTGGTAATCAGCATGTTAGCTGTGCAATGTAACACACCTGTTAGAAAATATTCATGCATGGTCATGAACTAAGAATGAAGTCGGTAATCAACAAACTTGATTATGCGAAATGCATATTACCGGAGTTAAGAGAGGAGGCTCGGACTTCAATTTGGGAAGCCGTGCAGTAAGACTGTTATATACTGTTTAATAAGTGCCGTGTGATATAATAGGCAGGACTGTGGAAAGTAATAATTCATGTAAATACAAAGTACAATGTTGAGCGCAGTAAAGTATAGTGATTGGTTATACATATCTGGAGTATACCAGTAAGTAGCGTTCATGACGATATGTAAGCATATCGCTGCAATAGCAGGAAGATTATCAAGGGATGATCGAGAGACTGTTGGTGAATCCGTGAGCAGATGATCGAGAGGTTCAATCAGGAAGGGGTAGGACCGAAGAAAGGGCCGTCTGCACCTGCACTTTCGATACATGCTAGGGAATGTCAACCAATCAGGAATATAAAGTGTAACGTGTGTTTGTGCAGCGATGTTATGTAAAATATCTCTTCAAGTAATAATATAACCAGTGTTATATAGTGTTATGTGTTTTGGAAGCATTTGCTTCATTCTAAAAATGGGAAAATGCCGTGTGTTTATAAATCAGATGTCATATAATATGTATATTTGCAAGATGGCAATGTGTCACTAAGTAAGCCGATGGCAGGTGACACTGGAATATGGTGGTTGGAGCCACCTGGATAAGCCGACATAAGTACCCCAAAAATCATGTTATTATAGAAGGATAGCCACTGCATGTAATGTGATTTCGGAAGTATAAAATATGCCAGTAAGAATCAATATTAGGAGGCATGCCCTCATATGTTTATTGTTTGATTTCAGTAAAGTTAAGATGTTGAATACATCAGAGAGTGGATTAATCGTTACCACTATTAATGCTACTAATAAAATGGCAATTCAGTTATGTGAAACTTAACGTGACGAACGCGAATGTTCGATCATTGAAGCAGTTACGTTGTGTCGGAAGAATAATTTATGTCAGTGATAATAATAATAATAATTGTAATAATGATAAACGGTATAATTGAATACATCAGGATGAAAGGTTTTAAGCAAGAAATATTTATGCTAATTGGATTATTTATCTAGCCAAGCAGTAGATTACATTAAGGGAAGAGAAAAGAGTTAATATTGAATATATTGTATTAATGGAAATATAATTATGCAAGGGAATGTAGGAGCTTGACAGTGAATTGAATTTGTGGCTTGTGTAAGCTTGTAGAGTAACAGTTAGAGTTCTCTTTATTATAGGACGAGATCGTAGACAGGCAGAGGCCAGGTAATCTAATCGACGTGTGAAATCTCGTACAGCATGGGCGTACAGAGATAATAATTTATGCCGGAGCGTATTTAGTGTGTACCCTATCTCCGATGATGGATATGAAATGTTCCGGGTTCGAATCCTGTGGTAAGTGCGGGGAGAACATTGGACACCTCGACACTATACCTGATTGCCCGAGAACTTGTTATGGAATGATTCGGCTCTCCTGAAGCGAATTCATTGGCGGCAGCTGTTGACTGACCGTAATATTTTATTTAAGATACCGGCTAACCACTAGACGTGTGTTATATGAATCTCGTGCCTTCATTATTGTGATACGGACCTGTTGAGGCCGTTATTAATGTCCTAAGGATAGGATTAAATATTCAAGCTCACCCAGAGCCATTGCATAATATTCAGTTCAGATCATATTGGATCACGTGGATCATTGTGACCACAATTTTGTATTCAAAGTCGTAACACTGCTTGGGAAGGTACAGTCCAGGAAAGGGGAGACAAGGGACGATTTACAGCCGTGAACGACCCTACTCTGTTCCATTGTATGCAGGCAGCTCCAAGGGGCTGGGGTTGCTAAACAAACTGTGAAGGTTCGCGTTTGTTGCGGACAGATTTAAGACCTTGCTTGTATTGAAAGGAAGAATTGTTATAATGTGTAATGAATGTGTGTGGTTCAAAAACACATTGCTAATCATAGATTACCCTGATGATATAAAAATTTAGCAATCTAACGAATGGTTGGATGTTGTATTTGTTACTGTCACTGACACCTAGTTGATGAAGTTGGTTACTCGATGCCACAGGCTACGCTCGCAAGGGTAGCGTAATAGTATACTATCCGACACAACGATAACAGAAGTTATTTAGTGAAATCACAATGACATTCAGTGTAGCTATAAAAAGAGGGGAGTGGAGGGGTAGACTTGCGTAATTGTGGTATTGCAAGTAGATCGTAGTGCAAACCATGAGTTGGCTAATGCATGAAAACATTTGGTGGGAGAGAGAGATGTAACACAGATAGTACACATGATGTAAAATAAGATGTATTGTAGGATACAAGTAAATTTGTGAATATAAAGAAGTCACATTAGATGACATGAATGTAATAGTTCAGTTTTTGTGAAACATTACATGTGCATCAGTGCACTTGAGTAAAGTTTAAAGTCCCCATAATGGTAAAAGATTGAATAGTGATATGGATTTAATTTGTTCAACTATGTGAATAATTTATGGATTGTGGGAGTAATTTTGTTTGTTTGTGTATTGTTTATGAGATTTGTGTTCTCATTATTTGTTTGAAGCCATGAGTTTTACTGAATTAAAGTCTTTAGAGTAGAGTTGTGCCTTATCATTGTAGAGTTGATACCTTTTAGCCTCAAATCCAAAATATGCAACTGCTCAATGGGGAAACGGTACACGCCTGAGTCCTGACGCTAGCTGGAGGCAGAAGCATATTTTCCATCGAGATTACTCACATGGGTACAGTAGTTAGTTTTTCTTTTAAGTTTGCATTTCATTTTCATCTTCACGATCACCCAAACCATCAGGGGCCGATAACCTTGATGTTAGGCCCCTTAAAACAGCAATTATCATCATCATCATCAACAAGAACATGAGCTATGTCATTGTGTTGCACCAAAATAAGTGGATTTTGCCTCATATTCTTCACAGATTGTCCCGACTAACGTAAGCAAAAAATTGTCACTCGAGGACTGGCGCCATGGATACTACTGACCCGACCGTAAATAATATAAAAACAAGTAGTTCCGTGAAGAACTATACAGCCTATTTTCATATATCCTACTCATGTTAATTGCCTCTATCAACATACAAAATTTCAGTTTAATTGCTGTAATATATTCGTAGATATTGAGAACCGACTAAATATTTCAGATGGTTGCCATGTTGGATTTTATATATGTAGGTCCTAGAGTTATGTACTGTTACATGAAGATTATTGTGTACGTGTAGCATTCAAACTTCAATCGCATGATTAGGAGGTAACAACGAGATTTTAAAATTTCGCACAGCTGCCATCTTGTGGTTATGGAAACAATTGAAATAAATTAGATGCCAGTGGATTAACATTCATATAAGGATTTACTGTACCAACTTTCACTGCACACAGATGGTTAAATTGCGAGGAACGTCCATGTGAATATTTATACTTCGCGTCGCCGCCATGTTGGATTTGTGATCACCAGGTTATTGAAAGTCCTATAGGTAATAAATTCAGTTTGATTGCTAGAATATATTCGTAGATATTCAGAGCTGACTAAATATTTCGGATGGTCACCATGTTGGATTTTTAAATGTATAGGCCATAGAGTCGTGTACCATTAAAGGAAAAATATTGCGTAGGTTCATTATTCAAACTTTCACTTCGATCACATGATTACGACACAAGATATAAAAACTTAATTTTAAAATTCGCACAGCCGCCATCTTGAGGTTATATAAACAATTGAACTAAATTAGATACCAGTGCATTACAATGTGTATAAACATTTCCTGTACCAAGTTTCACTGCGTTTGGAACATTAAATCGCAAGAAAGGTCTATTTAAAATTTTCAAATTCGCTTGGCCGCCATGTTCGTTTTTAGTTAACTGGTGTTTGAAAGTCTCATAGATGAACTTCCACTAGTGCCCTTTATCTCCGTACTAAACTTCAGGGTGATACCTCTAATAGTTTCGGCGATATTGAATGCTGGTGAAATATTCGCACAGCCGCCATGTTGTATTGGTGAAACGTAACCAAATTTGAAGAGCACGGTCGGGGTCATCCGGAATAGTGCTTTGAACTTACCGAGTTTCATTGAAATCGCTCCAGCCGTTTAGAAGTTATTAGGGGACACACACACACACACGCACACACACACACACACACGCACGGACAAAAGGTGATCTCATAAGTCTATTTTTTTTTTTTTTTTTTTTTTTCAAAATAGAAAATAGGCTAATAACTTGTGTGTTCACAAAGTAATGGACATGTTATTTTTGCAGGGTGAAGTTCAAGGCTAGGAAGGAAGGTGCAGTAAGCGACAGGAAATAAGGGCTGACCAAATCGAAAATATAGAGCATTATTTAAACCAAAAATACTCAAGTGGGTTGACTGGATATTAGTTCAGCTCATGACTAAGTCTCAGAAACTGGCATTGCCCGATATCTCCAGAACCTCCCCTCCGCAGGTCAGGCAAATGTGACAATCGCCTCATCGCGGGAGTACCGACTGATTTAAAGCTGCCTCTGAGTGATTTCCACGAATTCTTGTTTGAACCTAGGGCTTCATGTCGAGAGATGGATATGAATCCCACTGTGACGGAAATCAGGGTTCGCTCACTAAATCTCAATACAGCAACAATGTACAATTCTCTTGTGCCTGGTGCTGCTGCTGATGATGATCGTATGGCCTCCGGAGAGGTCGAGTGCAGGCCTTTCTAGTTGACGCCCGTGGGCGACCTGCGCGTCTTAATGAGGAGAAGACGTCACATAAACCCAGTCCCCGAGCCATGAGAATTAATCCCAGGAGATTAAAATACCGAATGACTCGGCCGGGAATCGAACCTGGGGCACTTTGGGCCAAAGCCTGGCGGAAGTTAGCGCCACAGTTCCATACGTAGTTCCCGTAGGGCTGGGAATTTTAGGTAAATAAATATATTTTTATGTAAATACATCTTTTAAACATTTTTTCTATAAATACATAAAATCCTGCTTTTCAATTATTAGCACATAAAAAGACATAATATGTACAATTTACAGTATGCTAGATCTTTGAGTTTATTGCATTTTTGTTCTGTGCTACTTCAACGGGAAAGAACCAGTGAGCTACCGTATCTAACCTTCATGCAGAGCGTATGTCTGCTTGCAGCTGTGATTTTCTTATCTTGTCACCCCGTCCCACTCACCGTGGAAGTTGGGGTTCCTTGTCCATAGCCACATTGCACTACGTGCTAGAACTTCACCCCTTTCTACCCGGAACTAGTGTCACTCACTTGCAGTACATTTATGTCACTGTGAAGTGTAAGGAAGTTCTAAGATGCCTAAAGTAAAAGCTACTACAAGTTATCGTCTGCAGCAGTATGTTGCAGAATTTAAGGATAATTTTACTTCTGATGGGGGCGTTCTGTTCTGCCAGCAATGTGGGAAAGCAATCAAGGCTGAACAGCGATCTCAAGTTAGACAACACCTCGAGGACAATAAATATATTGCCGCAGTTTCGCGCCTTCAGAAGTGTTTCCCAATAATCGTCGGTCATATGTGAGTGCTGCATATTGTTTATATTCACATTAATAAACTAAATTATAATTAAATATTTCTACGTTTTTGTCACATATTTCAGGTATTTTTAATACATAAAAAATAAATATTTTTCGGATTTTTAGCACCTATAAATCCGAGCCCTACGGGATCCCGTGTTTGTCCACGCGCTGCGCTGTGACGTAGCGCTCAATGGGGGCTCTGTACTTACGGTACTCGGAGAGTTGCCACTTGCTGATGGAATTAATAATGTAAGAGCGAGGCGAGTATTGGTGCTTATCGGCGACTTGTTGAGAAGAGTTTTGAACATTCCACTTGACGTGGGACGTGACGTAGGCTAGCCTTCTGATTGCAGCGAGTGACATGCTATTGAGTTTCACGTGGGTGAACCAGTGATGCCAACCGTAGCACCTGTAGGCAGAGTCAGATGATAGCCCTGCGCGGATGCGAATAAACTGAGGATAATGTTTGGAGAAGAATTGCGGATAGTGTTTAGAATACAATCAATACTAGGACCCGGATATTTATGACATATCATATTTTTCCATTACGGTATGTCTTTCTTTTTCATGACAAATGTAAGATGATGAATTAAACTAATCTCCTTGGAATTATGTCATTAAGCACAATTAACACTCTGAAAAGGAAAGAGTTACAATTCTGACGGTGGAACATTCATTTTAAACATAGCACATGACATACAAAACCTAAGAGAACGACTTTTTCCTCAAATATCTAAATATGTTGCCTTAGAAATGTATCTTTATCTAAAAATATTATTGTAATGCCAGTAGATTCAGTTAACAAACGTGCGAATGCGGAAAAGAACTCGTGCGGATGTGGGTAACAGTTGTGTGGATGTGGGGCGGATGCGGATAACAGTCGTGCGGATGTGGGTAACAGTTGTGTGGATGTGGGGAGGATGTGGATAACAGTCGTGCGGATGCGGGTAACAGTTGTGTGGATGTGGGGAGGATGCGGATAACAGTCGTGCGGATGTGGGTAACAGTTGTGTGGATGTGGGGCGGATGCGGATAACAGTCGTGCGGATGTGGGTAACAGTTGTGTGGATGTGGGGAGGATGTGGATAACAGTCGTGCGGATGCGGGTAACAGTTGTGTGGATGTGGGGAGGATGCGGATAACAGTCGTGCGGATGTGGGTAACAGTTGTGTGGATGTGGGGCGGATGCGGATAACAGTCGTGCGGATGTGGGTAACAGTTGTGTGGATGTGGGGAGGATGTGGATAACAGTCGTGCGGATGCGGGATTGAAGTGGATAACAGTTGTGTGGATGTGGGGTGGTCTGCGGATAACAGTCGTGCGGATGCGGGTAACAGTTGTGTGGATGTGGGGCGGATGCGGATAACAGTCGTGCGGATGCGGGTAACAGGTGTGTGGATGTGGGGCGGATGCGGATAACAGGTGTGTGGATGTGGGGCGGATGCGGATAACAGGTGTGTGGATGTGGGGCGGATGCGAATAACAGGTGTGTGGATGTGGGGCGGATGCGGATAACAGTCGTGCGGATGCGGGTAACAGGTGTGTGGATGTGGGGCGGATGCGGATAACAGGTGTGTGGATGTGGGGCGGATGCGAATAACAGGTGTGTGGATGTGGGGCGGATGCGAATAACAGGTGTGTGGATGCGGGGCGGATGCGGATAACAGGTGTGTGGATGTGGGGCGGATGCGAATATCAGGTGTGTGGATGTGGGGCGGATGCGAATAACAGGTGTGTGGATGTGGGGCGGATGCGAATAACAGGTGTGTGGATGTGGGGCGGATGCGGATAACAGGTGTGTGGATGTGGGGCGGATGCGGATAACAGGTGTGTGGATGTGGGGCGGATGCGGATAACAGGTGTGTGGATGTGGGGCGGATGCGAATAACAGTTGTGTGTATCCGTGCCGGGCTCTACCTATACTGTAATACAGTAGCCTACTTCATCTATGAATGGACGGTTTCTCGAATATCGCTATATCCTTAGCTTTCTGACTGATCTTTTCGAAATGTGGTCTCAATCTTTGTATTAATAGCCGATGAGGTGAATTATGTAGTCTGAGTTTTGTTGAGCAGAGTTCACTAGAAAGCTACCTATGGCAATGGCTACAATGTTTCGACTTCCGGAAAATATGTATATACCTTCGCGTTTCACATCGACCAGACTCCAACCCCCGTCAGTTTAAAAGTTTATATCTCCACATAGTATAAAACAAAGTCCCCGATTCTTGGATGTAACGGGACTACTGGATTTTGATGCGGTTTTCACCATTCTGTAAAGGATTTCTCGAGGAAGGTTTCTGTAGAAAAATCATTCAATTATGACCAGAGAGGGCCGAGCAGTAACAATTTCAGTGAATCGAGTCAAGGAAAAACCTGTCGTCCGTGCGCCTTTTAAGCTTAAGCTGGGTAAACTGTTAGATACCGGGCGAAGCTGAGCCGGGTTGCTAGTGTAATATAACTAGCACGCGAATATTCTACTTGTAAAGAGTACACTTAGCAAAATCTCAATCATGAATGCTATGACTGATTTATCCTTGGTATGAATAATCAGACTATCAATTCAGCTATTGGTGCACTGGTTAAGGGTTTGTCATTCCTTCATAGGTATATCAGAGCGAAGTTAGTTTCCTGTGAATATCACAGACACTGATAATTTAAGGGCCTTTAAATGTGGTTTTCGGAGACCCTTTATAGTCGGGTGAAAAATACCTTTCGTACCACACTCACACGTGACAATTGCGTGAAAAAATTCTAGAGTGCCCCTTGACCCCCTTAAGCGCATTATGCTGTATGTATTGATGAATTTTACAGCTTAATTTGGTGCCGTGATAACCTTATAACCGTCTGGATACTTTCCAGTAATGTAATAATTGGAATTGCATTGCGTCTTGCAGAAATAGATGGGCCTGTGAGATTCTGTAACCATGGTTACCGTGTTGCATTCTTTCATTGTAAATATACATGTTTTAAGGTATTTATTTAATTGTGAGGGAGCCTCCGTGACTTAGGCGGCAGCACGCCGGCTTCTCACCGCTGGGTCCGTGGTTCAAATCCCGGTCACTCCATGTGAGATCTGTGCTGGACAAAACGGAGGCAGACAGGTTTTTCTCCGGGTACTCCGGTTTTCCCTGTCAACATTTTATTCCAGCAACACTCTCCACTATCATTTCCTTTCATCTGTCATTCATTTAATCATTGCCCCAGAGGAGTGCGTCAGGCCTCGGCAGCCGGCACAGTTCATATCCTCGCCGCTAGATGGGGGCTTCATTCATTCCATTCCTGACCCGGTCGGAGACTGGAAGCAGGCTGTGGATTTTCATTTTCATTTAATTGTGAGGCATTTAAAGAATAAGTGAGTGCGTCTCGCTTACTCATTGGGTTATGCTGAACCTGTAGGTACCCCATATGTGTAGGTTGGTGTTAATGGGGCCTTAGCAGAGTAATATAGGGAGGGATATTTATATCACTTTTTTGTGGACACGATAATTAACACTTTTTTCACCAATCAGTTTCAAATTTATACATAAAATATAAGCCAAGGGGCTGGAATTGGGGGGCCTTAACGAAATTCAGAATAATAATAATAATAATAATTACATTTTTAATATTTAATGATTTGTAAGGTTATCGACTTATTTACAGTTTATTTGAACCTATATGTAGCCTTGAAACAAAAGTTTGATGCTTTTCAGTCGGTCAACACGATTGTACCCAAATGAGATGGCTTATTCCCTAATCCTAAAAGGCATTACATGAGATTAATATACACACTAGGATGACCAGTTTCGATCGTCCAGCGATCATCATCAGATCCATTACACTTAGGCTATAAAATCTATGTCTGTAAATATGGGTGAAGATATTGTACAGACCTGGGGGGCTGTACCCCCTGAAAGCCACCCCCCATCTTTTACTGAAACCACCCCAACTGGCAACATCATAAGACCAGAACATTATCTTTACACAGCAAGAGGCGGCCACCCAGCTTGGGAGGTTAGCCAACTACTTGCGACACATACATAAACATCTACACAACAACTAACTTGGGCAGCTACGTCGACGGAATGCTGACCACGCAACGCCGAGAACTATAAGACTGGAGTCCTTTTTGGAGCCATTATCTGTTATACTGTGTGCGTCGCCAGCGGCCCTAGCCAACGACTGTTCCAGCTGCATCATCAGGTGAGATTCAGCAAAGTGCTCAGAATCCTTTATTCTGTAAACACCCAATCATAATCTTGTACACTCTACTTGTATAATTGCCTACATTCCCCCAAGAGTGACTTACAAATTCACACTCACTGACCAATAAACACATGGTCAGTAAATTACACTTGTATTGATAATTACACTCCTCTTTACATCCCCATACCCTTCCTGACTCTCGTCACGATTGACCGTGACCATAGTAGCCAGTAATTGCTTGGTCAGACTCCATTGTGCTTCCCGCACGCGACTCGTCTACATAACGTCGAGCCGCTGACGTAAGCACGCCTATTGTATTACCCATCCCGTCCAGCTGGCAGGCCGGTACAGTAGCCTGCATTTAGAGGACCATCCCCTAATCAACACTTGCATCTTTGCAGGAACACCCCCTAGCGTTTAAACACTAAACAACACACTACACTAGTAAGCTCTCCCAGCTACGGGAAGCTACTCTCTTCTAGGAACTACCTTCCAAATTATCACAGTGACACAAGTGTTTTATCCCCCCCCCCCCCAACTAAGGGATCTAAAACAATATTTACAATATATTCACTTATTTAGTTGCAGTATTAGTTGAGATAATGCAACTCGTCAGTATTTGTTAGTTGTGGTCTATGCGATGTTTTGTTGAGATACTGGAAGTGGTGATTAACCTCCGGAATTTGCTTATTTAGAGTGAATATGTGGTTGTAGTAAATTGCCAATTCAGATTGTATTGTACAGGCTACTTATCTGGTTGAGTCTCGCGCGGTCCTGTTGTGAAATGGATCTGATGATGATCGCTGGATGATCGAAACTGGTCACCCAAGTGTATTTATTAAACTCATGTATTTTTTTTCAGGATTAGAGAATATTCCATTTCATTTGGGTACAAACGTGTTTACCGACTGAAAAGCATCAAACTTTTGTTTAAGAAAAGTTTTAATTACAACAGTTTTTGCCTTAGATATACGCTGAAGAAGACTCATCGAAGGGTCGAAACATGTACTTCAATTCAACATAACACTTCATGAATTGTATTCGTAGGCGTATTCGCTTTTAGAGGAATCACTAAGTCAATCTTGCGTTTCCTATCCTGATAAATATCATTGCTTGTAATATCTTCCGTATTTTGCCTTCACAATGCTCACTTATATACAAAGAAAGGTTTGAACGTTCTCTGTCATAATATACGTAAACATTAACCACTATGCCAATGGTAATAATTAATATCCGTGTTGACTGATAGAACCAAACCATCTTGTCAAACACTAAACAACGTGGTTTAATTATTGCTTATACGTACATGTCTCGGTGTTCAATGACACTATAATCGAACCATATTTATTAACAAGCAGTCTTTTAAGGTACATTTATATTCATTCTATTCTTATTTATTCGCATGTTTACTAATTCTATTTGTGAGCTTTCATTTTATTTAAATTTCTAATAGTGTTTTGTAAATATACGCTGACGAGTATGTCATTGAGCACCGAAACATGTACGTTTAAGCAGTAATAATAATAATAATAATAATCTGAGAAGGAGAAACTCTACCAGAAATTTAATCATAGACTTCGAATTCTGCTGAAAACCAAGCTTAGTGCTCATAACCTAACAAAAGCTATCAATTCATATGCTATATCTGTGCTGATGTATTCGTTTGGTGTTTTAAAATGGTCTCAAACAGACCTAGAGAACATTAACCGCACAATAAGAACTATGCTTACGAAACACAGAATGTTGCATCCCAATGCTTGTATAGAGAGAGTAACAACACCCAGAAATGAAGGAGGCAGAGGTATTCTTGATGCTATAGCTCTGCACAATCAACAAGTTATACATCTAAGGAATTACTTTCATTCTCGGAAAGATACCAGTGTTTTACATCGAGCGGTAGCACAAGCTGACTTCAACCACACTCCTTTGAATCTCCATGAAGGAAATTTCGTCATGAAAGACAAGAACACTCTGAACAGAGAGAAGGTGCAGAGATGGGCTGGAAAATAACTTCATGGCAGATTCTACAACCAGTGCAATGACAAGAATATTGACAAACAGCTTTCAAACACATGGTTGTCAAGGGGAGAGCTGTTTCCAGAAACTGAGGGATTTAACCAGGCGATACAAGACAAAGTTATCACCACAAAAAGTTATAGGAAACACATCCTGAAAGATCAGACTGTTATAGATGATGAATGCAGGAAGTGCAATACCGGTCCAGAAACCATAGAGCATATTATCAGGAGCTGCAGAATTCTAGCGCCAACATCTTACACTGAGAGGCATTACGATGTTGCCAAAGTCATTCATCAAGAACTCGCCCTAACCCGATCTCTCATACACGACAGGACGCCTTATTACAAATACTCTCCAGAAAGTGTGATGGAAAACGAAGATTACAAGCTGTATTGGGATCGCACTATTCAAACAGACAAAACAACTCCTCATAATAGACCAGACATAACTTTAACTGATAAGAAGAACCATCACACGTACTTGATTGACATATCTGTTCCGAATGACCATAATATACAGAGAAAAGATTGAAAAATATACTCCTCTAGCTATGGAGGTTGCTAGAATCTGGAGACAAAAAAATGTGACGATTCTTCCTTTCCTCCTTTCTCCCACTGGCCTGACACCTAAATCCTTTTCAGTAAATCTAGCTACACTAAATCTTCCCATATTCACCCATACTATTGCACAAAAGGCTGCAATTCTGAAAACCTGCAGCATCGTTAGAGGGTTTTTGAATACACATTAGGATTTTTCTTTGGACCCTCTTGTGAAAAAGAGACGTGTAAAATAAGAAGAGAAGACAAAATTAACTGTCAAACATCTATGCTAATCGAAAATGTATGCAATAGGCTTAAGTGTTACTTGACTCATTTTCTTGTACGTAATGTACCGATATAAGTCATGGTGCCGACTGTAAGTTGAGTAAATAAGGAGATAATAATAATAATAATAATAATAATAATATCGTATGGCCTCGGGTGCCGGGTCCAAGCTTTGTAATTATACACCCAGAGGGTAGCTTGCATGTCGAATTTCGTTGTTCCTTGAATCACTATGAAAGTCAAGGAGGTTATATATGTAAGCTCCTTGAACACTAGCGCTTTCTAGTAGAGAAATGAGGAACTTTCTGTTGGCGGAAACTCCCGAGATTAATTTTGCCATTATGAACACGGCCAGTGAATTCAAATGGGTTCTTTAACATGCCAACATCGTATGACATGCGTGTCGTATTTTTACCGCTTTCAAAAATTACTTACCACAGCCAGGAGCGAACCTGCAAGCTTGGGGTTAGTAGACCGACACGTTGACCACTCACCCACCGTGGCAAGCATTTTAAACCACATTCTTTAGTGTTTGACAAGGCGGTTAATCATTATTGTCATCCCATATATTTTCAAAAGAGGAAAGATACAGATTAATGGTATATTGGCTTTCACGGCCGGTGAATTAAAACTCAGCAATTCTTCTAGGTTTGTGCCGTGTCTTGTGTGGGGTTTCGCCTAGGACACCAAGCTAGGCTCATCGGCGGGCTCTTGGTGTCCCCGCCCGGACCCCCACAGGAGTGACGAACTGCGCGCCACCTCCCTTTATATAAGGTGCAACTGCACCACTTGACTACGAGAACTAAAAGCTCAAGCAGCCTTAACCACCCTATGAAAGCTTCCAAAAAGATGGTATATTGGCTTTCACGGCCTGTGAATTAAAACTCAGCAATTCTTCTAGGTTTGTGCCGTGTCTTGTGTGGGGTTTCGCCTAGGACACCAAGCTAGGCTCATCGGCGGGCTCTTGGTGTCCCCGCCCGGACCCCCACAGGAGTGACGAACTGCGCGCCACCTCCCTTTATATAAGGTGCAACTGCACCACTTGACTACGAGAACTAAAAGCTCAAGCAGCCTTAACCTCCCTATGAAGGCTTCCAAAAAGATGGTATATTGGCTTTCACGGCCGGTGAATTAAAACTCAGCAATTCTTCTAGGTTTGTGCCGTGTCTTGTGTGGGGTTTCGCCTAGGACACCAAGCTAGGCTCATCGGCGGGCTCTTGTTGTCCCCGCCCGGACCCCACAGGAGTGACGAACTGCGCGCCACCTCCCTTTATATAAGGTGCAACTGCACCACTTGACTACGAGAACTAAAAGCTCAAGCAGCCTTAACCTCCCTATAAAGGCTTCCAAAAAGATGGTATATTGGCTTTCACGGCCGGTGAATTAAAACTCAGCAATTCTTCTAGGTTTGTGCCATGTCTTGTGTGGGGTTTCGCCTAGGACACCAAGCTAGGCTCATCGGCGGGCTCTTGGTGTCCCCGCCCGGACCCCCACAGGAGTGACGAACTGCGTGCCATCTCCCTTTATATAAGGTGCAACTGCACCACTTGACTACGAGAACTAAAAGCTCAAGCAGCCTTAACCTCCCTATGAAGGCTTCCAAAAATATGGTATATTGGCTTTCACGGCCGGTGAATTAAAACTTAGCAATTCTTCTAGGTTTGTGCCGTGTCTTGTGTGGGGTTTCGCCTAGGACACCAAGCTAGGCTCATCGGCGGGCTCTTGGTGTCCCCGCCCGGACCCCCACAGGAGTGACGAACTGCGCGCCACCTCCCTTTATATAAGGTGCAACTGCACCACTTGACTACGAGAACTAACAGCTCAAGCAGCCGTAACCTCCCTATGAAGGCTTCCAAAAAGATGGTATATTGGCTTTCACGGCCGGTGAATTAAAAATCCAGCAATTCTTCTAGGTTTGTGCCGTGTCTTGTGTGGGGTTTCGCCTAGGACACCAAGCTAGGCTCATCGGCGGGCTCTTGGTGTCCCCGCCCGGACACCCACAGGAGTGACGAACTGCGCGCCACCTCCCTTTATATAAGGTGCAACTGCACCACTTGACTACGAGAACTAAAAGCTCAAGCAGCCTTAACCTCCCTATGAAGGCTTCCAAAAAGATGGTATATTGGCTTTCACGGCCGGTGAATTAAAACTCAGCAATTCTTCTAGGTTTGTGCCGTGTCTTGTGTGGGGTTTCGCCTAGGACACCAAGCTAGGCTCAACGGCGGGCTCTTGGTGTCACCGCCCGGACCTCCACAGGAGTGACGAACTGCGCGCCACCTCCCTTTATATAAGGTGCAACTGCACCACTTGACTACGAGAACTAAAAGCTCAAGCAGCCTTAACCTCCCTATGAAAGCTTCCAAAAAGATGGTATATTGGCTTTCACGGCCGGTGAATTAAAACTCAGCAATTCTTCTAGGTTTGTGCCGTGTCTTGTGTGGGGTTTCGCCTAGGACACCAAGCTAGGCTCATCGGCGGGCTCTTGGTGTCCCCGCCCGGACCCCCACAGGAGTGACGAACTGCGCGCCACCTCCCATTATATAAGGTGCAACTGCACCACTTGACTACGAGAACTAAAAGCTCAAGCAGCCTTAACCTCCCTATGAAGGCTTCCAAAAAGATGGTATATTGGCTTTCACGGCCGGTGAATTAAAACTCAGCAATTCTTCTAGGTTTGTGCCGTGTCTTGTGTGGGGTTTCGCCTAGGACACCAAGCTAGGCTCATCGGCGGGCTCTTGGTGTCCCCGCCCGGACCCCCACAGGAGTGACGAACTGCGCGCCACCTCCTTTTATATAAGGTGCAACTGCACCACTTGACTACGAGAACTAAAAGCTCAAGCAGCCTTAACCTCCCTATGAAGGCTTCCAAAAAGATGGTATATTGGCTTTCACGGCCGGTGAATTAAAACTCAGCAATTCTTCTAGGTTTGTGCCGTGTCTTGTGTGGGGTTTCGCCTAGGACACCAAGCTAGGCTCATCGGCGGGCTCTTGGTGTCCCCGCCCGGACCCCCACAGGAGTGACGAACTGCGCGCCACCTCCCTTTATATAAGGTGCAACTGCACCACTTGACTACGAGAACTAAAAGCTCAAGCAGCCTTAACCTCCCTATGAAGGCTTCCAAAAAGATGGTATATTGGCTTTCACGGCCGGTGAATTAAAACTCAGCAATTCTTCTAGGTTTGTGCCGTGTCTTGTGTGGGGTTTCGCCTAGGACACCAAGCTAGGCTCATCGGCGGGCTCTTGGTGTCCCCGCCCGGACCCCCACAGGAGTGACGAACTGCGCGCCACCTCCCTTTACATAAGGTGCAACTGCACCACTTGACTACGAGAACTAAAAGCTCAAGCAGCCTTAACCTCCCTATGAAGGCTTCCAAAAAGATGGTATATTGGCTTTCACGGCCAGTGAATTAAAACTCAGCAATTCTTCTAGGTTTGTGCCGTGTCTTGTGTGGGGTTTCGCCTAGGACACCAAGCTAGGCTCATCGGCGGGCTCTTGGTGTCCCCGCCCGGACCCTCACAGGAGTGACGAACTGCGCGCCACCTCCCTTTATATAAGGTGCAACTGCACCACTTGACTACGAGAACTAAAAGCTCAAGCAGCCTTAACCTCCCTATGAAGGCTTCCAAAAAGAAGGTATATTGGCTTTCACGGCCGGTGAATTAAAACTCAGCAATTCTTCTAGGTTTGTGCCGTGTCTTGTGTGGGGTTTCGCCTAGGACACCAAGCTAGGCTCATCGGCGGGCTCTTGGTGTCCCCGCCCGGACCCCCACAGTAGTGACGAACTGCGCGCCACCTCCCTTTATATAAGGTGCAACTGCACCACTTGACTACGAGAACTAAAAGCTCAAGCAGCCTTAACCTCCCTATGAAGGCTTCCAAAAAGATGGTATATTGGCTTTCACGGCCGGTGAATTAAAACTCAGCAATTCTTCTAGGTTTGTGCCGTGTCTTGTGTGGGGTTTCGCCTAGGACACCAAGCTAGGCTCATCGGCGGGCTCTTGGTGTCCCCGCCCGGACCCCCACAGGAGTGACGAACTGCGCGCCACCTCCCTTTATATAAGGTGCAACTGCACCACTTGACTACGAGAACTAAAAGCTCAAGCAGCCTTAACCTCCCTATGAAGGCTTCCAAAAAGATGGTATATTGGCTTTCACGGCCGGTGAATTAAAACTCAGCAATTCTTCTAGGTTTGTGCCGTGTCTTGTGTGGGGTTTCGCCTAGGACACCAAGCTAGGTGTAGCACAGATTAATGATGATAATTGTTGTTTTAAGGGGCCTAACATCTAGGTTATCGGTCCCTTATGGTTTAAGTGATAGTGAAAATGAAAGATGATCAAATGAGACCTACAACTAAAACTAACTACTCTCTTACAAACTAGAAGAGGAGATGGGAAACTAAAAGGAGAAGAATGTAAATAAAAGACAGGAGGAAAAGGAATGCCCTCAACCCTTGAAGAATGAGAATTGAGAGACTTGGAAGGCAGGAGAACGAAGAAAGTCAGAGAGGAAAGGGTGACAGCAGAGGATCCGCCCCCAAGGCAATGGAGAAAGGGGAAAACCGGACCCAGCTCAGTAAGCCCTCGGGGTCGCCAAATCCCAAACTCACCAGCCCTGAGCCCTTGAGGGTGTAGCACTATCCACGGTGCACCAGAAATGGTGGGGTTACACACACCCTGCGACCTTTAGGGCCTTCAACAGAAGTCAGGAGATACTGTGAGCCCTTGAAGGTGTAGCACTATCCAGGGTGCACCAGAAATGGTGGGGTTACACACAACCTGCGTCCCGTAGGGCCTTCATCAGAAGTCAGGAGATAATGTGATCCCTTGAGGGTGTAGCACTATCCAGGGTGCACCAGAAATGGTGGGGATACACACACCCTGCGACCTTTAGGGCCTTCAACAGAAGGCAGGGGATACTGTGAGCCCTTGAAGATGTCGCACTATCCTAGGTGCACCAGAAATGGTGGGGTTACACACACCCTGCGACCTTTAGGGCCTTCAACAGAAGGCAGGGGATACTGTGAGCCCTTGAAGGTGTAGCACTATCCAGGGTGCACCAGAAATGGTGGGGTTACACACACCCTGTGACCTTTAGGGCCTTCAACAAAAGTCAGGAGATACTGTGAGCCCTTGAAGGTGTAGCACTATCCAGGGTGCACCAGAAATGGTGGGGTTACACACACACTGCGACCTTTAGGGCCTTCAACAGAAGGCAGGAGATACTGTGAGCCCTTGAAGATGTCGCACTATCCTAGGTGCACCAGAAGTGGTGGGGTTACACACACCCTGCCTTCTCTAGGGCCATAAGCAGAAGGCAGGAGATATCAGGAAAAGAAAAACAAGAGGTCTGACCCCTCCAAGAATAAGGGATCAGGAAAGATGAGGGAAGGGCCAATTAAGGCGGGAAAATGAAAGACTCCCTAGGCCTCGGATACCTTAATACCGTCGGGGTCGGGAGAGATTAAGTCGCACCCCCGGTGCAAGACTGCCACTACTCAGATCCTATAAATAGCAATTCTACGGCATTGAATAGAAACCTGTCATAACTCAACATTATTATTATTTTTGATTAAAACACATAATAACGAGTATAATCCATGAAAGAACTTTGTATGGTATTGTATAGAACTGGACAATGTTAGAAGTTAGTAAAACGTTACTTTCACTTTAATTAAGTAAACATTTATATTTTACCCACAGTATTAGCTCAAAATCTTTAAATGCTTCTCCTGAAGAAGTGTCCGTTTTCTACTTGTGTCAGTCTTGCACCGGGGAGTGCGAAGTGTTGACCAAGGTAGGCCGAAGGAAAAGGTGACAGTGAGGAGCCCGGCACAAGTAAGTGGAAGTAATACTGGACTTGGCTGAGGTCCCGTGGTCGCCAACTCTCGTCCCACTAGTCGTAAGACCCTGGGGGTGATGCAGATTGAGTCGTCTGCGATCACAGTTCTTGACTAGACGGCAGTCAAGTTCAGTCCACGAATGGAGCCGTTTCACAAAACGGATGCTTTACGAGACGCCTTGATTCTCCAGTCTAGTTCTGCGTGACTGAGCCCATTGCATACTGAATGGATGGGTCTACCATGTAGGAACATACATTCGTAAAGAACTCAGTTCGTAGAAAGATAAATTGGAGTTCAGCCCTTCCTCCGAACAACGTGTGTCGCTACTGTGGGAAAGTTTGTGTTTCCAGGATTGGGCTATACCAGGTGGCCAATTTGCGCCGCGCAATCTACTTATAAGTGTCCCGCATGTACAGGTGATGAACGGGAGGTCTAATAACTGAATTGCTAAGGGGTAACCTAACATGCAAGCCGGTTACGTCAGATTGCCATGAGATAACAACCAGACGGCCGCACGCTGCATGTTCCTCAGTACTCCCGTCTAATGCACCCCATAGCGGTATGAAGCCTCGCTGGCGAGCGTAGACGGCAGACATCTATCTGGAAACATCAGTGCTTACCGTCTACGACCTTCAACGGCATTACGATCAGCTTCTCCATAGATTAGTGTAATGTCCGTGTACTCATCGATGCTGAATACATCAGCCATCGTCAATATGTTGCCAGCAACTGTCATTTTGTTATATTACATATGAGTCTATTACGCTCTCAAATGCGAGGCTCCAAAAGGCAATGGGGTGCATTATACGGGTAGCGCTGAGGAACATAAAGCTAGCGGCCGTCCGGTTGTTAGTCCTTCGTATTCTGACGTAATCGGCCTGCGCTCAGTTTGACCCCTGTGGAAATCAGTTAACGACATCTCATACGGCATTAATGTATGCGGGACACCTAAAACTAGATTACACGGGGAAAGCGGGCCACCTGGTATAGCCTTCTAAGAACTCACCTTTAGAAAACAATCTTACTCGAGAACGAGTGATAGCCTATTATTATAAATGACCGATTCAATCGTATCTGCCTGGAAGTGTCTTGTATACAAAATGTCTCCATGTTCTGCTCTAATCTTACCTGAGTGGGATCAGGGTCATTAGAAGAAGTTCGGAGCCGGAGGCAGGAAATGTCAGTGTTGACAGCAGCGTGGGGCAGCAAATTGGTTTCGTTTCGTTTGAGTCTCGACTCCCCAACTCAGAGGGGATATGATATTTAAATAAACCGTCACGCTGATACAAAAACTGACACTTGTCACTTTTCACGCGCTGGAACGTGACTTATTTTGCCAATAATGATCTCAGCTCTGAATTTCAAATAGATTATAACAACTTGCAAAGTGGACAAGTGTCAGTCAATTGGACCTCCTTATGAGGGACCTCGCAAGTTCAGGCACTAAGCATGTTTATTGTTAAATTCATTCAAAATTCGCAGGTTGGCGCAAAGCTTCACACACAGGGTAACTAATCGATTGTAGTGTTGGAGGGCGAGACTTGGAAGTGTGTGAGTGAGAGGTTGTTGTCCTTTGTGTTTCATTTATCCCCGTGTACTTGTTATTTTTAATGCGTATTTAAAAGGTATTGACTCTGTTTTGAGGAAAGAATTCGTGATGAAAATCAAAAAATGTAAAACAGAAAATATGTAATGTCACCGAAAGAAATCAGAAACCCCTATATACATCAAATTGGCAGGTGAAAGGCTAAAGGAAGTAGGAGACTTCTGTTACTTAGGAAGCAAAATAACCAGTCATTGACGAAGCAAGGAGGATATAAAATGTTGATTGGCTCAGGCAAGGAAAGCATTTCTACAGAGAAAGATTCTGTTGACATCGATTATACGTAGATTTAGGTATTATGAAGTCATTTTTGAAACCATTGTCTGGAGCGTGGCGCTCAATGGAAGAGAAACTTGGACTGTTGGCGCAGCAGAAAGGATAAGAATCGAAGCGTTTGAAATGTGGTGTTACAGGAGAATTATGGTCAGATGGTTCGATAGGGTTACAAATGAAGAGGTATTAAGACGAGTGGAAGAGGAGAGATGTTTCTGGCGAATAATAATGAAGAGAAGAGATAGGTTGGTAGGACAAAAATAAGACACCCAGGAATAGCTAAGTTAGTTATGAAAGGAAGGGTTGATGATAAGAACTTAAGGCGTAGATCAAGGCTAGAATATATTAAACTGTCTCGGATGCAGGGTGTGGTAGCATGTTAGATATGAAACAATTAGCTCAGGACAAGGAGGCATGGAGAGCTGCATCAAACCATTCAAAGGACTGAAGACTAAACTGTAGGTGTAGAATATTTGTCTGATAACATGTTATTGTGGTGTCTGTAGTTTTATTTCAAGTGAGGATGGGGAAAGAGGCAGTTGTGGCGTCAAGTCAGGAACCATGGCGGCATTTGCCTGGATTAGAAGTGGGGTTACCACGGTAAACCATTTCCAAGATGGCTGAGGGTCCACCACTCCAGCCCTCTGACCAGAAATACAGGACATTTCTTGATAGAGCCGGGAACTGAACAGGTATGTCTGGGGTGACAGCCAAGACATCTGAGGAGATTGGAACATCCAAATAAACGATACTTGTTGCTGCTGATTTTTAGGGTCTTTGTGATATCGTTGGCTACAATGTTGGTTCCATCGTTACCAGAGTGACTTTGTTGAACGTTTAAATCTTATTGGCATTTAAAATGGGCGCTAAAGTGAACTGGTAATAATGCGCTAATCATGACTGCCCCTATGTTGTGCAGCCCACCCTGCACATGTGCAATGAGTGTGGCTCGCTCCTCCCTGCCCAACGCGGACAGCTTTAGCACCACCAGGGGCCGTCCATAATAAATGTGTCCAGTAACACTTGCATTTAACTGCCCGACTTTTTTCTTATATCAAAATAAGGGAAGAGAGATAGCGCATGTTATAAAGCGGGCGAGGGCAGTAAAGAGGCAGCTGGTCCGCTGTCCTCATACATGTAGCGACATCTTGGGCCGGACAGGCTACGCTTTATCAACGTTGCTTTCTTGTGAATTCATTTTAGGGACATGAGCCCTGTGTTCTATTTGTCTGACAACCTGTGTCTTTCTGGTGACTGTTGTTGTTGTTTGAGTCTTCAATCTTTTGACTGGTTTGATGCAGCACTCCATAGCTCCCTGTCCTAAGCTAATCGTTTCATTTCTACATAGCTACCACACCCTACATCCGAGGAAATCTGTTTAACATATTCTAACCTTGGTCTACCCCTACAGTTCTTGTCCTCGACCCTTCCTTCCATAACTAAGCTTGCTATTCCTGGGCGTCTTGGCATGTGTCCTACCAACCCATCTCTTCTCTTCATTAGCAGTCGCCAGAAACATCTCTCCTTTCCCACTCGTCCGAATACCTCTTCATTTGTAACCCTATCTACCCATCTGATCTTCATCATTCTCCTGTAACACCACATTTCAAACGCTTCAATTCTCTTCCTTTCTTCTGCATCATTAGTCTTAGTCTCACTTCCATAGAGCACCACGTTCGAGACAAAGGCTTTCAAAAATGACTTCCTAATAGCTAAATCTATACTCGATGTCAACAGATTCCCTCTCTGTAGAAATGCTTTCCTTGCCTGAGCCAACCTACTTTTTATATCCTCTTTGTTTCGTCCATCACTGGTTATTTTGCTTCCTAAGTAACAGAAGTTTCCTTTAGCTTTTCACCTGCCAATTTGATGTGCATAGGGATTTCTGATTTATTTCGTCTGCATTCGAATATTTTTGTTTTACATTTATTGATTTTCACCATGAGTAGTACAGCAGTAGTGAGATTAAGTTTAACATTAATTATTAGGCTGGGGAATGGGATAGTTGCCTCGGAACTTGAAATACAGTGTGGTCCTACCGTAAATGACGGAACCTCGCAGAGGTCGCGTGCCTATTGGGCCACTGTGTGTAGCAGTCTGTCGCTAGGAGGAGCGTAGCGCCCAACTAGTTTGAGACATTTACACTTTATAACATACTAGCTGTTACCCGCGGCTTCGCCCGCAATAACATTTGGAATCCTGTTATAACATTAGTTATATAGATAGATAAGCATGGGTCCTAGTGGAAAATAATTCTATCACCTGAAACCAAAAATGCATGGGAAGAAAAAAAAACATCAAAATATCATGTTGGTTTGGGAATCTAAAAGACGTGAAAAATCTAATAAAAGTATTTAAAAAACTATTTTTTGAAATTTCATTCGAATCAATTTTTATGTAATTCCTGGGACTTAGAAAATTCCGACCAAAAAGTACAAAATCATTAATAACTCCGTAAGTATTCGTCGTATGATGAAATAGCAAGATACAAAAAAGATGTAATGTGTTATTGTCTACAACATAGGCCATGTATAATTTTACACTCAGACATATTACGTTCCCCACTCCCATAATTTCACCCCTCCCCATGGGCCCCTTAAATTGGATTTATAAAAAAAACGGTCAAACACCTGTTTAGTTATTTTTATGCTGTTTTTTCTCGGCTGAGTTCCAAATACCTCGCCTATGTCGTTTAAGAGATACACGCTCCGTTAGGAATCCTTCAATCCCCACTTTTCACCCCTTTCACCTCATAATATACACCACATCGAAAAACCCTCAGACATATGTCTTCTTATTTTTTGTGATGAGTTTATATGCCGAGTATCACATCCCCCAATGAAACCAACCGGGAGATATTGCTATTCAATGAAATGCAGGTGTACCCCCTTAACACCCCTTTAGAACCTGAATATCCAAAAATCCCTTATTAGTGGGCGTTTGCGGCCCTTGAGGAAGCTGGATACCAAATTTCATTCCAATCCGTTTGGTGGTTTCTGAGATTTCGTGATGAATGAATGAGTCAGTGAGTGAGTGGTATTTGAGCTTTATATAGTAGATTAAATAATAACCATCATTACTTACATGAATTTCAGAGTAGTTGCTGGAAATGCTGTCCTTCGTGTTCTAAACACACGTTGCACCAACGGAGGAAGTGTTGCTACACTCACTGTAATTCATGCTCACTGATATTTGGTATCAGTGCAGTTATTTTGTTCTCAAGAGCGTCCAGAGTACGAGGATTGTTTCTGTATATCTTTTGTTTGAGATTCCCCCACTAGTAAATACTGGAAGACTTCTTCTTGAGAAGATAAGTTTCCACTAGGAAAGGAAAATTCTATCTTTAGTTCATGTTCACGGAATACGAGATAGATTAGAGTACTTCTCCACAAGCCTTAACTAGGGTATCTTGCCCACTCTGTCTGTAAAAAGTAGGTTCGCTCAGGCAAGGAAAGCATTTCTACAGAAAAGGAATCTGTTGACATCGAATATAGATTTAGGTATTATAAATTCATTTTTGAAAGCTTTTGTCTGGGGCGTGGCGCTCTATGGAAGTGAAACTTGGACTATTGGTGCAGCAGAAGAGAAGAAAATTGAGGCGTTTGAAATGTGGTGTTACAGGAGAATGATGAAGATCAGATGGGTAGATAAGGTGACAAACGAAGAGGTATTAAGACGAGTGGGAGAGGAGAGATGTTACTGGCGACTGCTAATGAAGAGAAGAGATAGGTTGGTAGGACACATACTAAGGCACCCAGGAATAGCAAGCTTAGTTATGGAAGGAAGAGTCGAGGACAAGAACTGTAGGGGTAGACCAAGGTTAGAATATGTTAAACAGATTGCCTCGGATGTAGGGTGTGGTAACTATGTAGAGATGAAACGATTAGCTCAGGACAGGGAGGCATGGAGATCTGCATCAAACCAGTGAAAAGACTGAAGACTCAAACAACAACAACTGTGTGTAATCAAGCAATGGCCGCATCCGGGGATTCCAGACCCACTGATGTGTTACGGTAGATGCTACTGTAGTCATCTGGCCATAACTTAACACTCTCAACCCGTCACACGGCCTCGGCAAGCTTCTGTTCTATAGGGAATGCCTTCACTGTATATTTTTTATGGACTATTGAAGAATGAGATAACTAAGGTAGGACATATTTTTCTCATCAAGCGAGCATCATCAGATCCTGATCACTTTGTTGAAGTTAAAATTTTCAGTTATTTATTTATTTATTTATTTATTTATTTAGATTTTGGAAACACATTGCACAAAGGTAATTGCAATCTATATACATATTTAGATAATCTGTACACTGAGTCACAAACAGATATCCAGATTGGGGCAGATGACCCCGTAGTTCCGCCCCTTAAGACATCAATAACTAACTAACAAGGGAAGTCTCTGAACCGGGGAATCGCGGATCCTGCTGGAAATTTGCAGATACGTTGCGTGAGCCCAACTAGGCAGAACCGTGAAGAAAAATCTTTCGGAAATTAACTTCCCCTTCTACTAGATGAAAAATTAAGATTTACACGTTTAAATTGGCGCGCCAGTGGCGTGAGCTTCATTGGCTGCGTCAGAGGTTGCTTCCCGGCCTACGGTGTACAGTCACCGAATGAGAGGCGACAGACCCGGCATACGCTTATATCCGTATACGGAGAGTGTCCCATGCATTGCATAATGAATATTAATATTGGAAAAGTTATATGTCTGGAGGAAAAATATGGAAAATGTATGGAAAGGCCTCTCGGCATTCAAGATCAGGACCTGCTGGACAGTTTGGATGGCTTTGTGCCTGTCTGGCTTTCTGGCGTTCGTCTCTTGTAACAAGGGTGTTAGGTATGAAATACAAACAAAATGCTGTTGAGTATTGGAAAAGCGGTAAGAGGCATCCGCTTTCCTTTTCGTCGGTAAACGAAAGTAAGAAGTAAGAAAGATTTATATTTGTGGGCAGAGCAAGTGATAAGGGGCAGCACCCACCACGACAAATTGAGGAGAATAACATATGCCTTAAAAGCCTAATTTGGCATTGCCCATCAGAATAATGACGTAATATAGGTTATGAGGCGACAATTCAGCAATGAGCTATGCTAGCTGCGCAGGACGTAAAATGTACAAGGTTTATGATGATGATGATGATAATTGTTGTTTTAAGGGGCCTAACATCTAGGTTATCGGCCTCATACGAGGTTTAAAGCCAGCCATTCCTGGGCGCAGCACTTTAAGAATCGCTATATCATTTCGCGGAAAATAGCAACTGTGGTGATATCAAAGAATGCCCATCGAGAAATGGATATTATGTCAGCAGCAGAAATATTCGTAGAAGAGGTTGCATCGGTTCTAGATTCTCTCGGCCCTGGAAACGTACGTACTGTAATAGTGATCAAAGTGGGTTCAATTTGGAGATGTGTTCAGGTAGGACACTGGCTATAAAAGGGTCGAAAACGGTTTGCTCCAAAGTGCAATCAGTGGGGGCCATAACGCACAGTTATACAATAATGCCAACAGTAACAGCAGCGGGCAAGCTGTTTGGACCTCACTTCATAACTTTGAAAGAACCAAAAGGTGTGTTTGGTAAAAGGGTGAAAAAACTACGCTTGCACATGACAATATTTACGTTGTTCCCACAAAATCTGGCAAAATGGCATCCGCACAATTGGAGAATTGGTTTCATAATGTTTTCAAACAGCATGTACTGTCTGACAATGTGGCACTCCTTTTCTGTACATACTGTAAATCGTTAGAAAGTGAAGAGCGCATACGACTGATGATCATCCCCCCTGGGGCCACAGCCTATTGTCAACCTTTGGATGTATACGGCTTTAGGGTCTGGAAAAGCTTTGTCTGTAGATTTTGGAACACCGTTCGGTTATTGAATTTTGACATCAATTTGGCCCAGAGAATTAAAATCTTGAAAACGCAGTCTCTGACCACCAATTGTCGTCCTCGAGTTTTACTTCAATGTGACAATACGCATGGTACTGAAGTCAGTATCTGTCCGACAATCCCGAACGGTTTGAACACCCTGTGCCATATTGTTTCGATATCAGCACAATAAAATGTAGTACTTGCACTCGCCAGTGTCTTATACGGTGAGGATGGTGTAAAAGCAGTTTGTTTTTGCAACATTATTACCACGATCATCACTGTTGTCAGAACTATGCGGAATAGCTTGGTCTCTTACTCACTCGTGTAACCATTGGTTCAGTTTACTCTGTGTTGTGTTGTAATTTTATGTATTTGTGATGCTTTACATTGCATGATTAATAATAAAGCACGACGTGCACTATTTTGTAAAGATGCAACATTAATGTCCCTTGCCGCAGTGCAGCTAGTGAGCGCGAGTACGGGAGGGCAGTCGTTTGGAACGTGATCTTTTGAGCCACCAATCAGGAGTGAGCCACACTCCCGCTTGACCAGCGCGCGCTGTTCAAAATTGTTGTTCTTACTGCCGTCTACGGTGGGTAGGAGTAAATTTCCGAAAGCTTTTTCTTCACGGTTCTGCCTAGTTGGGCTCACGCAACGCATCTGCTAATTTCCAGCAGGATCCGCGATTCCCCGGTTCAGAGACTTCCCTTGTAAGATATCCAGATTTGTGATGTATTCAATTGCCTTGTTTGTTGCGAAGAGGAACTCCAGCGGGTCACCACGGAATGCTCGTAAGGGGCACGCTTGGACAATGTGCTGAACCGTTTGACGTTCAGCACCACAATCACAGCGCGAGGAAGATCTCATCCCCCATTTATGTAGAGAATCGGCGCATCTACCACAATTAGTTCGTATCCTATTCAGAGTGGTCCAAATCTTCCTGTGTTTATCAAATCCTGGTGGCCTGGTTTTGATACAGGGCATCTTCAGCACTGGTTTGCCATAATTTAGTCCATCGATCACTTATATTGTTATTGACTTGGCAAGTATGTAATGGAGGATGATGGGAACGGAGTCTCTTTATGTTGATGGCAGGAATGTCTTCATGAATAGGGAGTTATTTTCATGAATTCACGCACAAGTGAACAATCTCGTCGCAGGGAAGGAGGCTCAATGTGACTCAGGATTGGAAGCCAGAATGTAGGCGTATTCTTTAAAGTGCCCGTTATAATGCGCATGGTTAAATTTTCACCAAGTTCAGTCGAATATTGTAGAACAGCGTGTTTCACTTGAATACATGACAGGCATGTGGGTTGCCTACCACCTGCAATAGAGCCGCCAGGAGTTGTTGCTCGCTAATTCGTCTATCACTGGCTGTCACGGTGGCTCAGACGCTAGCGCGAGAGACCGAGGACCCTAAGGTTCGGGATTCGAATCTCGACTGTTGCACTATTGTTCTTAACGATATTGATAAGCTCAAAACAGTAAATGGAAGAACAGTGCCTTCCTCTCTTCACTCCCCTCATCTGTTGACCCGAATACTAGGTTCGGGTGTCAGTTCGGGTCACCTTCGGGATGGCAGGGTGATTATAATGAAATGAAAATCCACAGCCTGCTTCCAGTCTCCGACCGGGTCAGGAATGGAATGAATGAAGCCCCCATCTAGCGGCGAGGATATGAACTGTGCCGGCTGTCGATGCCCGACGCACTCCTCTGGGGCAATGATTAAATGAATGACAGATGAAATGAAATGATAGTGGAGAGTGTTGCTGGAATTAAATTTTGAAAGGGAAAACCGGAGTTCCCGGAGAAAAACCTGTCTGCCTCCGTTTTGTCCAGCAAAGATCTCACATGGAGTGACCGGGATTTGAACCACGGACCCAGCGGTGAGAGGCCGGCGTGCTGCTGCCTGAGCCACGGAGGCTTAGGGTGATTATAATACGATTCGCAATTTGAATCTAGTTAACGTTTGGTTAGTTTTATGTTTTAGGTTTTGTGAATTAGCGTACGCGAGCAACGGTGTATAATATGCACGTGTATTTGTAGGTCTCGCCCTCATCCAAACACTCGATTAGCTCATCTAGACCAACATCGAAGCCCTCTGCTGTATAAAGTTTCCTTCTTGCCTGTATGATCTCTTTTGCATTTTTCAAGTCCGAATTTTATCGCTATATCGTCGCGAAACGTCTGTGTAATATCTAAGAGCCCTTGCAGTTGACGCCGTGAGCCTGCATAGATTTTTAAGTCATCCATGTACAGTCTATGTGAAACCTTCTGCTTCACCTTACCAGTTCGCATCTTAAATCCCAATCCACTCCTATTTAACTGCCTACTGAGCGGGTTTAAGCACAGACAGAACCATAGGGGACCAAGAGAGTCTCCCTGAAATATTCCACGGGTGATTCGAATTGCACGGGACGGAGTGACTTGGCATCGGTCTTTTAGATGAAGTTTAACATTCCATCTAGACATGATAGATTGTAGGCATTGGACAATGATGGGATCGCACTTGTAGATTTTAATATTTCGATCAAATATGAATGAGGTACGGAGTCATAGGCTTTATTGTAATCAATGTAGGCCACACACAAGTTTCTTTGTCCTTTCATAGCCAAATTTACGATAACTGAATCTATTATAACTTGTTCCTTGCAGCCTTGCGTTTTCCGTCGGCACCCTTTCTGCTCTTCGGCGAGTAACCCATTCGTCTCGCAATGCCTATACACTCGTTCCGCAATTATAGCAATAAATAGCTTGTAAAGTACCGACAGGCAAGTGATGGGCCTGTATTGCGACGGATCTCTTGTTTCTTCACCTTTTGGTATGAAGAAGGTATCTCCCTTGAACAGAAATTCCGGAGCTTCCTCAGGAAATCGTAAAATTCGCGTGAAGGCTTTGGCTATTGCTTCATGGGCGCCTGTAAACTTCTTATACCAGTAGTTGTGTATAGAATCTGGCCCAGTTCTGTGTGCCCTGCCTTCACCTCATGCTCCATGATGTCAGGGCTACTCATTTCATTAATCGTACCAGAAAAATTAGCCTCTTGTTCTTTCATCCAGCTGGCACGAAAATTGTGGTCTTTGAGCTCTTCCCAAATATTAGCCAAAGAATTGGTGGCCTCTTCGATTGAGGGAGTAGTATTCCGACGTTCTGGATGCGAGTTTTTTAGGCTGTTGTAGAATTGTTTCTGTTTCAATGCAAATGCTCTATTCTGATCCTTCCTCTTTTGACTTTCTTTGTACCTGCGTAGCCGTTTACTATAGACAGCCAATCTCTGAGTGCGCGTGTCTATTATTTCCGACAGCTTGTCTTGATCCAGCTCATCCAAAGGACTTGGCTGTATTACGCGCGCTACATTCCCGATTTCATCCTTTGAATTGTGTCAGTTGACCAAGTTCTCTTCGAAGCTCCTCAATCTTCTTCTCCAGGCCCTTTTGCCATGGGGGAGGCATCATTGAGCTCGTACGGACCCTTGCATATTGTGGCACAATTTTAATACCAATCGCTTGTACGGCAGCTAACGCAGCACAAATCACCAGTTGGACGTACTCTATATCATCCACACCATCTAGAGCTTTAGAGACCACTGTGTTGTTATTATTATTATTACTGTTATTATGGTGTTTGGATCCATTTTGCAGAGTTGCAGTAGTAATCGAAATGAAATATTTTTCAGTCAGTCAACACGATTGTACCAAATTGTAGACAGCGGGAGGTGACAGCTGCGTGGAAATGGAACAAACATCACTCAAACAGCTAAGTACACAATCCACAATAACCTGACCATTTAACAACAATCACATAAACACACTAAGCAAGCAAACTGTAAGGTCAATCACCATTATCAGTATCTTAGTTTAATTACTACTGTAACTATAAAATATATAGAAATAAATTGGATACGGCTTCTCAGGTGAGAGATTTAGTTATTATTCACGATGATAAACTGACATTCTCTCCCCACATTGACCATATCAAATCTCGCGCAATGCGCCGTCTCGGCATTCTATACAGATTCACAGAAATTAAAGACCTCACTGCATTTAAATTATACTTCACCACATACGTTCTCTCTATCCTAGATTTCTCTTCTCCAATTTGGTCTACTTCGGCTATAACCAATATTTCTAAATTGAACAGTGTCTTTAATTTCTTCATATCAATAGTCAAAGCTCGCAATCCTCCACTAAGGCACATCGCCAAATCCGATATTATAAATCAGCTCAATGTACTCGACCTGAGAAGCCGCTTACAATTTACTGACCTGTGTTTCTTACAAAATTATGAATGGTTACACAAAATGTAACATGCTCTTAAGCTACTTCCCACTCCATGTTCCCTCCCGTTCAACACGTCAGAACCATTTACACCACATACCTCACCCACGACTTGAAGTACAGAAGCGCTCTACCTACCCTTAGCAACTCCCTTCCAAATATTGACATATTCTCTCCCTATCGAACATTCAAACACAACATTAGAAGATCCCTTTCATCCTCAATTCCTAACCCCTCACCCTCCTAATCACTCACTACCCCAATCACTCCCTGCGTCCTTCCCGAGATTTGTCCCTTGCTGCCAGCACTGCCAATTGTTACCTGTTATTGTTGTTGTTTCTGTTGATAATATTTGAAATTGTTAAAATATTGGTGTAAAATGACCTTTCATGGTTGTATCTAATAATTATTAAATAAATAAATATATTGTAAATATCGGCTTCAGTGGCGTAGCTGCTAGCATGCTGAACTTATATGCACAAGACCGCAGGTTCAAACCCGGCAGAAGTCATCGAATTTTTTAAGAGCGTTAAAATCCCTCAGTATGCCTTTCTTCGGAGGGGAAGTAAAGCCGGCGGTCCCATGTCATAGATTTATGGCACGTAATGTGGATCTGTTGATGATCGCTTTGTGATGGAAACTGGTCATCCAAGTGTTATTAATTTCATGTACATTTTTTTAGGATTAGGGAACCACCCAAATCCTTTTTGACGTCTTGTACCCAGGTTGTTGTTCCACAGGAATGAGAAGATCTGCTTGGTTAACCTATTGTCATCCATCCTGTACAAATGTCCAAAATATAGCAAGCTCCTCTTCCGTGTTGTTTCTGATATGTTTTCTATTTTTCGATATTTATTTATTTAGCGTATGGTTATAACAAAACTGAATTACAACTTAATAAATGTACAAAATTAATTTAAATAAATCATTACATTTATAATTTAATATCTTAAATTCTCTATCCATTGAAGGGCTGCCTCTGTCACTTCATAGAAATCGTTAAGATTTCCAAGGTACGCTCGACGGCTGCAACTTGATATAATGTGTTGGATGGTCTGAGGTTCACTGCCACAATCACATTGGGGAGATGGGACCTTTTCCCAGCGGTGAAGACTCTCTGCGCAGATGCCATGGCCTATTCGAATCCTGTTAATTGTCTTCCATGCATGTCGCGGGAGTTCCATGCCTGGTGGCTTTGTGGTGGTTCTTATTAGAGTCTGATGTTCGACGTTATTAGTTCTACTCCACATTTCTGACCACTTCTTGTTCATGTTAAAGCCCATTTCTTGTAACGATTCTGCCAATATTATGGATGGCCGCCTAGATTTTAATCTACTCGTTTTAAGCATAGGAACGTCAGAGTGAATTGGGAGCTGTGGATTTCATCATTACTTCTTAATTTCCACAATTCTTCAGTTTTTAAAGGACCGAATATTTTGCGTGTAATCCTCCTTTCTACTACTTCTAATTTAACCAATTTGAAGTTCAGAACGAGACATTCATTCGCATACAGGCATTCCGGTTTTGATTAATTGAATAATTTCCCCCAAATATGTGAACTTCTTTACCCTCTTTATTTGACCATTTTTTGTTACAAGGATTTCTGGAGCATGTTTTTATGTTTGTCACAAATTTGTTTTTTTCTACAGAAATTCTTAAACCTGTTTTGTTGGCCATCTCTTCTAAGAGATTGACCTGTATTGCTGCGTTTGCCAGATTTTCAGAAAGTTTGGCAAAATCATCTGCAAATGCTAGGCAGTTTATTTCAATACCTCTGTTCTTTCTTCCCATTGTTTTTGGTGATAGCTTATGTTCTTCCAGATTTTCATTCCAAATTCTTACTACTTTCTCCAGGACGCAATTGAAGAGGAATGGAGACAAGCCATCACCTTGCCTTACACCTGTATTTATTTTGAATGGTTTTGATATTTCACCCTGAAACTTTATTTTTGATATAGTGTCTGTGAGGGTGTGACGGATCAGGTTTACCAATTTTGATTTAACTCCAAATTCTCGTACTATATTATCTAGAGTCTTCCTATCAACAGAATCAAAAGCCTTTTTAAAATCTATCAATATCACTACTATGCCTTCACAGTTCTTCTTCTTTCTTCGTCATGCCCGACTAAAGAACGCGAATGAACTTATTTAGCTGATGTCATTGCCTTTCTCTTCTCCCAAAATATCTTCATCTTCTCGCTGTGGCTTCTCTTGCGATCTTCTGACCAAGGTGTGTTGGTGATAGTGCTTGTATGATCTGCAAAGCGGTGATTATCGACTAATTCTCTGAACTTAGCTCTGTCTAGTACAATGCCATCTGTGATGCCTATTTCCTGAAGATCTTTTCCAACTTCAAGCAGCCAGGTGTTTTTATCTTTCATTAACAGAGCAAGGTTAAGAATCCTTTTGGTCAGTCTCTGTTTGCCCATCCTGAGGATATGCCCTTAAAATTTCAACAGTTTTTTCCTAAATGTGTGTGAGATTTTCTCCGAGTGCTGGTAGACGTATTGGGGTTTTCTTTTCATCCAAATTCCCCCTGTGCCCCCTATACAGACTGGTCTAAAATGTTTTCTTAGGAATTTTCCTTTTTTGCTTTTCCACATCTTGAATTAATGATCTGCCCCCAATAATCAGCGTTTCAGAAGCATATAGTGCTTCAGGCTTGATTACAGTGTTGAAATGGTCATAATGGCTATGCATTTTACAGTTCATTATTATTATTATTATTATTATTATTATTATTTGATTTTTACAGAGGTGGGCTATGACAAAGAATAGGCTAGGTTATATTGAGTCGCGGAGGCGTGTTGCCGATAGATCACGGTAGTCCAGGAGACAAAGATCAACACTGCTTGGGGGAAGATGTCTTGGACATTGACTGCTGGCTGGAGGGGGTGGGAGGGTGGGGGGTGCTGCACAAATTACCCATCAACTGCCCCCTCCTGCCCATTGTCGTTTCCCGATAACAAAAAAACAGAAAAGAGGGGTTTGAAAAAAAAGTCAAATAGCCGTTATAAGGAGATGTCCTGTCCCGTGTCTTGGGGGAGAGGAGAGACCAGTGATAACTGGCTTTAGGATTAAACTTGGAGATGAGTCGCGTTAACGTTACCAGTTTTTATTATTCCTCCCTTACAGGCAGTTTGTCCGTCCGGCCGCCAGAGTGTAGCGGTGTCGCCGGCCCACTTCCGGTTTCCACTCTCTAGTTTCCGGAACCAGAGGCAATGGAGTGGCAACAAAATAGCTTCAGGGTTAATTCTCTTTTTAAGGTCTTTTTTATTTTCCGTGCGAGGTTAAATGGATGGCCTCCCTGTATCAGGCAGTACTTTATTTGAAACTGAATGGTCTTCTCCAAGTCGAGCACATAACATCAGCGGCTTAGTCATGACTGCAGCCGATATTTACTGCCCCGAATCACGGATGGCGGAACCACTAGGTCATCTGCCCCTATGAGGATGAGAATTATTTCTGTTACTTACTGCTGTAGTGGAGTAATGACTAGCCATCTTGGCTATTGCTGCGGAGGTCCGGGTTCGATTTCCGGCAATGCCAATAACATGAGAACTACAATTGAAAATAACATATAACTAGAGCCCTTGCGGATAAACAAAGCGTTATCCGCATCCGCCCCGCATCCGCAAGTTTGTTATGCAAATCTGCTGATATTATAAGGTGCGTTCAAAAAGTAACGAGCTGGAGCCTGGAACGCGCAAACCGATGACGACATCGGCTAATCGTGGTGTGTGTAACGAGGTGTGGTTCCGACCAGAGCGTGGAAGGTCACAGCCCGTCGCTAGAGGGCTCGCGTGCACGTCACGTGACGATACAAAGCGAGTAGCAGCATTCATCAATCGTCCAACTCTGCCATTCGCATTGCAAACAATGACATGGAGGCGTCAACCGAAGATCAAAGAGGTGTTGTTCGGCTTCTGACAGCGGAAGGAGTAGGGGGAACGGACATTCAACGTCGAATATCACAAGTGTACGGCGAACACTGCATGTCCCTTGCAAGGGTCAAGGCGTGGCACAAGCACTTCAGGGAAGGACGGGTGTCGTTAGCCGATGATGCCCGGTCTGGGGCACACCCCTACATTACCGATGACAACGTCCTGCTGGTTGATGCACTCATTACCCAGGACCGCCGAGTGACAGTGAACGCCATATCCGCCGTGGTCGCTCCACGACAATGCACGATCTCATACGGCCAACACAGTCGCGGCACTCCTGAAGAAATTCAAATGGAAGGTTCTCGACCACCCTCCATACAGTCCAGAACTCTCTCCCTGAGATTACGCCATGTTTGGTCCCCTGAAAAGGGCTCTGCGGGGCCAGCGATTTACCTGTACGTGCGGAACTGGTTCACATCGCAGCCCAGGGAATTTTATGAGACAGCCATTCACCGCCTCGTGTCACAGTGGGACAAGTGCCTCAAGAGCCAGGGCCAATACTTCTAACATACAGGTACTGGTTTCTGTAATTATGCCTCCGGCTGGTTACTTTTTGAACGCACCTTATATAATAATATTTTAATTTATTAGATAAAGCATAAAGTACAGGGTCTTTATTTTTGCTTGGCAAGAACATTCTCGCTCACGCGCTCCGCCAGTGACTGCTCAGTTCCCGGCTGCCTGCGCGCGCATATGTACGGCAGAATACGATGCTGAAAATCAGTATCATGCATATTTACTCACCATGCTTACAGTAGATGCTGAAATTGTCCCCCATCCGCTGCCAAACATTACCGACATCTCATTATGAAGTTTCCGGTTACTCAGGTTAATTTAGCCGTATTCTGCCGTACATATGCGTGCGTGGCAGCCGGAAACTGAGCAGTCATTGGCGGAGCGCGTGAGCGAGAATGTCCTTGCCGAGCAAATATAAAGACCTGTATTAAAGAAAATCATTTAGATATTTGAGGAGAAGGTCGTTCCCCTAGGCTATGTGTGAATCGCAAGATAATGTTGACTGAGTTTTGTTCCTCTGAGTAACGGCGAGTAAAACAGCAGTTGGCAAATTATAGCACTTACTTAGTCGTCGGATGTACCCACGAAGGCAAGAGTAGGTATAAAGGATTCTTTTTGTGTGTGTGTGTGTGTGTGTGTGTGTGTGTGTGAATGGGGGGTAGGCGGTCGACGGTAGGCCTCTCTCACTTCTCTTCTATTCTCATACAATTCAAGGGAAAGCAAATAGGGAAATAGCGAGAAACGTAAGAGGTGCAGAACTTAGCAAAATTATTTAAATAAAATCCAGTTCAACATTGTATTCTAAAAGTATCCGCAAATTCTCTGAATATTATCCGCAGCTTATCCGCTCTCTGCACGGTCATGCAAACTAGATTCGCATAGCAGAAAGTTTCGCGGGTTTATCCGCGGGTACCCAAATCCGTGCTGGGTACACATAACATAATTATTAAAAAATCCGACTACAATGTATTTTCGGTAAGATGACTACCTTAGATTACGTCACAACAGGTTTCTTTTTGGTATATTGGCTTTCACGGTCCGTGGATAAAAACTCAGCAATTTTTCTAGGTACAGTGGAAATGCGCCAATCACCTCAAGTGCGGTAGAACGAAGCTTCAGTCAATGCAAATCGCTCTTGCGAGACAACAGGAGAAGTTTCAAGAGTGAACATTTAAAACAGCATTTTATGGCAGACTCTACTGGTAGCAGAGATAATAATAGCCCGGTCAAGTTAGACATGCAAGGTTACAAAAATTCGCATAGAGCTGAAAATTTGTACTAATGGTCGAAACACCATTATAAATGAAATGTGAAAAGTCCCCATCGAACCGACAACGGAAAAAAATATATATTCAAGGTCAAAGTTCGCAAATATGGGGTTTTTGCCTGTTTCAGCCAAACGGTAAGTTTTATCAAAAAATAGATCAGGCTAAAATTGTAGATCATGTTATTATCTATAACAAGAAGTTCCGTGACGAACTAAAGAGCCCACTTTTCTTAAAATTTAAGATTCAAGCCACTGATTAATCTATATGGATCAATCTAGAATAATGACGAAATTAAGTTGGTAATATCGAAATTTCTAATTAGTTCGAAATACTGTATACCTGGCATAATGTAGCCTAATAGAGAACTACAGTTGGCAGCCCTGGTGACTGAATATTTTGTTAGTTCCATCTCTTAAGGTACAGAATACAAAATTTGGTTGAAGTCCAATGGATAGCATGGACGTTACTTGCAGTTAAACATTGGATGTAACAGCGCGCGTAAAATCATGTTGGCTGCAATGTCATACATGTATTGGTCAGAAATAATCTGAAATAATATGATCTATTGTTGTGTCAATTTTGAATGAAATCCATTAGTTAGTATAGAAGTTACATGCATTTTAAAATTGGACATATCAGCAGGCTTAGAATCATGTTGGCAGCACTGACGTATATTAGTTACCCCAAATTCATCTAGAATGCTAGGTACTATACGTGTGCAAATTTTAGAGCTATTGGCTTGCATATTTTCTGATATATTGATATTAGGGTACCAAAAATAGAGACAGCACATATTAACAGTTGGCAGCCCTGGTTGCTCTTAAGAATACGCACAGTCATATCTGTTATGCTACACTTAGCACACACGAAATTTGGTTGAAATCCAAATGATAGTAATTAGTTACACGTATTTAAAGTTGGACCTCTCAGCAGGCTTAGAATCATATTGGTAGCACTGACGTATATAAGTTACTCCAAATTAATATAGAATGTCAGGTACTATACGTGTGCATAGTTTAAAGCTGTAGCCTAAAATGACAATTAATACTTTGTTAATTAGTCAGTGTTAATATCAGATCAGGATGACAATTTTATGACTGAATAAGTGCTTGGGTTTAAAATTAAATTGAGTAAAACTAGAACCACTCAGAGATGCAATTGACTAGTGGGATTAAATGTAAAATATAAATGAACTGAGTTGGATAAAGAAAGTAAATGTGCATTGGATTTTGTGTGTGTGTCAAGGGGCATTGCTTTATGCCATTTCCCTAATGTCTCATATAAAGTGTGTAATATGGCAACGGTGGAGCAGATCCAGGAGATCATTGAGAGTGCGGCGAGGAGAACACAGGAATTGTTAAATACTAAACTGTCAGAACAAAGTGAATCGCTAAATACTAAACTGTTAGAACAAAGTGAATCATTGCGAACACAATTAAACAATAGTAGGCTAGAACAAAGTGAGTCTATAAACAAATTATCTGAGCAGAGTGAATCGCTAAATACTAAACCAATTTTTGCAACATTATACCTTTATGTATGAAGAATCTTTTGACCAAACTACAAGGTCATCACCCCAATAATTTAAATATTGAAGAAGAACAACAAAAACATGAGGAAGCAGAAATATTAGATGATTCCGAATAATTTCCCCCAATTTCTTAAAATTCACACCGCTTCCATCATTTCCAATAGTACCATTTTTTTAATTACTAGCGGACCGTACCATTTTTAGCCTATTTTCGATTTTTGCAAAAAATGAAAGTAGACTTATGAGATCAACACAGGCCGAAAAAAGTGTGTCTGTCTGTGTGTGTGTATGTGTGTGTGTGAGTCTGTGTGTGTGTGTTTACTAAAACTGAATGGCGGCCACTCAAGCGTTCAAAATGTAAAATCAAATAACGACTAACCAAATCATCCAATCTCTACCAAATTTGGTAACAACATACCTTCGTATAGGATGCGTCTTGTGACCAAACTACAAGGTCGTCCGCCATACCATTTCAGGATGGCGGCCGTGCGAATTATGCAAACTTTATAATCCATATCATGGGACCCACCAGTTCCGATTATCGAGCCGAGAATCGTTTTAACTGTTCTAAAGGAAGAGGCACGTTCGAAATTAAAAGTTTATTTTGTAATACTATAGTGCAGACGTGATTTTAAAAAGCTGAGCCGATTCAGTAATGAGACAAGATGGCAGCGGATATCTTGTGCCTGACTTATATTTCACTAATTTGAGTATTGCATGCAATATAGCGTACTGATACAAAATAAATAAACGTTGTATTGAACCCTTCAGAATGGAAATGCTTTATATATAAATAATATACTCCAGTGATGAAATCGTTTAGTATAAATCATTATTTGCTAACAAGTTCTATGTAAGTCATTTTATATAGAATGATATTCGTTGACACAATTAGCTCAGTGGTAGAGCGTTAGCCTGTCGCTCAAATGCCTATGGTTCAAACCCGATCAGAGCTAGGGTTTTTGCTTGAAATGTTATATGTTTATTGTTTTGTAAAGACTCAGATGTTTTAAAATTAAGCGTTATATTGTGCATATTATGGTGTAAAATTTATATTTAATTAAAACATAATTCGCCAGCAGATTTACTCGAGACATCTAGCTGCCAAAAAGGTAACTGCACGCAGACCTACTTATTAACTTTCAAGTTGGTCACTGGTCGTGGCCGAGTGCGGTACGTGTGTGCGCGCTGTGTGACCGCATTGGAAGAGGTTACGGTTCCTAATACCGGTGCTTCCTTAGTTCCACGTGTGTACTGACCTTCCGTGTGTCATTCGGACAATATTTTTTTAAGTAGTGTTCCAGATAGGACAACAAAACCAGAAACCCAGAAAACCCCGCTGAAAATCATGTCCGGATACCAGAGAAAAAACACCGTTCGTTGCCAATGGGACAGGCAGAGTTCTCGCCCCTCACCAGGAGAAATTCACCGCTGGATTGGCGATACCCTCCGGTTGACTGTCGACCAAGTAGAAGCCATCCAGTTAAATGCGCACGAAAAAACCATGTACATCAAGGTAATCACTATATCTATTTACCAGAAATTGTTAAATACTTTTGCAGATCCTATTAAATTTCAGTATGATTCCGGCGAAATGACCAATGTTAAGCTCTCCACAGCGGATTCCAATTTTACCACAGTGCGTATATTTAATGTCCCACTCGAAGTACCCCCTGAAATTTTCAAATCCGTCCTGTCGAAATATGGCACTGTGAGTGACGTCAGGAAAGAACAATGGTCTTCTGCTTATCAGTTCCCGGTGTATAATGGAATACGTGCCGTAACTATGGAAATCAAGCAAGATATCCCCTCCACTGAGGCTTTTGGTGGCCATTCTGGCTATATAACGTATAATGGACAGAAACAGACCTGTTTAATTTGCAATGCTACCACACATCTCCGTATTAACTGCCCAAAGAAAATGATTCCCCTCGGTATAACTCCTACACAACAACGACGTGTACAATACTCGGAAGTTGTGACGCAGCAAACGTCATATGAAAACATGATCATTGATCAGTCAGCTGGGACAACACCAGGAGTGACCTCGGATACATCTGACGCAGAACTGATACCTTGTCCTGACCAGAGCTGCGAGACACAGAGTGCCCCTGTGCTCTCGGCAACCTGTATCGCAGCCTCAGAACCAACTCTGCCGTTACTACAGGCTGCCACAGAAATTTTGTCTTCACTGCCCCAGACTTCGCTGGTCCCTACCGACTCACTTAAGACTGTTGATCGGGGATCCGAGAACGTCTCTAAGAAGATTAAAACAAATGCCTCGATTGCCGTACCAGCCCCGAAGAATAAAACTGGCTCCACAAACGTTTCCGCAGCTGTGAAAAAGAAACAAAATCTTCTTTCTACGTCATCTAGGGACCTACGAACGCTCTCACCCGCTGACAGCCGGCCTATGAATGGCAGTCAAAAGGAACTATCTCAACCTAATTTGACATAGTGCACCAGGATAATTCTCACCTGTGTCTTCTTTCGAGTCCACCTTCCAGTATGTCTAGCACAGCTTTTATACTTCTCGTAATGGCGCAATTTCTCACTGTGGCCACTGTGAATATCAATGTAATAGAATGCCCTCTGAAATTTCAACTGTTGGAGAGATTCCTTCGAGATGCTGACATTGACATTGCTTTCCTTCAAGAAGTTGCTATACCGTGTTTACCCATATCTGCCTTCTACAAACAATACATCAATACCGGTAATACGAATAGAGGGACCGGATTCCTCATAAGACATGATATCCCACTCGCAGGTGTGCTATGTCATCCATCAGGACGCATAATATCTGGACACATAAACAATACCACCCTGATAAATGTATATGCCCCATCCGGGTCTAATAAACGTGTGGAACGGAAAATGTTCTTTCAACAGAGTATACTGCCTCATCTGCACGACGTTAAGGAAAAACTTATTCTTGCAGGGGATTTCAATTGTATTCAACGCCCAGAGGATTCCACTAGTCCATACAGAGGTGTCAACCCGGCTCTCAGGACCCTTCTTACCTCCCTACACCTCATTGATGCTGTGGATAGTTTAAGGGTGCCCCTGCCCCATTACACCTGTATAAGTCACAACTCCTCATCACGACTTGACCGCATCTACTTTTCACAGGAACTCATCCAGCCTAGACGATATGAAGTGATTCCTGCCAGTTTCACTAACCATCATGCTGTCGTATGTACAATCTCTTACCCCCATCCCATATTTCACATAGGAAGAGGTTATTGGAAGCTGAATTGCTCGCTGTTACTGGAGGAGGAATGCCAAGATAATTTCAGACAACACTGGATTCGATGGGTCCAACAAAAAGGCAAATTTCGCGACTGCACAGACTGGTGGGATATTTTAGTTAAACCAGGGATCCGCCGCGTCTTTAAGAACATATCTTACCAACGAGGTCGGGAAAGACGGGATACAGTTGAATTTTACTATCGAGTTCTTCGCCAGCTCCAGCAAAGATCTGATGCTGGGGAGCGTATACATGACCAGATCCGGGAAGTTAAAACCAAGCTCCTGTCTCTACAGCAACGAACGCTCGCTCATATCAACGTGGCTTTAAAAGATCGTACAGTGCTCCCGGACGAAAGTGCAAGTGTATACCATATCGCCAAAGGACAACGTGAGCGGCAACGTAAATATATCCACCGCCTCCGCACCAGTACTGGAAGTGTCGTCACCTCCCCTGACGCTATACGTAGTGAAATATCATTATTTTATCAACGGTTCTACGCTAAGGCTCCCATTGATCCACAGCAGGTGACCCTATTGCTGTCATCTTGCAGTACCAAACTATCTCCGGACAACAAAACTCTGCTCAGCGCGGATATTACGGATGAAGAGATTCACTCTGTGGTTAAACGACTCCCAAACAACCGCTCACCTGGCATTGATGGACTGCCATATGAAATGTATAAACACTTCTGGCCTCTCATTGGCAAAGAATTTTGTCATGTCCTGCGTACCATTCTCCAACGTCGTGCTCTTTGTCAATCACATCACGAGGGTACCATAGTCCTCATACCAAAAACATCCTCTCCCATGGCAGTTGGTGACTTCCGACCAGTTACTCTGCTCTGCAGTGACTATAAAGTCCTTACCAAAGTACTTGCATGCCGATTGAAGACTGTTCTACCTGATATCATTGGTGATGAACAATGTTGCAGTATTCCTGGAAGAACTCTGTTAACAAACTTAGCGATACTACGGGACCTACACCTAAAAGCCGAAATGCTCCCCACTGAGCCAATGAGTTTTCTCACCTTAGATCTTGATAAAGCTTTCGACCGCATCAGTCATGAATACTTGTACATGGTCTTGCAACACTACGAATTTCCTGAAATCCTTATTGACTACATTCGTATGATAAATTGTAATGCTACGTCTAGAGTGCTCGTCAACGGTTTTCTTTCCCCTCTGATTCCAATACAACGATCAGTTAGGCAAGGATGTCCCCTTTCTATGCTACTTTTTGTCATTGGCCTTGAACCGTTCATTCGGACTACCCAGGTGAAGCTACAGGGTTACAAACTGTCCACACATGTTTTTGGAATGTGCGCCTATGCTGATGACGTATCAATATTGATCCGCAATGAAGAAGACATCTCCCACATCGATAGCGTCCTTCAGCTCTACCATATCGCCTCTGGAGCACAATCGAACCCCCAGAAAACTGCTTTGCTTCCGCTCAATACTAACTCAGTGATTACCCCACAGCCCTGGTTCCGGATAGTAAATGAGGTGAACATTCTTGGCATTACCTGGAAGCAATCGCTTCTGGACACAGTGCAAGTTAACTGGACTAAGGTCATTGCCAAAGTTAGGGGAGTCCTGATCCAATTTGGTCAAAGAAACCTCAATATAGTGCAACGGGTCATGGTCCTCAACGTGTTTGCGCTCTCTAAAATATGGTATGTCGCACAACTTTTCCCACTTCCCAAAATGTTTGAGAGCCAATTGGCAAAATATACAGGTTGGTTTATATGGCAAGGATTTTTGTTCCGAGTACAACGGGAACAGTTGTATCTCCCATCCCGGCAAGGCGGGCTAGGGCTAACAGCTCATGGCATGAAATGCCGTGCACTCCTCTGCAAGAACGATATCACCATTCTTTCCCAACATGACACTTTTACGAAAGCGCTATACAAAGATATTCGAAACACAGCCCGTGGTTGTGATAGAGCTTTGCCGAAGATATTTAGGGACCATCAACAGCACCTTCTGGAAACTGTTCGCCAAATGCCATCAGGGATTGTTCCAACGACGAAAAGTATCTATAACATGTTGCGGCAAGTGGTACACTCCAAACCGCGAATAGAGGCCACCACCCTCTATGTCCATTGGCCCACTGTTTGGAAAAATTTTGGGGCTATGTCCATTTCTTCTGCTGTACACTCCCAAGTTTTTATCTTCCTCAACGATCTCATCCCAACCGCTCTACGGCGATATACCATCCATCTTGAAGCTTACCCATGGTGTACTATATGTGGTCAAACGGATACGGCGATACACCGCTTTACATCATGCACGCGAGTTGCCTCCACGTGGCTGTGGTGTAAGGGAAAAGTATGTCAACTATTAAATGTGCCCTCGAATGACCTTGATGACAGGAAGTTGGTTCGTTTGTCGGTGACCGCCTTCCCCCAAATTAAACAGACTGCCATTGTGTGGATAATGGGCCAATATGTACACTTCGTGATGGACAATGATCAACATTTCTCTTTCCTGGATCTCAGGTATCACCTGCAAAAAGAGCGTTGGAAGCTTAGTGAAAGTGGACAATTATACGATAAATATGGACACTATCTGGATTTCTTGTGATGTATTAGTCTGGTATTTATCATATCTGAAAATTCTGTAATTCTGTAAAGAGCTAATAAAAAAAAAAAAAAAAAGTGGTAGAGCGTTAGCCTGTCGCTCAAATGCCTATGGTTCAAACCCGATCAGAGCTAGGGTTTTTGCTTGAAATGTTATATGTTTATTGTTTTGTAAAGACTCAGATGTTTTAAAATTAAGCGTTATATTGTGCATATTATGGTGTAAAATTTATATTTAATTAAAACATAATTCGCCAGCAGATTTACTCGAGACATCTAGCTGCCAAAAAGGTAACTGCACGCAGACCTACTTATTAACTTTCCAGATTTTATTGAAAAGTTTCTTCTTCTGGCCGCTAGAATGCACTCGCTCTGTTAGGATTATATTGTTCGATATTTCACCACTAGATGTCACGACTAGTCTACGTGGGGCTCCATTGATTACTATACCATTGGCATTCTATGCGCATCGAATTTGAAGAATGACAAGATGATACTACGATACATTTATACTTTTTATTTTAAAGGGTTTGTAACAGCCTATTGTGCGTTATTTGAAAATGTTAATTGAAGTAAAGAACAAAACGATTTCACATAGTATCTGAACTCTACCGTTGGTGCTAGTTCAGGATATTAATTAATACTTTTATTTCAGCCAAATAGCAATCGAAAATATCCACATAGTTTGTATACACATGTCTCTGTAGGGTCATGGAAAGATTTGTTAATTCAATTAGGGTTGTGAAAGTCATACGCAGCCAGACGTGTAAAGACATGCCTCAACTCAAAGTTGGATGTTGCCCGCGTCAGGCCGATTATGTAATAATAATAATAATAATAATAATGTTATTGGTTTTACGTCCCTTTTAACTACTGTTGCTTTTAGAGACGCCGGGGTGCCAGAATTTTGTCCTGAAGGGGATCTTTAACGTGCCAGTAAATCTACTAACACGGCTCCCTTGCATTTGTGCACCCTCAAATGCCAGCTGACTGCGCCAGGATACGAACCTGAAACATACGGTCCAGCAAGCGAGAACGTTACCGCTGAGCCACGCCGCCAGTCCGGTCGATTATGTCTCCAGATCCATAACATTCTTTACATACTTCTTATCTTTCTTTCTTCAATGATGGTAGCAGTTTTTATCTAGGTTGTGGCGTTTGGTAGAGGTAAATCGTTTCTAAGGTCTTCAACAAAGAATAGTTCTATTATACTCTTTGATAATAACAACGAGTTATAACTATACTCATACATTTAGGAGAAAGTAGGCTATATGTTCTTTACTGAACATCTTGTTTTATTACTGGCGGACCCGTGCGAGAAACCACACTTTCCCCAATAGGTTTATAATAAGAGACTTAAGGAGAAAGGTTGTTATGTTTTTATTTGAACCAACTGATTATAGAGCACTATTTACATTTCCGTTAGAATTCCAAGTACTACGTTCCCTAACTTAAGAAGGCAATCACTGAGAATTGGATCATCATAACACTCACTGGTTATTCGATATTTATTAATTTATACGATTTGAGTATTCATTTCTTTGATTTACTGTTTCTAAAATCCATGAAAGTGATAAAGGAAATACCTCAAATGTTAAAAAAGACATGAAACAGGCGTCACATCGATTAAATGTGAAGTGGACAGAAATTATGGAGCGTATTTTTCTACAGCAACAGTATCTGCAAATCACACAATTCGTACATTTTTTTGAATGTCACTTTTTAAGGAAAGTATAGATATTTATGAAATTACAGTGCAATTCGTCACTGCTAATGACTATTCTCTTTTATTAGAATGCTCATTTGTCACGATCGATCTCTTGTAAGCGCCGGAGGAGGGATCTATACTACTGAAATAATATATATGATTAGATATTATTGAATTAAACAGGATCACAATAGATAGTGGAATAGGCCTACCGGGGAAACCACGTAAAAACGCGCTAAGTACTCTGCCTCACAGGTGGCGTGGGAACGTGTGCGTATTATGAAGAATACAACTTTTTCAACTTTTTGAATCGCTATATCTCAAAAACGGAGACTCTTAGGAGAAAAGTTGATGAGACGATTTTTATAGATAATGGCATGATCTACAATTTTAGTCTGATCTATTTTTGATAAAACTTACCGTTTGGCTGAAATAGGCAAAAAACCCATATTTGCGAACTTTGACCTTGAATATATTTTTGCCGTTGTCGGACCGATGGGGACTTTTCACATCTCATTTATAATGGTGTTTAGACCATTAGTACAAATTTTCAGCTCTATGCGAATTTTTGTAACCTTACAAAGTAAACTGAGAAAAATGAATAATGTAATTTATGTAAAGTATTTTTGTAAACTCAGTAACAAAATTATTTAAATTAATGTTATTGTCCATATTTAAAAAAAAATATTTCAATGTACATATTTTGAAACTCTTTAGTATATTTACTGGTAAATAGCAGTGCTGACCCGAGTTTCTGCTGCGTAAATGGACGCTTCATGACGTCACGGTCGTGGTAACCGTGAGAACCACGTGGAGAAGTTGAGTCCAGTACAGACATCGCCGTGCGGATAGGCAGCACTAGACACACAAGTCTGTTGCAGGTTAGCTAACCCCCGCCTGCTAGAAGTTATCAGTAGTATATTGTACTTCGTTTTGCTCATTGAAGGTCAATCAGACCGCGCGTGAATAAGGAGGGTGGAAACTCAAAAATACATCGCCATAAATCTTAAGATTGAGAGGAAAGTTAGGTCAAGGGCACCTTACCCTCTGGACTTGCGCAATACGGCAGTCGTTGTTTTGTTTCCTTATGGGACCTAACCTCTTGATCATCTGCCACCAATGATATGGATGACTAGCTATCATTTCTCGTCACTGAGGGGTGTGTAAAGTAATGATAATGATGATAATTGTTGTTTTAAGGGCCTAACATCTAGGTTATCGGCCCCTAATGGTTTGGGTGATCGTGAAGATGATAATTAAATGTAAACTTATAACTAAAACAAACTGCTAACTTATATACTAGAAGAAGAAATGGAAAACAAAAGGAGAATAAGGCAAATAAAAGACAGGAGGAAAAGAAATGCCCTCAAGTCTCGAAGAATGCGGATTGAGGGACTGGGAAGGAAGGAGAGCCATGAAAGGCAGATAGGAAAGTCAAAGAGGAGACGGTCCACCCCACAGGTAAGGGAAAAAAGGGAGAAACCGGACCCAGCTCAGGAATCCCTTGGGGTCGCCAACTCCCGAACTCACCAGCCGTGAGCCCCTGAGAGTGTAGCAATATCCAGGGTGCACCAGAAGTGGTGGAGCTACATGCACCCGGCCTCCTGGAGGGCCTTGAGCAGAAGGCAGGAGATAACAGGAAAAGAAAAAGAAGGCTGACCCCTCGCAGAAGGAGGGTATCAGAAAAGATGAGACAAGGGCCAATTAAGGCGGGAAAGGAAGAGACTCCCTAGGCCTCGGATGCCCTAATACCGTCGGGGTCGGAAGAGAACAAGAGCTGACCAAGTGAGGTCGACAGGAAAGATGACGGAGAGGAGCCCGGCACAAGTAAGTGGAAGCAATGCCGGACTCAATTGGGGCTCCGTGGTCGCCAACCCACGTCCCACTAGATGTGAGCCCCTGGGGGGACGTAAAGTAAAGGAAGTTTCGACAACTTCTAGGTCATCTCCCTGTCACTGAGGTCCAATGACAGACAAATGGAGGAAAGCCTTGTTCTAATGTTGTTGTTTGATTCTTCAGTCTTCGGAATGGTTTGATGCAGATCTCCATGCTTCCCTGTCCTGAGCTAATAGTTTCATCTCTATACTCTATATAGCTACCACACCCTACATCCGAGGCAATCTGTTTAACATATTCTAACCTTGGTCTACCCCTACAGTTCTTATTCTCGACCCTTCGTTTCCATAACTAGCTTTGTTATTCATGAGTGTCTTAGTATGTGTCCTACCAACCTATCTCTTCTCTTCATTACGAGTCCCCACAAACATCTCTCCTCTCCCGCTCGTATAATACCTCTTCATTTGTTACCCTATCTACCCATCTGATCTTCATCATTCTCCTGTAACACCACATTTCAAACGCTTCAATTCACCTCTTTTCTGCTGCTCCAATAGACCAAGTTTTACTTCCATAGAGCGCCACGATCCAGACAAAAGCTTTCATAAATGACTTCCTAATACCTAAATCTATATTCGATGTCAACAGATTCTTTTCCTGTAGAAATGCCTTCCTTGCCTATGCCAACCTACTTTTTACATCCTCTTTGCTTCGTCCATCACTGGTTATTTTGCTTCCTAAGTAACAGAAGTCTCCTACTTCCTTTAGCTTTTTACTTGCCAATTTCGCGTCCAAAGGGGTTTCTGATTTATTTCTGCTGCATTCCAATATTTGTGTTTTATATTTATTAATTTTCATCATGAATGCGTTCCTCAAGACAGAATCCATACCATTTAAAAACTAATTCAAACCCTCTGTCATCAGCAAATCTCAGAGTAGAAATCATTTATCCTTGAATCTTTACTCTTTGGAATCTATAGCAATGATACTTGCACATTTTTCGTCGAGAACCAACCAGTGGAGTTAAGTTGACTGCAATAGACATGATGTAGCTGTGAAGAGAGTCTATTATCATATCACTCCAAGGTTTGGGCGAACTGAATGATAGATGAGCTCTACTTTATCAATGTTCAAGGGACATGTTGGTCGTCAGTTCCTTGTAATAATAATTTACTGCTCCTTTTGACGCTTGAGATTTTAGAGACGTCCTAGAACCGAGTATTTGCGCTAGAGGCGATTTCTACAGGGCCAGTAAACTGTTGAGCAAGGTCTGAGTCTGAATCCGAACTGGAGAATTAGGCAAAAAATAATATTCGCCTGTTTAACAAAAACATGTATTTTAGAGTATAATTTAAAGTCGGGCCTGCTTCAAGAGTCCTGGATAGTATTGTGCGTGTGTTTAGAGTGTAGGAATTTGGGGTTCGAATCCCAACTGCTGTCTCAACTTCAAATCTAACTTAATATTTTAATTTAGTTTTCTTTTTGCAATTCCATTGAAGTTTATTCCATTAATCGCGTGTTCTGCAGCTGTAATGGATAACGGAAAGTTATGTGTCGCTTTTAACTGAGATTAATGAAGAAGAGGCAGCATACAGCTGTAAGTATTAACAGAGAGTTAAATTAAGAGTAATGTGGACGAGACAGTGAACAACTGTAAGTATTAACGGAGATTTAAACTGAGATTAATGAGGATGAGGGAGTGAACAGCTGTAAGTGTTAACGGAGAGTTACACTGAGATTAATGATGAAGACGCAACGAACAGCTGCAAGTGTTAACATAGAGTTAAACTGAGATTAATGAGGATGAGGGAGCAAACAGCTGTAAGTGTTAACGGAGAGTTACACTGAGATTAATGAAGAAGACGCAACGAACAGGTGTAAGTGTTAACGGAGAGTTACACTGAGATTAATGAGGATGAGGGAGCTAACAGCTGTAAGTGTTAACAGAGAGTTAAACTGAGATTAATGATGAAGACGCAACGAACAGGTTCAAGTGTTAACATAGAGTTAAACTTAGATTAATGAGGATGAGGGAGCGAACAGCTGTAAGTGTTAACAGAGAGTTACACTGAGATTAATGAAGAAGACGCAACGAACAGGTTCAAGTGTTAACATAGAGTTAAACTTAGATTAATGAGGATGAGGGAGCGAACAGCTGTAAGTGTTAACAGAGATTTAAACTAAGATTAATGAGGAAGAGCCAGCGAACAATTCTCACCCCATATCAGCATCTCCATAAACGTCACTTTCAGGCGCAAGGGAACGAAAAAAATCGAAGCGAATGTTAAAGTAGGGGAGCATTTGGCTGGCTTCTGGACTTGGGGTCACTCGTCCGTCCCCAGTGTTTTGATTCCGGAATTGACAAGCGCTAAATCAACCAAACATTACCTCGCGCCTGCCGACAGAAACACCGCATGGAATCATAGATTCTACAAAAAGTAAGATTTTGGATTATTAAATACAAAGAATTCATGACGAAAATTAATAAATGTAAAACAAAATTATTGGAATGCAGCCGAAATAAATAAAAAACTTTATGTACATCAAATAGGCAGGTGAAAAGCTAAAGGAAGTAGCAGGCTTCTGTTACTTAGTAAGCAAAATAACCAGTGTTGGACGAAGCAAAGATGATACAAAAAGTAGGTTGGCTCAGGCAAGGGAAGCATTTCTACTGAAAAGGAATCTGTTGTCATCCAATTTAGGTATTAGGAGGTCATTTTTGGAAGCCTTTGTCTGGACCGTGGCGCTGTATGGTAGTGAAACTTGGTCTATTGGTGGAGCAGAAAAGAGGAGAATTGAAGCATTTGAAATGTGGTGTTACAGGAGAATGATGAAGATCACATGGGCAGATAGGGTTACAAACGAAGAGGTATTAAGACGAGTGGGAGAGGAGAGATGTTTCTGGCGACTGGTAATGAAGATAAGAGATAGGTTGGTAGGACACATACTTAGACACCCAGGAATAGCAAACTTAGTTATGGAAGAAAGGGTTGAGGACAAAAACTGTAGGGGTAGACGAAGGTTAGAATATGTTAAACAGATTACCTCGGATGTATGGTGTGGTAGCTATGTAGAGATGAAACGATTAGATCAGGACAGGGAGGAATGGAGTGCTGCATCAAACTTGTCAAAAGACTGAAGACTCAAACAACAAATACTAAACCCACGAATTCTAGTCATAAATCATTTCAAGAAATTTAATTATACACGCTGAAATCATTTTATAAATTAAACTAAGAGCACCCAGGTTGCAGTTTAGCAAAAACGTGAACTTAAGCTGTTTTGGCAATTGTGCAAAAAGATGAAAAGCTAGAAGACCCGTAAAAGACATTGTAATCATTGGACGATCAACAACTACAAATGGAATTACTCCAAAGAAAAGCAACCCTCGCCAACAGAAGACGAAGACAGACGATACTCATATGGCTTCGTTCAAACAATACATCGACTCCAAGCGTTAGACCATATCCTTTGTCGTATTTAGTTCACTAAATCTATCACTGCGAGCGCTGGTGTTGGTCCATACTGAACCCATGTACCATGGCCTCAAAGGGAGTCGAATCCATGTATTTTTAGAAAGGTATGAAAGAATCATACAGTCTCTAAGGGAACGGAGAGAGATTTCAAGCCAGGATTCTAGCCTAACATTGTGCAAACGCTAGGGCCAGGTGTTCATAAGATGAGCTCATGCCTCTTGACATTTATAAGGAGCCAGTCATGGATATTATTAGAACGAGTGGAAAGTTTGGACTGTAAGACGAAGAAGCTCGACTCGGAAATTGCTCTTACGTTGCAGGAAAACGGCAACCTCGCTGCTGAGTGAGAACAAGAATAATTAAATTTAACCCGTTTACGAGTATAAAAATAAGTAAACAGATACAGTACGGTGAATCATTTCGGATTAAAGATTTTTGTGTAAAGAAAAACCCTTTAATAATAGTCCAGGAGAAAACTGCAAACGCAAGTATACGTCATTGGGAATTCACCGGGACCCAAGGAGTGGGAGAATTAAAAATGAACAGCATCACCCACACAGTTGAAGACGAAAAATTAATTAATATCTCGGAAATGCACGATCGATTTCCGTGCACAGGAAGATTATTTTACGTTTGGAAGACGAGCTTTCTGGAGATGTAATTTTTATAATTGTGCGACAATTAGTTCAAAAGTTGGTCACGAAAAGGACTAGGATTTTATCTTTTTTTGACTAAAAGGTATAAAACTCCTGGCCTCACCAAGCCAATCATGCAGTCTACGAGCATTCCGTGAGCGGAGGTGCTGCACCACATCGTATATGCAGTCTACGATAGCCCAGGGAGGCGTTACGCTGTATCAGTCATCGAAGGCAGTTTACCAGTACTCCTTGAGGGAAGAAACGCTGTATTACACCGCAGAATTAATATCCGACAGCCACGGGCGTCGAAGTATCAGTAACTTGCGTGCCTCCGGTAGGAGTTGCAAAGAAGAAATATTAAAGTATCGCCGTGTTGAAAATTTAGGAAAATCCTAGTTACAGGATTTAGGTCCGACAGTGCAAAGTTTATCGTAAAAGTTCATAAAATACAGTTAAAACAGGCTGCGAACTTAGGATTCAGGCGATAGGTCTTTCAGTAAACGACCAAAAGTATCATAACGTACGGAAGTACCGGAACAGCGAGTTAAACAGTTTATCAATTTTAAAGAACCCGAACAGGGAAAAACAGAGTAAGGTTCGCAACGTATTCCAGAAAATTAGAAGTGCGAGAACCAAATAAACAAAGAAGAACGGAAACTATAGACATTGTCTCAAGAAAGCAGACGAACTATTCTAAAGCACTAAGACTCGAGAAGTATTAGTTGCTAAAAATCCATAGGTCACCGATAGGTTATCGAGGGGACCTCGATCAGAACAGACTTTCGCTAGGATCGATAAATCAGATCTAAAAGGGGAGCCGTTCAAGCTAGAGAAATAGCCGATCATCAGGAACAGGATTCGAAGAAGTGTTATTCCAGGGAAGTAGTAGATGATTCGAGACTTTCGTATTCTGCAGGATAGGAAGCCGACATTGAATAAATTTCACCCTTGGAGACGGGAGATTAAGAGGTCACGTGTGATAGGCTAAAAAGACGGCCTAGTGATCAAAAGTTGTGAAGTGTAAATATATCAAGAGTGTGTGTTAATAGTAATATATTTTTTAGTGTTTTATTGTGTATTCAAAACGGATACACCAGTGTATTAAAAATGTTGTCAGTGTTAAATGTATTGAATATGTGTCAAGAAATGTCTGTACATAAGATGAGTTTGTACAATATGGAGTAAGTCAAGAAGGTGGGCCAAAATGTCACATCGAACGAGAATAAAGGTCAGAAAACGACCTAAGACATGTGAGTAAAGATTTTCATTATGTTTTGGGTGTCGGGAAAATTTTGTGTACAATTCCACCGGAGTTTTGAATAAAAGGGATGTTTTTAAATACTAATAACAACTAAATAAGAACGCGATCTGAACAAAAATAAAGTTTTAAGAAATAATAAATAATTATGTGAAAGAATAAATCCTATAGAGGAAATGCCTGGAATAAAATGTCAGTGTATTAAAAGCAAGCGTAATAATAATAATTATAACAAAGATATTTACATAAAGGTAAATTTGAATTATATGAAAGAAATAGCTTTTGAGCTTTTTCAAGGAATGAAGACATGATGTGAATAACAAGGTAAAGAAATCTAAATAAAGATTAATTTGAATGATATAAAATATAGAGCGTTGGAGCCTTAACAAATGTATAAGACATGATGTGAATGCATGTTCTTAAAACTGGAGCGATTTATTGTCAACGGAAAAGATTAATATAAGAATTGAGATATGTATCAATTGTTACTATGAAATTAATCAGTTCTTTGGAAGACATTCGGCCGTAAAGTAATGTGTAGCGCAATGGAACGCAATTAAATAAAAGTCACGCTAGGAATGCGTAGAATTTAAATGTGCTTGGTAAATTACTTATGAGGGGTAGTTGATTGTATTGAATTGAGATATGTTGTAAGTCCTCTAATTGTGACGTAGATCACGAGGCCATGTGTGTGTTATATTATAAAAGGGAGCAAATGTATGGTATTATTGAGCGTAGGTCCTGTAAGCTACGGCTAGACCCTAAATCGCGTCTTGTATAAGTCCTCCAATGTGGAAATGGTTCCCGAGGCATGTTAAGAGATTCGAACCTACAATCCTCTTGTTGTTAAAGCCCCTTATTATTCGTCGTAGAATGTGTATTAATCTTCCCAATCAACGAGGACCCTTCATAATTAATAAATGCCAAGATTACGAGAGTGGTTTATGAGCCAAAGAATATTGTTGAAAGTGAAAAGAGAAGTTAAAATGCCAGGTCTCTCCATAGAACTGAAAATAATGTGAAGGTTTGTTTTAAAAGCATTGAAGAGAGCTCCAACCGTAGGTTAGGCAGGGAGCCGCTCTCCCTGTCATAAATCACGCTCGAGTATAATGGCCTGACCCTCATAATACGAGGGTGGGTAAAGACCGTCTTGTAAGAAGTGTTAAATACACCGTGAGTGTTTAAAGTTGTTAATGACCCGGGCGTTGAACCGAGGTCCTTGTAGATTGATATTATCGCTTGCCAGTTCAGATCGTAGTTTTCTTATGTGATAATGGTCTTATAAGACAAATGAATTAAATAAAATCCCTATTGTAATGTTGTATGGAAAATAAGGAATCCACGAGTTTTGTGAAGATAACTAGATTTCGGGAGTAATCATAGTTTTTGACTTTGTCAAGTAATCTTTATAACTCTGGAGTACACAAATAGTTTCCCGATCACCGTAGTGAATTTGCAAAACTTGAGAGAGATAGTAAATACTGAGAATATGTGAAATGCCCAAATATTGAAGTGAATAATTAACATGTAATTTTAAATGTAATTATATATTTGTTTTGATGATAAGAAAAGATAAAAATAAATTCTTAAGGTGTACAAAAGTATGACACCATTATTATGGGAAAGTATCGAGCCAAAGAAGCTCGTAGTTATATGGAACTTTAAGATAGGTACTTTATGGAAGTGAAAATAATCATGAATTGTTGGTTTTAAAGAAAACCATGTGTTTAAAGAGAATATTTGTTTTATTCTTATGCTATTCCTTGTTCACTTTGAACAAGTAGAAAGATATTGGTCAGTAGTTTATTTGTTTTATTGTTTGTAGCGCCATAATTATGATTAATTAAATGTGTTAAAGTAGGAGTTGATTTTGTTGTTATTTTTGCAAGTGTATCCTCTATTTAATCCAAAATATGTAAGTCACAGAGTGGGAGAACTTACCGCAGCCCCGTAAAATCCTGAATTGAGCAATGCTGGCATACTGTGATTTGCATATTTCTTGCTAAAAGGGCACAGGGGTGTGAATAGAAGTACTGTGCTTGGATTAATGATTAGAGGAACACTTAAGACGGTCGATTCATGTTAAAGTAAAGTAATGATAGGAGTAGCTACAACGTATAATGTTAACTGACCGCAATGGTCCCTGGAAACTCACACCGAGCAGCCCTGGATTAAACAACCCCCTACCAGACATTTCATACCGTTTTCCAACGTGGGGCCTGTATGAATTTATCATACACCTAGTAAAACTATCTTACATGGCGCCCAGTACGCAGGGATGAGTTTTCCTAGGGAAAACCCGAGTTTTCTCGAAAAATCAAAATTTTCATTTTTTTTTGAAAAAAAAAAAGGTTTTTCGAAATTTTGAATTTTAAACACTTCCATAAAGTTGATGAGTTTGAATAAGAATATCAAAAGGGTACGGTGTAGTAAACACCCGTACCAAAGTAAATTTTTAAAGAAATTGGGACACAAAGGTTCAGATTACTATCTCTCAAGCATGTTCTAGCGATGTGGCATTAGTAGCCCACTATATTCTAATAAGATGGCATTGAGTGAAGAGATGCAACGGATTTTGGAGGCTATAAAAGCCGATAGCAATGAGAAGTTGGAGGCTATAAACAATACATTGGGTCTCCAAAAGGATGAAAATAACAAAGTGTTCGAATCCATAAATGAGAGTTTGAGTAAGTTGGATAGCCAACAGAGTGAAAATAAAAGGGATTTAGGATCCATAAATCAAAGTCTGGGGTCACTAAAAACAAATAGTGATAACCTAGGAACTAAACTAGAAGCTATTGAGGATAAATGTGTAAGAATGAACGATGAAGTGAAGGCTGAAATTGAGGGAATGAAAAGGGGGTCAAATGGACTCAGAGAGAGAGTTTAGAAGAAACAATGAATAATAAATTTCAAGGGTTTGACACTAAGTTTGGGGATAAGTTAAAGGAGTTTAAAGGGGAAATCACAAGTGAAATTAAAAAGGAAAACGATGCCTTTAATTCAGAATGGCAAGGCCAAATAAAGATCTTGAAGGACAGTATGGTAGATTCCCAAACTAAGTGTCAAGAAAATTTTGAAAATTTGGAAACTAAATTAAGTAACATGGAAGGAACGTGCAAAAAGAATGTAGACGATTGTAAAAATGAACTTGTAACCCAGATCCAAGGTGTGCAGAAAAAATTAGAAGCTCAGATAAAATCTAACAGCGATATCTGTAAAACATCCCGGGATGAGATAAAAGAAAGTGTTAGTGAGCTAGGAAACCGATTTGAAAAAGTTGAGGAAAAAGTAGGAAACCTTGAGGGAAAAGTCGATGAAGTTCAGACCAAAGTTAATGAGATGGAAAGTCAGAATCACAAAGATGTACAGGGTATGAAAGAGCAGATTGATCTGTTTACCAGGCAGGTAGATGATAACTGGAGGAAGCGAAGCGAAAATAAATAAAAATTTAAGTAAATACGAAGGGAAGCTTAAAGATGAAAGCACGCAACGGAGAATGGATCGTGAGGAACAACTCTTTAAAATAGAGAAAATAGATAAAGGGGTTACGGGAATTCAGGAAACAGTAAGTGGAATAACAAAACAAATGGAAGACACAAAGGGAGATATAGATAAGGTTATGACCGACATAACAATTATATTCGAGGAACAAGGAAAGACTCGAGAGGATATGAACAAGATTCAGGACAAAGTCTACAAAGGACAAAAGGAGATGGAGAAAAAGATAAAGGAAATGGGAGAAGACCTAGATACTAAAGGTGACGTGAAGCCAGAAATTATAACAGAACAGGTCATGGTCATTAAGAAAGAGGTAGAAGAACATTTAAATGAAATCAGGGATAGCTTCAGGAACGAGAAAAATCAACTCAAACGAGAACTGGAAACTAGTAAGAAAAATCAGGAAAGAATTCAAAATGAATTAGGATCCCGGTTGGAGAGGACTGAACATAAGAACAGTCAAATGGAAATCCAACTCATGGCTAATGAAGAAAGTGCCCGAAGGGAAAGGAAGTTAGAATTTGAGAATCAGGAGGAGTTTCCAAAGACAGGATGGGTAGATTCCCGTGAACAAGGCACAGATACAGATAGGGACTTAGGATGGGAGAGCCCTTATAAGAACCCAGGATATCCGATGGCGATGTCAACCCCATACATGAACCAGACAAATGGTCAGATAATAAACATTATTAAGTCGAATGAGGACAGACCGGTAAAGTTTACGGGTAATAACATGTCAATTACTCCAAAATACTGGCTAAAGGAAGTCGCAGAGTACTTAAACGAAATGAAGGTTCCTCAGGATCGGAGACTGAGAGCTATTGAGAAGCTGTTGGCAGGTGATTGTCTCACCTGGTTCAGAAGCTTTAGGTACACCTTTGATACGGTGGAAGGCTTTAGAGAAGCCTTTTTAAAACGATATTGGGCAGCAGACGTCCAGGAGAATTTGAGGCTAGATCTGTACTCTAGGAAGTACAGCACAAATGCACCAACTAAGTACTTGGAATTTTTTACCGCTCAGCTGTGTAAATTCCGCGAACTTGACATTGCTCCAGCTGAGAACGACCTGTGTGCCGCCATTGCAAGACAACTTCCATATGAGATTCAGAGGCTGTTAATCTCATCCAAAGCCAGAAGTGCTGTGGAAGTGGAGAGTGTATTACGTCAATTAGACATGACGACGTCACACGTAACTTCTAGGCATCAAAGACAGACTGAACAGGTACACATGGCCAGCAGTCAGGAAACCAGAGAAAAACCATCGACCAGGAATCAGTCCACTAGCACTGATACTCAAGGACTAGGTCGAGAGTATGGGCACCAAGAGCCTAGAGGAATACAGCCATACCACAGAGGAGGATATCGAGGAAGAAATCCTAGGAATACGGGTTATAGGCAACAAGAGAGCCGACCCTATAACAATAACCATCAGAGGCAAGAAAACAGAAAGAAATGGGAGAATTATCCCAGAAGGAACGTAAGGCCAGAGGATAGGGATGATGAATATCGGGCCGAAATAGAGGAAATATGTCAGGAAAGTCTTCGTTACATGAACGAACGACCAGACGAACCTGAAAGGCAAAAAGTCCGTTGGAGTGAGTCAATAAAGAACCGGAAATCACCCGACCGACTAGATGGAGCTCAAAGATTGGAACTACAAGCTCAGTTAAAGAATGAGGGGAAAGGAAGCCCTCAGGATTTAAAAAAAACTCCAAATTTAAATCGTCAAAAGTGGAAACATACCAGGAGCTGGGAGGAGCTAGAAATTGTGAATTGGATAGCAAGACCAGATGAGCTAATTAATGAGGATGTGGAAGGAATCCCACCTATCAAAAGAGAATTACCCATAATTATGCTAAGGATAGGATTACTGGTCAGGGCATTGATTGATACCGGATCAACAATAAGTTTAATTACGCAAACCCTTCTGAATGAATTGGAAACAAGAGGCCGCGTATTAAAAATCCCCACATCAAGTGTAAAGATTAAGTGAATTTTCCCTGAAAAATCTTTAACATGCAAATTTCAGGTATACATTGATCTGATCATGGGTAACACTGAAATTTCGCAATGCTTTTTGCTGGTAAATCAATTACCGTATAATGTCATATTAGGTATTGATTTTATCCGTGAGAACAAGGTCATTATAGATCTAGCGCAAAATTGCATTAGAATTCAAAGAGAGGATGTGGATGAGCAAAACATTAACCTACAGGAACAGGATGTGAAAATAGGAGAACAGGTATGGCATGTGGAAGAAGTAACTGAAGAAGGTTATAAGGACATAGAAAGGATATTTGAAGTCCTCAACATAGAACTCGAAGATAATTTGGAAACTGAGTTCGAGACCAACCTGTCAGGAAAGGTAGAGGAGGCTAAAGTGAACCTCGAAAATAAGGAACAATTAAAGAAATTATTATTAAATTTTAGGGCCGTATTTGATTCCAAGCCAGGGAAGATTGAAAATTTTAAATACGCGTTCCAAGTCAATGATTGGGCACCGTTTAGACAAAAACCATACCCGGTTGCGGAAAAACATTACCCACAAACTAAGAAAACACTGCAGGAGATGATGAATGCAGGTGTTATAGAAAAGATGGCGACACCATATGTTAGTCCATTAGTGATTGTGAGTAAACCGGATGGCTCAGTAAGGGTGTGTCTAGATGCCAGAAATTTAAATGCAAAAATCATACCAGAAAATGATTCGGCACCACCCATAAAAGAAATACTGAGGAAGTTCAAAGGCAAGAAGATTTTCACAAATATTGACATGACTTCTTCGTATCATCATCTCGAACTGGAAGAGAAAACTAGCTTGTTGACTGGATTTCAGTTCGACCAACAAACCTATTGTTTTAGGAGATGTCCGTTTGGATTGAAGACCGCGGGATCTGCCTTAATAAGAGTGCTTGATCGAAACTTGTCAGAGGAAGTGAAAGAGTGCACTATCCGTTATGTGGATGATATTTTGCTTACCTCGGAGAACATTGAGGAACATTTAGAAAAATTGAAGAAATTATTGGAAGACTTAAGAAGGGGAAATTTTAAAATCAATTTAAAGAAGTCAAATTTTTGTCAAAGGCAAGTAACATTTTTAGGGCATGTGATTGATAAGGATGGTGTTAAACCAAATCCATGCAAATTGGAATCGATAAGGGATTTTCCAAGGCCTTTGAAGGTGAAGAACGTTCGCCAGTTTTTGGGATTGATTGGTTTCTTCTCAGGACATTGTCCATCATACACAAAAACTGTTGCACCACTACAGGACCTTCTGAAGAAGGGGGGCAAGTGGAAATGGACGGAGGAAACAGAAAAAGCATTCGTGGAGGCCAAGGAAATGCTCTTAAACTATGTGAAGCTAGGATATCCTGATTTTAATCAGAAATTTATAATTCAAACAGATGCATCCCAGATTGGAATAGGGGCAATGCTATATCAGGAAAACCTGGATAACCCTGATAAGAAAAATTATCTAGCTTTCACAAGTCGGAGACTGAAACCACACGAGAAAAATTATACGATCAGCGAAATCGAGCTGTTAGCGATATTGCACGCGCTGCAATATTGGCGAAAGATCGTATATGGGTTTCAGGTCATTCTAAGAACGGATCATAAAGCCTTAACCTTTTTGATGAAAACTGATCTATCCAGTCAAAGGTTGATGCGTTGGGCTTTATATATTCAACAGTTTGATGTAAAGATAGAATACTGCCCAGGAAAAGAAAATATAGTTCCAGACTATTTAAGTAGACAGCCAGAGTCCACAGAAGAGGAAGTAATGGCTATTGATTTGGAAGACAGGGATCAGTGTACTCTAAATGAGTTAAGGAGCATAAGTCAACGGCAACGTGAGGATCCATGGATGAACATGCTCATATCTTTCCTCGAAGGAAGTTTGATAAGGGGAACACCAGCGTACACGGAAGCTAATAAGATAGCTCAAGATTACACATTTTATAATGGATTGTTATATAAGTTTGTGGACTCTGACCATACACGATTAAGGATTGTTGTACCTGCAATTTTGCAGAGGAAAATAGTATGGTTAGCCCATAGATCGTTCGGACATATGGGAGTCGACAAAACAGTCTCGATGCTGAAAGAAGCATTTGTATGGCCGAGACTGAGAGAAACTGTAAGGGACACGCTAAAGTCATGTGATTTATGTCAAAGGATCAAACCAAATGCATTTCTGATGAGACAAAAGCCTATACCATTGTTGCTCGAAAGGCCAGGTCAAATCATATCTATTGATAACTTCGGACCTTTGCCAAAGGCAAGAAGAGGAAATCGACACATAATGGTGGCTATGGATGTCTTCACTAAAATGGTTGTCCTTGCTCCCATACAGAAGACTAGTACCAAACAGGTGTTAAAACGACTCAAAGAAAAAGTGATACCGATTCTGGGAAAACCTGAGAATTTGTTGTCGGATCACGGTAGTTGTTTCACCAGTATAGAGTTCAGACAAGAATTAGAAAGACTTGGAATACGTCAGATTTTGTCAAGTATTCGCCATCCTGAGGCAAATCCTGTAGAAAGAGTGATGAGGGAGACGGCCAAGTATTGTAGAATATACTGTGCCGAAGAAAATTGGAAGTGGATAGATATCTTGGATATTATCGAATTTTGTATAAACAACACAATCCATGAATCTACGGGAGAGATACCAATAACGTTACATCGGAATGAGCAACCAGAGAGACCTTGGAGTCTGGTAATTCCTAGGCCAGCAGACGCTCAGCCTGGAAGACATGTACGTATAAGAAGAGCCTTTGAGCATCTAAAAGCTCAAGCCGACAGGAGACAAAGAAGAAATAGGCACAAGAGGTATCATCGGCCACTATTAGCAGGGGAAATGGTGTTAGTAAAAAGACCCGCCATTTCGGATCCCGGGAACCGCGTGTACAAAAAGTTCCAGAAAATGTACCACGGACCGTATCAAATAATAAGGGATTTGAGAAATAATGCCTATAGAATTCGGCACTGTGAAACGAATCACGAAGTGACCATGAATTCAGCAAATTTGAAAATGTATTACCCTCCCGAAGACTTCGATGAAGTCAATGAACAAGCCCTGGTTATGGAACAATTTAGAGATGAAGAATCCACTTTTGATAGAAACGAGAATGAGATAGAAAAAGGAAACAGAGGTCAAACATTCGAGTGCGAATGCGAATTGGAGAAATTATATTGGGAAATAAAAGAAATAATTGATTTTATTGAAGAAGAAAATTTCAATTTAAGGAAGGACAATGATGAAATAAAGGAACGGGTAGGGATAGACCACACCCGTAAAGACGAATGAGGTTCTGGAAACTTGAAGTCCAGACAAATAAAAAGGAGAAAGATCGGGTAGGGACAGAGCGTACCCAACCGACACAATTACCGGATATGACTTAAAAGGATGAAAGAAATCAAATTATCGTGAGATTTTTAAGGAAGAAAAATCAGAAGGTACGGATAACGTAATGATGGCTTCGACATTTAAAAAGAAAAAATAAGATTTTTTTTGGATAATTAAAATAAATTTCCTCAAAAGTTTTCGAAAATTTATTTACCTAAGGAGGGGAGAGATGAACCCATGTACCATGGCCTCAAAGGGAGTCGAATCCATGTATTTTTAGAAAGGTATGAAAGAATCATACAGTCTCTAAGGGAACGGAGAGAGATTTCAAGCCAGGATTCTAGCCTAACATTGTGCAAACGCTAGGGCCAGGTGTTCATAAGATGAGCTCATGCCTCTTGACATTTATAAGGAACCAGTCATGGATATTATTAGAACGAGTGGAAAGTTTGGACTGTAAGACGAAGAAGCTCGACTCGGAAATTGCTCTTACGTTGCAGGAAATCGGCAACCTCGCTGCTGATTGAGAACAAGAATAATTAAATTTAACCCGTTTACGAGTATAAAAATAAGTAAACAGATACAGTACGGTGAATCATTTTGGATTAAAGATTTTTGTGTAAAGAAAAACCCTTTAATAATAGTCCAGGAGAAAACTGCAAACGCAAGTATACGTCATTGGGAATTCACCGGGACCCAAGGAGTGGGAGAATTAAAATTGAACAGCACCACCCACACAGTTGAAGACGAAAAATTAATTAATATCTCGGAAATGCACGATCGATTTCCATGCACAGGAAGATTATTTTACGTTTGGAAGACGAGCTTCCTGGAGATGTAATTTTTATAATTGTGCGACAATTAGTTCAAAAGTTGGCCACGAAAAGGACTAGGATTTTATCTTTTTTTGACTAAAAGGTATAAAACTCCTGGCCTCACCAAGCCAATCATGCAGTCTACGAGCATTCCGTGAGTGGAGGTGCTGCACCACATCGTATATGCAGTCTACAATAGCCCAGGGAGGCGTTACGCTGTATCAGTCATCGAAGGCAGTTTACCAGTACTCCTTGAGGGAAGAAACGCTGTATTACACCGCAGAATTAATATCCGACAGCCACGGGCGTCGAAGTATCAGTAACTTGCGTGCCTCCGGAAGGAGTTGCAAAGAAGAAATATTAAAGTATCGCCGTGTTGAAAATTTAGGAAAATCCTAGTTACAGGATTTAGGTCCGACAGTGCAAAGTTTATCGTAAAAGTTCATAAAATACAGTTAAAACAGGCTGCGAACTTAGGATTCAGGCGATAGGTCTTTCAGTAAACGACCAAAAGTATCATAACGTACGGAAGTACCGGAACAGCGAGTTAAACAGTTTATCAATTTTAAAGAACCCGAACAGGGAAAAACAGAGTATGGTTCGCAACGTATTCCAGAAAATTAGAAGTGCGAGAACCAAATAAACAAAGAAGAACGGAAACTATAGACATTGTCTCAAGAAAGCAGACGAACTATTCTAAAGCACTAAGACTCGAGAAGTATTAGTTGCTAAAAAATCCATAGGTCACCGATAGGTTATCGAGGGGACCTCGATCAGAACAGACTTTCGCTAGGATCGATAAATCAGATCTAAAAGGGGAGCCGTTCAAGCTAGAGAAATAGCCGATCATCAGGAACAGGATTCGAAGAAGTGTTATTCCAGGGAAGTAGTAGATGATTCGAGACTTTCGTATTCTGAAGGATAGGAAGCCGACATTGAATAAATTTCACCCTTGGAGACGGGAGATTAAGAGGTCACGTGTGATAGGCTAAAAAGACGGCCTAGTGATCAAAAGTTGTGAAGTGTAAATATATCAAGAGTGTGTGTTAAAAGTAATATATTTTTTAGTGTTTTATTGTGTATTCAAAACGGATACACCAGTGTATTAAAAATGTTGTCAGTGTTAAATGTATTGAATATGTGTCAAGAAATGTCTGTACATGAGATGAGTTTGTACAATATGGAGTAAGTCAAGAAGGTGGGCCAAAATGTCACATCGAACTGTAACGTGTTTTTCGAGGGGTTTTTATGCAACTGGCATAAGTCAGTAGGAAGCCATTCTATATTTATTTACGCGGCAAATTGTTCAGCCAAGAGAATTTTTCATGTTAATTTATTATTATTATTAATTTATTATAATTATTATTAAGATATTTTCGGAGCATTTTATAAAAATTATAAGCATACAGATAGGTTTTCTATGTATTAGAAAACGCTATCAAGCAAATTATTACGAACGACGATATCATAGAAAATTATCTGATTACGGAATTTTACGGAGTTTTCGTCAGTTAGGGTATATCGAGTGACGTGACTCACTGGGATTTCAAGTACACGCTTAATCTTGTCGAGAAGCATGACGCAATCTTGGGTCGCAAGGTCTAGCAAAGGCGAATTGTTGGAACGGAAAACGACTTCTCCCTCTCGCGCGCCGAGTGTAAAGAAACCAGAGGAGGGGAACTGGCGGCGTGCTCAGCCAATCAGGGGAGACGACGTAAGCTAGATGTCGGTACCATGGTGGGGGAGCCAACGTGTGGATATATCGTTCGACGCGCCGTGAAACGAGGACTATCTGTGAAATACTTGCGGAGTATGGTTATACGCGGGGGACGCTCCGATGTTCCGTGGAACGAACAATCTGTTTAGAACTTGCAGAGTACGGTCGCAAGTGCGTGTCGCTCTGATGTTCAGTGGAGTTAGCGACGAACTTTTGTAAAACTTGGTTGTACGAGTGTTTGGGTCCGAGGTACGGACCATAGAATTATCTAATCTACCAGAATATCATCAAATTCCGACGGAGATGACGACGTCCAGGAGACTGTGGGAAGCTCACAACATCATCAAGAACGAGGGAAATGCCTTGGCAATTTCCAGTGGTAAGCGCAAATGACGCAGAAATACGCAATCTCTCATTTTTCTTTGTTTTATATTTCATATTTCAGTAACTTCATAGCTTGGAAATAAGAGTAAAATCAATTTATCAGACTCCGTTTTCACGTAATTTTCTAACGGTAATATTCAAATCACAACGCTCCAATTTAAATTTTATACTTATTATTATTAATTTTGCTATACTTGTTTTATATAATAAATTCATTTCTTTTACAATGCAATCTTTGCTTTCAGTAGGTAGCATTAGATATAGACCAATTCCTTCTCCTGATACAATTGTTTGTTGGGTTAATGATCAAATCATACCACGATCTGAGTGAATAGTGTCTTAAAGGTGTTCTGCCAGAGCTAGACGTTGTTAAATACAAATTTAGATTTCAACATTGCATTGAGGTCTTGGCGCCCATTAAAACAACATAGCTTAGGCAAAGGTAAACAGTTACATTTATCACCCAACAGTGTGGGCTAGCAAAACTGTTACATTTGTCGCTACCAACATGGGGCACTAATTACCATTACAATTGTCGCCGACAACTTGGGGCTGAAAACCTAATAACATTTGTGGAAGGAGAAGGGTATATATTTCTGTGCCTGTATTTTGGGGGTTATTTGTCTGTATCAGTGTATATCATTATGGGGGATGAGAAAGAAAGACAGATGAGGTTACGTAGTGGTCATCAACGGGAGAGTGATGATACGAGCAGTATGTCGAGTGATGGTAGTACCGGGGTAGCGGAGGTAAATCCCGATACTGAAACAGGGAGTGTAGGCGGCCAACCAGAATTAAAATCTTTACTTCTCGAGTTCATGTATCAGAACAAAGTTAGTAGTGATGCCTTAAATGCAAAATTAGAACAAAACAGTAGGGAAAATAAAGAAAGTACAGATGCCTTAAACGCCAGATTAGAACAAAACAGTAGGGAAAATAAAGAAAGTACAGACGCTTTAAATGCTAAACTGGAACAAAACAGTAGGGAAAATAGAGAGAGTAATGAAACATTAAACGCCAGATTAGAACAAAACAGTAGGGAAAATAGAGAGAGTAATGAAACTTTAAATGCCAGATTAGAACAAAACAGTAAGGAAAATAGAGAGAGTACTGAAACTTTAAATGCTAAATTAGAACAAAACAGTAGGGAAATGAGTGACAAATTCGAACTGATTAGAGGTGAGATCAGGGGGGTGATGGAAGAAAAGGCTAAAGAGATTATTGCAGATGTAGACAGAAAATTAGGAAAAGTACAGGAGGAGTTGGAAATTAGAATCAGTACACAGGCTGAAAATTTAAAAGAACTAGTGCAACTGGAAACACAGCAGGTCAAAAAGCAATTGGGGGGAGAAATTGACAAAATTCAGGTAGCAACTAAAGAGGTTAAGGAACAGCTGGGGGGTAGAATTGAGAAAGTCCACTCGCAAATATTTGCAGAAGTAAATGATTTAAGAGAGAGTAATAGAGAGAGCATTAGCAAGATTGAGGAGAAACAAGCAAAGCTATATGATAAAGTAGAAGAATCAGAAGGAAACATTAAATTAACGGTAAACAGTATTGAGAGGAAGGCTGAGGAGAAAATCGCAGAATTAGAATTAAAATTAAAAGCTAGGATCAGGCAAGAAAATAGTCAGAATAGGCCAGTTTTTGTGAATAGCACACACAGGGAGGTAGAACTGGGTAAGTTCAGCAATCGACAGGGGTGCCCAATGGAGTTCATGAACACTATAGAAAATAAATTCGGGGAGAGGTTGGAAAATGGTAGTATTGAGTGGTGCCAGGTAGTTGAAATTTTAGAACAAGTGTTTGTGGGGGAAACGAGGAATTGGTTTGCTGTCGACAGAGACAAGTTTACTGATATTAATGATTTTAAAATGAAATTCTGTGAAAAGTTCTGGAATGAGGTTATTCAGTCGCAGCATCGTGAGGGAGTAGTGTGTGGTAAATATAACCCTAAAGGAAGCTCCACCATGACCGAATACTTTTTAGGGCAGGTATTAGTGTGTAAATATCTGGATGGCTTGAAGGAGGAAAGTGATGTGGTAAGGTTGCTACTTAGGCACTTTCCCTATAGGATCAAGGAGGCTGCTTGTATCCAGAATGTAAAGACTATATCACAAGTAGAAAATTTGTTAAGCACATTTGATGCACTAGGGAGAGGGGGTTATGAGGACAATTTCAATCGGAACCAGGGTAATAATAATAATAGACCTAATGAAGCCAGGCATCAAGAAGTTCAAGGGAACGGTGGCGAAGGGGCCAACGCTCAAAATAGAAATAATAATAATAATAATCAGCTAAATCAGAACAGAGGAAATGGCTATGGTAATCAGTATCAAGGGAGGAACAATGATTTCAGGGGAAATCAAGGGAGAAACAATGATTTCAGGGGAAATCAAGGGAGAAATTATAATGACAATAATTACAACCAGAATAGGGGTCAAGGAAGAGGACAGCCTAGTGGTAGTAATATACAGCCAAACAATGACAACACAGCCCAGAACAACCAGACCAGTTTAGTAGTTAGTAGTACTACGGCCAGCTGTAGCGGTTCTTTAAACGCGAACCAGGCTGCGAAGTAAGGTCAGAATCTCAGTCTGTAGCATGCCCTGTCCATACAATTATACAGGAACCCTATGACCTAAATGTAAGAAATGAATTATTACATGAACTAAATGATGAAGGTATTATTCAGGAAGTGGTTAGTAAGAGCCCCATAGTTAAATTTAACGTGTCCGAGGCGTACACAGATGTTTTAATTGATAGTGGTTGTATGAAGAGTTGCATAAGTAGTGCATTTTATGATAAAATGAAAGGAACTGGTGTAAATTTTGAGGAGATGCCAATTAAAAGCACTTTTGTTATCACAGCTGTTGGGAAGAGGTCTAAAGTAATTTCTAAGCAAGTTTTAGTAGACATTAAAATTAATAATCATGTAGAGAAGCAGATTTGCCTTGTAATTCCAAATTTAGTATTCAGTGTTATCTTGGGTTCAGAGTGGCTAAGTAGAGTGTCTGGTAACTTATGTTATGATGTAGGGAGTTTGAAATTTAAATGGGGAGATTCTGAAGTAGAAGTAGCGTTGAATGACCAAATTCAGAGAAGTAGTGTTGTAGGTGTGATTTGTACTTTAAATGAGATATCGCCAGCCGTAGAGCGGGGTTCTCCATGTTTTGTGGGCAGTGTGATTACGAACGGAAGTCTAGAGGACTCGTTACGTGAGGCTGCATTTCAGGGAAATATAGAGGATGAACAGTGTGTTCGGCTCTATGATGTGTTATGGTGTAATAGGAGAGTTTTTGAGGATCGCATTGGTATGGCCAATTGCTATACACATTCATTGAACGTTATTGATAGGTCAGTATTCACAGGACATAGATATCCTGTACCTTTCGCTTATCAGAGTGCAGTTGAGGCACAAATTAATCAGATGCTTGAAGATGGGATTATTGAGCACTCGAACAGTCCATATGTTAATTCTTTGATCACGGTACCCAAGACCGACGGCACTGTTCGTATTTGTTTAGACGCTCGTTTGGTTAACAGTAGAATTAGTTCAGATCAGCTGAAATCTATGTCAATAGAAGAATTAATGCAAACATTTGAGGGGAAGAAGTATTTCACTTGTGTAGATTTGAGTTCCAGTTTTTGGCAAGTGCCACTTATGTACGAAGATAGACCATTTACAGCTTTTAGTCATAAATATAACCTTTATCAATTTTGTAGAACACCTTATGGGTTAAAGAGTAGTTCAGCAGCTTTAATTAGGGCTTTAAACATCGCATTAGGGGATGACACAGGAGAGTTTGTAACCATTTACATAGATGATATGGTAATTAGTTCACGCAGTTTTGAGGAGCATCTACGTCATTTAAATATAGTTTTTCAGAAGTTAGATCAGGCAGGGTTCACTTTGAAGCTGTCTAAGTCGTCATTCTGTCAGTCAGAAGTGACATTTTTAGGTCATAGAGTGTCGAGTAGAGGTGTAACACCAGAAGAAAGTAGGGTTAATAAGATACTTAACGCAGAGGTGCCACAGAATGTTAAACAGTTAAAAACTTACCTGGGAATTTGCAACTTTTTCAGGAGGTTCGTTCTTAAATACTCAGGGTTGGTAGAACCATTCAGGGAATTTCTTAAAAATGGGACTCGGTGGAGATGGGAGTCCAAGCATGAACAGGCTTTTAGAGCGCTGAAGGAAGGTTTTGAGAAAGCTGTAGTGCTGAAATATCCGTTAAAAGATAAGGAATATGTGGTTATGGCAGATGCTTCACATATAGGCATTGCTGGAGTATTATGTCAGAAAGATGATGAGGGTAATCTGTGCATTGTATCTTTAGCCTCGCGAGGACTGACAGCAGCTGAGAAAAGATACACGATTACTGAGTTAGAGCTTTTAGGTATTGTTTTCAGTTTAGGGAAATTTAGAATGTATTTAGTAGGGGGGAAATTTAAGATCCACATAGATCACCATGCATTACTGTATATGAGAACTTGTAAACTCAGTTCTAACAGAGTTAGTAGGTGGATTCTTGCTCTGCAGGAATACGAATTCACAGTAAAATATATTAAAGGTAAAGATAACATTCTTGCAGACATGCTATCGAGGGACACTAATTTATGTAGGGATTATCCTGTGGTTAAAGCAGAGGACGGTATTTTAATATAGCATGTGTGGACAGTAGCAACAGGGCATCGTTACAGACACTGAGAAATATGCTAGTGGAGCAACGTGGTGACGTTCATTTAAAGGGAGCCACTTGCAAGGTTGGAAGCAGGTGACGCAGACACATTTATAGTTTCCAAACGTACTGGAAAAACAGCATATGTGCTGGAGGATAGTAAGGGAAACAGATTATACGGGACGTATAATATACATAGTCTACGAAAATATGTGTCATAAAGTGAGTGTGTTTAGCTGGCGAGCCAGCCTATCAAATGAGTAAGTGGGGTGTCTGGTGCGTGAAGATCTGGTCTTCAAGGCAGGCGTATCAGAAGTCGCACAGGGGGGTAGTATGTAAGTAAGTGAGAGTTTTTAAGGTACAGGGAATTATGACGGGATTGTCGGATGCTCTTGAGCACTAAAATGTCTCGATACACCAAGGCCAGAATTTGGTAGCGCTGGTGAATTCCCATTTGCCTCCTAGAGATGGGTGAGCGCTTGTACATGGTATTTTTGCTTAAGGCGTCCACGAGGCAAAAGATGGGCCATCAGAATGCGAGACAGTCCTTCATGAAACTCATACATATCAGCACACGTGATTTCTGTTTACGGCCTCGCCATGTAAGATTTGTAAGTGTGTAATTTAAGATAATTTGTACAATGGTATTATTTGTGTGAGGAGAAATGGTCTGTGTTGAGAACTAGTATTAAGTAGAATATGGTCAACGGGAACTTAACAAGACAGGGCGATTACGGCACAGAAATATTTGGTGTTATATGTAATGCGCACTTACTAATTTTTTTTTCAGAAGTCAATCTTAATTTAATCTACTTTAAAAGAGAGATTAAGTATTATGGTCACGAGGCGCTGCCACAATAGTGTGATCGTGTGCTCAGTGATAAGTGGAATTAAATGTCACCATAAGGAGGGGACCTCCAGTGAAATTAGGAAGTTCTATGGTGATATAAATATATCAGAACACCTTCAATGCGTGTGATATGACATCATAAATACATAGTGCTCACACATTAATTATGTCTATTTCTCCAACATAGAGAAATTTGAGAGGCGGAAATATCCGTGGAACACTATTCCATATGTAAAACATTGGACTGGTTGCAAAGTGCAATCCATAGTGACAACAAACTTTGACGCAAAGTGCGTGAAGAAAAAATATGAGTGTATATATCTGTAATTTAGGGTGATTTCATTTATGTAATATGTATTTTGGATGGGGTTTATTAACGTGTCTGGGATAATCGGATAATGGACCGTCGTCACGGTAAATCATCCGATGATCCGAGGCGAATATGTAACGTGTTTTTCGAGGGTTTTTTATGCAACTGGCATAAGTCAGTAGGAAGCCATTCTATATTTATTTACGCGGCAAATTGTTCAGCCAAGAGAATTTTTCATGTTAATTTATTATTATTATTAATTTATTATAATTATTATTAAGATATTTTCGGAGCATTTTATAAAAATTATAAGCATACAGATAGGTTTTCTATGTCTTAGAAAACGCTATCAAGCAAATTATTACGAACGACGATATCATAGAAAATTATCTGATTACGGAATTTTACGGAGTTTTCGTCAGTTAGGGTATATCGAGAGACGTGACTCACTGGGATTTCAAGTACACGCTTAATCTTGTCGAGAAGCATGACGCAATCTTGGGTCGCAATGTCTAGCAAAGGCGAATTGTTGGAACGGAAAACGACTTCTCCCTCTCGCGCGCCGAGTGTAAAGAAACCAGAGGAGGGGAACTGGCGGCGTGCTCAGCCAATCAGGGGAGACGACGTAAGCTAGATGTCGGTACCATGGTGGGGGAGCCAACGTGTGGATATATCGTTCGACGCGCCGTGAAACGAGGACTATCTGTGAAATACTTGCGGAGTATGGTTATACGCGGGGGACGCTCCGATGTTCCGTGGAACGAACAATCTGTGTAGAACTTGCAGAGTACGGTCGCAAGTGCGTGTCGCTCCGATGTTCAGTGGAGTTAGCGACGAACTTTTGTAAAACTTGGTTGTACGAGTGTTTGGGTCCGAGGTACGGACCATAGAATTATCTAATCTACCAGAATATCATCAAATTCCGACGGAGATGACGACGTCCAGGAGACTGTGGGAAGCTCACAACATCATCAAGAACGAGGGAAATGCCTTGGCAATTTCCAATGGTAAGCGCAAATGACGCAGAAATACGCAATCTCTCATTTTTCTTTGTTTTATATTTCATATTTCAGTAACTTCATAGCTTGGAAATAAGAGTAAAATCAATTTATCAGACTCCGTTTTCACGTAATTTTCTAACGGTAATATTCAAATCACAACGCTCCAATTTAAATTTTATACTTATTATTATTAATTTTGCTATACTTGTTTTATATAATAAATTCATTTCTTTTACAATGCAATCTTTGCTTTCAGTAGGTAGCATTAGATATAGACCAATTCCTTCTCCTGATACAATTGTTTGTTGGGTTAATGATCAAATCATACCACGATCTGAGTGAATAGTGTCTTGAAGGTGTTCTGCCAGAGCTAGACGTTGTTAAATACAAATTTAGATTTCAACATTGCATTGAGGTCTTGGCGCCCATTAAAACAACATAGCTTAGGCAAAGGTAAACAGTTACATTTATCACCCAACAGTGTGGGCTAGCAAAACTGTTACATTTGTCGCTACCAACATGGGGCACTAATTACCATTACAGAACGAGAATAAAGGTCAGAAAACGACCTTAGACATGTGAGTAAAGATTTTCATTATGTTTTGGGTGTCGGGAAAATTTTGTGTACAATTCCACCGGAGTTTTGAATAAAAGGGATTTTTTTAAATAATAATAACTAAATAAGAACGCGATCTGAACAAAAATAAAGTTTTAAGAAATAATAAATAATTATGTGAAAGAATAAATCCTATAGAGGAAATGCCTGGAATAAAATGTCAGTGTATTAAAAGCAGGCGTAATAATAATAATTATAACAAAGATATTTACATAAAGGTAAATTTGAATTATATGAAAGAAATAGCTTTTGAGCTTTTTCAAGGAATGAAGACATGATGTGAATAACAAGGTAAAGAAATCTAAATAAAGATTAATTTGAATGATATAAAAATATAGAGCGTTGGAGCCTTAACAAATGTATAAGACATGATGTGAATGCATGTTCTTAAAACTGGAGCGATTTATTATCAACGGAAAAGATTAATATAAGAATTGAAATATGTATCAATTGTTACTATGAAATTTATCAGTTCTTTGGATGATATTCGGCCGTAAAGTAATGTGTAGCGCAATGGAACGCAATTAAATAAAAGTCACGCTAGGAATGCGTAGAATTTAAATGTACTTGGTAAATTACTTATAAGGGGTAGTTGATTGTATTGAATTGAGATATGTTGTAAGTCCTCTAATTGTGACGTAGATCACGAGGCCATGTGTGTGTTATATTATAAAAGGGAGCAAATGTATGGTATTATTGAGCGTAGGTCCTGTATGCTACGGCTAGACCCTAAATCGCGTCTTGTATAAGTCCTCCAATGTGGAAATGGTTCCCGAGGCATGTTAAGAGATTCGAACCTAGAATCCTCTTGTTGTTAAAGCCCCTTATTATTCGTCGTCGAATGTGTATTACTCTTCCCAATCAACGAGGACCCTTCATAATTAATAAATGCCAAGATTACGAGAGTGGTTTATGAGCCAAAGAATATTGTTGAAAGTGAAAAGAGAAGTTAAAATGCCAGGTCCCTCCATAGAACTGAAAATAGTGTGAAGGTTTGTTTTAAAAGCATTGAAGAGAGCTCCAACCGTAGGTTAGGCAGGGAGCCGCTCTCCCTGTCATAAATCACGCTCGAGTATAATGGCCTGACCCTCATAATACGAGGGTGGGTAAAGACCGTCTTGTAAGAAGTGTTAAATACACCGTGAGTGTTTAAAGTTGTTAATGACCCGGGCGTTGAACCGAGGTCCTTGTAGATTGATATTATCGCTTGCCAGTTCAGATCGTAGTTTTCTTATGTGATAATGGTCTTATAAGACAAATGAATTAAATAAAATCCCTATTGTAATGTTGTATGGAAAATAAGGAATCCACGAGTTTTGTGAAGATAACTAGATTTCGGGAATAATCATAGTTTTTGACGTTGTCAAGTAATCTTTATAACTCTGGAGTACACAAATAGTTTCCCGATCACCGTAGTGAATTTGCAAAACTTGAGAGAGATAGTAAATACTGAGAATATGTGAAATGCCCAAATATTGAAGTGAATAATTAACATGTAATTTTAAATGTAATTATATATTTGTTTTGATGATAAGAAAAGATAAAAATAAATTCTTAAGGTGTACAAAAGTATGACACCATTATTATGGGAAAGTATCGAGCCAAAGAAGCTCGTAGTTATATGGAACTTTAAGATAGGTACTTTATGGAAGTGAAAATAATCATGAATTGTTGGTTTTAAAGAAAACCATGTGTTTAAAGAGAATATTTGTTTTATTCTTATGCTATTCCTTGTTCACTTTGAACAAGTAGAAAGATATTGGTCAGTAGTTTATTTGTTTTATTGTTTGTAGCGCCAAAATTTTGATTAATTAAATGTGTTAAAGTAGGAGTTGATTTTGTTGTTATTTTTGCAAGTGTATCCTCTATTTAATCCAAAATATGTAAGTCACAGAGTGGGAGAACTTACCGCAGCCCCGAAAAATCCCGAATTGAGCAATGCTGGCATACTGTGATTTGCATATTTCTTGCTAAAAGGGCACAATACATAGTCAAATCAAAATCGAAATATCTACTTCCGTTTTGACTGACAAGTCATGGACACCAAGCGTTAGGCCACATCCTTTGTCATATATAGTTCACTAAATATATCACTACGAGCGCTGATATCGAGCGCTGATTTGCGTTATGAAACGAAGGGAGAAGAGCAAAATACAGGCCAGTGAGATGAGGTTCTTGAGAAGCAGTATTGGAGCTACAAAGAGGGACAGAATAAGAAATGAGAGGACCAGAGAATTAATGAAGGAGGAACCATTACAGGATGGTATAGAGAAATCTAGACTTAGATGGTATGGGCATGTAAAACGAATGGAGGAGAAGAGGATACCCAGGAGGATACACGAGACGAAGTGGGAAGGAAAGAGACCGAGAGACAGGTGGCTGAAGGGGGTGGAAGAAAGCGTGAAGAAGAGAGGAGAAGACTGGACAAGGGTGGAGGCTGAGAGATGGTGGGAAGACAGAAGACGTTGGAGAGGCTTGTGTTCCAAACAGACCTGGCCAGTGGCTGGAAACTGTGCAAGATGATGATGATGATGATGATGATGATGACTTCCAATTTGACTGACAAATCATGGACACCAAGCGTTAGGCCACATCCTATGTCGTACGTAGTTCACTAAATTGATGCAAAGTTTATTATTTCTTTTCCTTTTTGCTATCCCAAAGTCTTAATTCCCAAATCATATTTTCGAAATTAAGCTCCTAGCCTCAAACGCTAAAACTGCGCACTTTTTGTTTTGTATCTATTACACAAGTCAACACGAATTTTGAGTCTGGGTTCTGTGTGTCTGATTTTCATTTTCCATCACTCCATAGGTGTTGATGGTCTGGTCAGGTTATATCACTTGGTGTGTAGGATTTACGACACAGGTGGGGTTCCCTCTGATTTCAAGAAGAATGTTATCATTCCTATACCGAAGAAAGTGGGAGCTGACAAATGTGAAAGTTACCATACAATCAGCTTGATTACTCATGCTTCAAATATCCTGTCAAGAATAATTTACAAGAGGATGGAAAGCCAGATAGAAACGGAGTTGGGTGAAGACCAGTTTGATTTCAGGAGAAATGTAGGAACAAGGGAAGCTGTACTAAGTCTTGGCTGATTTTGGAAGGTAGAATATGGAGAGACAAGAGAACGTTCATGCCATTTGTAGACTTAGAAAAGGCTTTTGAAAACGTTGATTGGGCTAAATTGTTCGACATTTTGAAAATTATTGGAATAAAGTAAAGAGATAGGAGGGTGGTCTACAATCTATACAGAAACCAGACAGCTGTCATTCGAGTTGAAAGACATGAGAGAAAAGCTGATATTCAGAAAGGTGTAAGGCAAGGTTGCAACTTATCACCCATACTTTTCGATCTTTACATTGAATAAGCAATGGAGGAAATTGTATTAAAAAAATTAGTGGGAGTGAAGATTCAAGGAGAGATAATTTCAACTCTGAGATTTGCCAATGACATAGTCATCTTGGCCGATACTCCTGGGGATTTGAATGGTATGGACTCCGTCTTGAGGAAAGAATTCATGATGAAAATTAATAATTGTAAAACAAAAATATCATAATTGAGCCGAAATAAATTAGAAACCTCTATGGACATCAAATTGACAGTTAGAAAGCTAAAGGAGACTTCTGTTACTTAGGAAACAAAATAACCAGTGATGGACGAAGCAAAGAGGATATAAAAAGTAGGTTAGCTCAGGCAAAGAAAGCAATTCTACAAAAACGGAATCTGTTGACATCAAATATAGTTACTAGGAAGTAATTTTTGAATGCCCTTATCTGGAGCAGGGCACTCTATGGCAGTGAAACTTGGACTATTGGTGCAGCAGAAAATAGGAGAATTGAAGCGTTTGAAATGTGGTGCTACAGGAGAATGATGAAGATCAGATTGGTGGATAGGGTTACAAACGAAGAGGTATTAAGGCGAGTGGGAAAGGAGAGATGTTTCTGGTGACTGCTAATGAAGAGAAGAGTTAGGTTGGTAGGACACATACTAAGACACCCAGGAATAGCAAACTTAGTTATGAAGGAAGGGTTGAGGACAAGAACTGTAGGGGTAGATCGATGTTAGAATGTGTTAAACAGATTGCATCAGTTGTAGGGTGTGGTATCTGTGTAGAGATGAAACTATTAGCTGAGGACAGGGAGGTATGGAGTGCTACATCATATCAGTCAAAAGACTGAAAACTCAAACAAAAACAACAACAACTAATGAAAGAAAAACTAGTTTGCTTTTCTAGCACCACAACAAAGGTTCAAGTTTGAAGGAAATTCTCTATTTTTATACTTTCAAACGAAAAGAAACGTTTCTTTACGAAACACAGTTAAAATTAATCTACAAGTAAAACAAGTAGTTCCGTGAAGAACTATACAGCCTACTTTCATATATCCTACCCATACAAAATTTCAGTTTGATTGTTGTAATAGATTCGTAGATATTGCAAACGGTCTAAATATTTCGGATAGTCGCTATTTTGGATTGTTATGTGCATAGGCCATAGATTTATGTACCATTAACGGAAAATTATTCCGTAGCTTCATTATTCAAAATTTCACTTCGATCGCATGATTACGGCACAAGAAATGAAAACTTAATTTTAAATTTCGCACTGCCGCCATATTGAGGTTACCGTATGTAAACAATTGAACTAAATTAGATGCCAGTGCATTACATTGTGTATAATCATTTGCTGTACCAAGTTTCATTGCGTTTGGATGGTTACATCGCGAGAAACGTCTACTTAAAAGTCTCAACTTCGCTTGGCCGCCATGTTGATTTTGTAGTTATTAGGTTTTTGAAAGTCTCATAGGTGAATTTCTAGTAGTGGCCTTTATCACCGTCCAATATTTCTGGCTGATATCGGTAATAGTTTCGGAGACATTGAATGCTGGTGAAATAATTCGCACAGCCGCCATGTTGGATTAGTGAGACGTAATAAAATTTGAAGGGCACGGTCGGGGTCGGCCAAGATGGTGATATGACTTTTCCTAGTTTCATTGAAATCGCTTCAGCCGTTTAGAAGTTATTAAGGGGACACAAACACACCACACAGACACACACACACAAACACGGACAAAAGGTGATCTCATAAGCCATTTTTTTGCAATAGGTTCTGAAAACATAGAAGAGCTCCAAGAGGTCCTCAACAGGCTCACATCATGGACAGAAAGATATGGCCTACAAATTAACCACAGCAAAACCAAACAGATGACCTTCAGGAAAGGAGGAAGGCATTCACTTAAAAACACAATGACTCTTCACAACAAACCACTAGAAGTAGTGCCGAAATTCAAGTACCTCGGAGTCACCCTCCAAACTACTCTAACATCATACAATATCCACGTTAAAGAAAGAGCGGCCGCAGCAATAAAAGCCATCTACCACATCGAACAACCTCAACAAATATCATTGGGTGCAGCAATGCTACTCTTCAGGACAGCCTCATCACCAATAGCAACCTATGGGATTAGCATTACCTGGGAAAAACTCACACTCAGCGACTTGATGATAATAGAAAAAGTCAAGGCCCGATATCTTAAGAGGATTTTAGGCATAGGAAAGTCTGCCCCTTCAAGGTTGACATATGTATTAACTAAGGAGGACTACTTCATTGACGACATCAAAATACAGTTTTACCTACCAAACACCAAAGCCTATGAGAATGCACGCCGAACCTTAAACGATAAACGAAATGCCATTTGGTCCGATTTTTACTCCACAGATGCCATAATGATGGAAGAGTGGAAACAAGCTAATTACGAGCTACGACACGTAATAACACGTTACGCCACCCATGGATTTCACTATAGACTTTGCAAAACCAAGAATTTCCACCAACCGAATGAAGACTGTGTGTGTGACCTGTGCAACGATCATTGTGAAAGGTACCACGCACAAAATGAGGACAACCTCAATAATAAGACTGGTATTAGCATAACTGATCATTTATGTACAAATATGTATTTGCACGTTGTGCGCTTTTGTTTTAATAATAAGCCAATTTTTTGTATCATAAAATGAAAATAGGCTAAAAAAATACAAACAAGCTTTAAATAAATCCTCTCGGCACGCCGGAAGGCGGAGGTAGATTTCACCGGGCAAACTAGGGGATTGGCTATAATAGGCAAAATATGCAGGTTTTCGTAGGAGGATCAGACCTCATTGATTGCAAGAAAGTATTTTTTTTACATTTAGAGGTTAAAAATCAACTTTTTTTTCGTTTTTGTATGCATATTTTTATCATTTTATTGTCTTATGGGGATGGTAACCTTCTTGTCATTCGGGGTTCATTTTTAGCCTATTTTCAATTTTGAAAAAAAAAAAAAGGCTTATGAGATCACCTTTTGTCCGTGTGTGTGCGTGTGTGTGGGTGGGTGTGTGAGGTGTGTGTGTGTCCCCCCCCCCTAAACAATTCTAAACGGCTGGAGAGATTTCAATGAAACTCGGTAAGTTCATAGCACTATTCCGGGCGACCCCGACCGTGCCCCTGAAATTTTGTTACGTCTCATCAATCCAACATGGCGGTTGTGCGAAATATTTCACCAGCATTCAATATCTCCCAAACTATTACCGATATCACCCTGGATGTTTTTACGGTGATAAAGAGAACTACTAGAAATTCACCAATGTGACATTTGAAAAACTGGTAACTACAAAACCAACATGGCGGCCACGCGAATTTGCAACTTTTAAATAGACGTTTCTCGCGATTTAACCAACCAAACGCAACAAAACTTGGTACAGTATATGTTTATACACATTCTAATGCACCGACATCTAACTTCGTTCAATTGTTTACATGACCACAAGATGGCGGCTGTGCGAAATATTTCTCCGGCATTCTATATCTCTGAAACTATTAGCGGTATCACCCTGAAATTTTGTACGGAGATAAAGGGCACTACTGGAAGTTCATCTATAAGACTTAAAAAAAACCGGTTAACTACAAAACGAACATGGCGGCCAAGCAAATTTGAAAATTTTAAATAGACCTTACTCGCGATTTAATGTTCCAAACAGAATGAAATCTGGTACAGGAAATGTTTATACACATTGTAATGCACTGGTATCTAATTTAGTTCAATTGTTTACATAACCTCAAGATGGCGGCTGTGCGAATTTTAAAATTAAGTGTTTATTTCTTGTGTCGTAGTCATGCGATCGAAGTGAAAGTTTGAATAATGAACCTACGCAATAATTTTCCTTTAATGGTACATGACTCTATGGCCTATACATTTAACAATCCAACATGGCGACCATCCGGAAATATTTAGACGGCTCTGAATATCTACGAATCTATTATAGCAATCAAACTGATTTTTATATTCATAGGGGCTATGAACTTAAGTTCACCTGTAGGACTTTAAATAACCTGGTGATCACAAATCCAACATGGCGGCGACGCGAAGTAAAAACATTCACATGGACGTTTCTCGCAATTTAACCATCTGAGTGCAGTGAAATTTGGTACTGTAAATCCTTATACGAATGTTAATCCACTGGCATCTAATTTATTTCAATTGTTTCCATAACCACAAGATGGCAGCTGAGCGAAATTTTAAAATCTCCTTGTTACTTCTTGTGTCCTAATCATGCGATTGAAGTTTGAATGCTACACGTACACAATAATCTTCATGTAACAGTACATAACTCTAGGACCTACATATATAAAATCCAACATAGTGACCATCCGCAATATTTAGTCGGTTCTCAATATCTACGAATCTATTACAGCAATCAAACTGAAATTTTGTATGTAGATAGAGGCAATTAACATAAGTAAGATATATGAAAATAGGCTGTATAGTTCTTCACGGAACTACTTGTTATACTTGTGAACACACTGTCCTTATGCAAGGTTTGGAACTGATGTGTAACTATCTGACAGTCTGTTACTTCTTCTCGCAAAATTTTATCTCCCGCAGAGATTTTTGTTGGGTCCTCAGTTTAGGGGCTGCGACAACGTGGTCATGTAACCCCGGGTGTGTAGAAACTGATAAACGGTGTTAATTGTGATGACTGTATTTGTCTGTAATTCAGGTAAAGTCTGCAGACGGTCAATTTTAAGTAGTAGTTCCTAATTTTGTACCATATACTAACGTGAACGACACCAAGCTGTGAACTTGGCAACTAGATGCCACCGCAACCAGCAACTTGCAACGAACGTTGGAACTTCTCCTCCAAAGCATGCTGAGGGATTTTTAGCGCTCTTAGAAAATCAGACGACTTTATCCGGCTTTGAACCAGCGACCTTGGGCATATAAGTTCAGCATGCTACCAGTTAGCCGCTTCCCACAGTCAGATGGAAAAATGAATGTGATCTCGTGCAATGGCGTTGTCTTGGCAACCTCTGATAGCTCATCCCTCATCAATTTAGAAGTGTTGTCACGGTAACCTCTGATGGCACTTGGCATGTTCTTTAATTCCGAAATCATTTTTCTCATCCCTTGGCGTAATGGTAGGTCAGATCAAAAATTCTTTCAGACAAAGTTTTAGGTAATTATTAGGGGAATATTTTCCATTATGTACGGGTTTGATATTGTGCCTATTAAGAGAGATATGATTAATGTTTCCCGAAAAAAACACTTTTTTCCACCCCTTTGGTCAATGGTTGGTGCTATCAAAAAACCTATTTGACATAAATTTTTGGCACTTATCCGACAAATATTATGAACTTTGAATTGATTCGATATTTCACGTATTAAGAGAGTTATAGCGACATTTCACTTTTTCGAACCCCCCCCCCCCCCCCCATTTTCACCCCCTTTAACCGAATTTGCCCATTAACGAACTCGACCGATTTTTTAAGGGGTTACATATTATGTAAAACATTAAAGTGATTGGTGCAAAATTACGGCAGTTATCGTGTCCACAAGAAACTGATATATATGCATATATATACACACACATATATATAAACTTTTGAACTGACGGTGGTTTGGGGTCTGGGGGATGTGAAACGCGAAGATATGTCGAAATTTTCCGGAAGTCGAAACATGGCACCCATTGCAATAGTTAGCTTTCTGATGAAATCTACCTAAAATAGGCTACAAAATTTAAATACTACCATCAACGACACCTAGCTGTGAACTTGGCTACTAGATGCCACCGGAACCATCAACTCGCAACGAACGTTGGAACTTCCCCTCCGAAGGAAAGCATACTCAGGGTTTTTTTGGCGCTCTTAGTAAATCCGACGACTTCAGCCGGGTTTGAACCCGCGACCTTGGGCATAGAAGTTCAGCATGCTACCAGTTCCGATACCGAAGTCGCTTCCCACAGACATATGAAAACAGAATGTGATCTCGTGCAGTGGCGTTGTCATAGCAACTGCTGATGACTCATCCCTTATCAATTAAAAGTAAAGTTGTCATGGCAACCACTCTTGGCACTTGGAATTTTCTTATAATTTAAATCATTTTGCTCACTCCGTGGCGTAATGGTGGGTCATATCAAAAATTATTTCAGACAAAAGTTTTAGGTAATTATTGGAGGAATATTGTCCATTTTGTACGGTTTTGATATTGTGCCTATTAAGAGAGATATGATTAATGTTTCCCGAAAAACCCACTTTTTTCCACCCCTTTGGTCAATGGTTGGTGCTATCAAAAAACTTATTTGACATAAATTTTTGGCACTTATCCGACACATATTATGAACTTTGAATGGATTCGATATTTCACGTATTAAGAGAGTTATAGCGAAATTTCACTTTTTCGAAAAAAGCCCCCCATTTTCACCCCCTTCGACCGATTTTGCCCATTAACGAACTCGACCGAGATTTTATAGGGATACATGTTATGTAAAAAATTCAAAGTGATTGGTGCAAAATTGCGGCAGTTATCGTGTCCACAAGAAACTGATATATATATATATATATATAGATAGATAGATACATATATACATAAATTATATATAAACTTTTGAACTGACGGTGGTTTTGGGGTCTGGGGGATGTGAAATGCGAAGATATGTCGAAATTTTCCGGAAGTCGAAACATGGTACCCATTGCAATAGTTAGCTTTCTAATGAAATCTACCTAAAATGATTCTTTCGAACATTCTCGTTGCTCAAAGTTGGTTGGTTCCTCAGTTTAGGGGTTGCGACAACCCGTGTACTTTGGGTGTGTGTAGAATCTGTCTGATAACCGGTGTTAATTGTGATGACTGTATTAATATATGTTATCTGTTATTAATTCAAGTAAGGACTGCAGGCATTTAATTTTCAAGTAGTTCTTACTTTTGCCGCCAAATGCCACCGTCAACGACTACTAGTTCAGAACTTGACTACTAGATGCCACCGCAGTCGGCTCCTGGCAACGAACGTAGGAACCTAAAAGCGTTGTTTTTAAACTTAACCTATATAATTTAGCTTCACACAGATGTAATTAGTGGAAGGTATGACATGCCATAAGTCTATGAGTAGAGCCCTGCGTTATCCGCATCCACGCGACTTTTACCCACACGTTTGTTATCTGAATCTACTGGCATTACAATAATATTTTCAATGTGTTGCTTTATACTTTATCTTTTAGACATTTGAGCAGAAAGTCGAACCCTTAGGCTATGTATGCCATGTGCTATGTTTAAAATGAGGGGCAGATGACGTCGTAGTTCCTCCCCATAAAACAACAATAACTATGTCTAAAATGAATGTTACACAGCCAGAATTGCAACCCTTTCCAGTTCGGAGTGTTAATTATGCTTAATGACATAATTTGAATGGGATTAGCGGAAATCAGCATCTTACATTTGCCATGAAAACCCATAACGGAAAAATATGATATGTCATAAACATCCGGGCCCTAATAAGGGAGAGTGAGGGAATTGTGCGCACTTAACCAAGAATCGGTCTTGTGATGGTGAAATAATTGATAACACAACTGCAGTTATGAATAAGGGAGCCTTAGTAACTCTATATTCGATGTGCAGAAAGAAATTTAATTCAAAAATAAATTTGGTGGACTATAATTCAAAATCTCGCAAATATGCATTTGCGCACGATTACCCACCCTGCAGGGTAATCATGTGCATGGGTTGGGGAATTGTGCGCATGGGATGAATGTTGGAAAGCCATAATAATACAATGTGAATTGGCACAAAACTTGCACTGTGCATTAACTTTAGAATATTCCAATCCTTTTTACAATCGCATAACAATGCAATGAACTAAAATTCTGCAGTTTTGGATATTAGAATAAAATATTTTCGTTTCGTCAGCATTAAAGGAGGCAATCCAATTTAGGCTTGTTCTTTCAGGTTGTTTCAACGTTAATGCAGGATATCTCTTCAAGAACTCATACAACCAATATTTGCCTGCTAGACTTTTAACTTTATGGAAATTATGGGGAAGCTTATTCTCCTCTGCAAACTTGAACTCGAACCGTCTGACAAGCTTTGTGGGTGTTAAGCCATAAAATAATTTTGCCAATGTCAAAAGGTATTCGGATAATTATGACTCAATTTCGTTGGTAAAACAGCTTTACGGACTATACGAGGTGGAGCAAGACAATTTTGCAGCAAGTGCTTTGGTACGATTGACTGGGGAATGTTGAAACTTCTCCCCACTTCCCTTATTTTCCTCCCATCATCCCTAATTGCACGTCGAGATTTCTGCACATTTTCTGCTGGGTAGGAGTTTTTCACTGTTTTCCACGTATAATTTCTTGACTTCTGGAGAACAAACACGAAATATTTTGCCATTAATTTCGTGTTGTATTTACTTGGACCATATTATGTTCTGCGCGCCAGACCCCACTCTGCTTTTAAAACGTTACTCACTGAATCACGGTAAACTAATCTATTATATTGAAAAATAAATACATGAAAAACCATTGTACACACTGGCATTTAAAACTACATTTAATTTTAAATAATTGAATCACAACTGTGGGCTCACCTTCTTATTTGCTGGTAACGGTTATCAATCACATAGCAACTGGCATCATGCTGACTGTCCCTATCTGATAGGTACGATGACAGCTTTAGGGTAGCAGTGGACTGAGTTGCTAGTTGTACTACCAACTCGAAAAACATAGGTGCGCACAATTACCCAACCTTCCCCATGATATTCAACAAGTTCGGATTGTATTCTAAAAACTATCCGCAAATTTACTCCAAACATTATCCGCAGCTTATCCGCTATCCGCAAAGACGTGCAAACTATATCCGCATGGCGAAAAATGTTGCGGATATCCGCGCAGGGCTTTATCTATGACATGGGACCGTCGGCCTTACTTCCCCTCCGAAGGAAGGCATACTGAGGGTTTTTTAACGCTCTTAACAAATCCGACGACTTCGGTCGGGTTCAAACCCGCGAACTTGGGCATAGAAGCTCAGCATACTACCAACTACGCCACCGAAGCCGCTGTTGCTCAAAGTCCATCACGCCTTAGTGGAAACGTTCCCCAAGTGAGCACATTCTGCAACCCGTGAGTTTTAAGTTCTCAAGCTTAGTAGAAATACGTTCTTTGTAATTATAAGCCTACTTATTTCCAAAGACGCCATGGATCACTGCTTTAAGGCTCTACCAGGCTTGTTTTTCGTGGGTGTTGAGTAGTTGAGGAAATTCTCCACAGGCCATTAGTTTCTTTATTTATTTACTAGCAACCCACCCCGGCTTCGCCCGGGAACAGTTATGAGTGCATTACGTGATAAGCGCTTTTTTTTTCCAATGTCAATGAACAACGACCAATATCCGTTTTACATCTCGGCATGATGGGTTAAAATCACTGACTGGACTATTAATTATATTATCATGGAGATGCGTGTGCAACAAATTCTTGTCAGACATAATTTAAGAATGGCGAGGAGCATGAAACACAAATCCCCCTTCCGTCCAATCTTAACTTGACTGTGAATTTTGCGGAACGAAAAGTTCACAAGCGAAATGAAGAAAAGCCGAGTTGTACTTCCAGGGAAACTCCAAACACAACCACTCTTCTCTAAAGTTTTTAACTCAACACGACTCGACAGTTTGCTGCTGGCTGTATCTGGGGCAATAAGCTCGTCCGTTAGCTAAGCTGTTACTGGGGTGATCGAGTCGCCCCAAGCTAGCTTGTAAACTGTCGCCTCAGTAACTGAATGGAGATTGTTGGACGAGATGAAAACGTAAAAACACTTATAGTAGGCGATGTATTGAAGATAGATATATGCTCTCCCGGGCTTTCTTTTGTAGAACTTTTCATGTTGAACAATTATTCTTACACTCATAGTATATAGATATTTTTAACGGTTTGCCCAGCGTAAGCTTAAAAAGCGCACGGAAGCCAGTTTCTTTTTCGACCTTTTCACTGAAATCGTTAGTGCTTGACTTCCTTTGGTGATAAATACATTATTTTCTACAGAAGCCTTCCTCGAGATATCCTTTACAGAATGGTAAAAACCGTATCAAAATCCATCCAGTGGTTCACGAGATTACCCGTGACATCCAAGAATCGGGGACTTTGTTTTATACTAAGTAGAGATTTATTTATTTAGCTTCTGACAACATAGGAAAAGAATCCTTTAAATATTGAAAAGCTTCAGAATCTTGACCTACTGCTTCATGAGACCTAATTTTATTTGCAACGTTATTTATCATTGCATGAAGTACAAAAGCAAACTTTATCAATTATGAATGGCGTTTTTGGTGTCTGTTCGATGTTGACAGTCAGAATAGATGCATTAAATAATAGTCTACACTCAACACAAAATGTTTTGTTTCTTGACTTGTGTTATTTGTTGAGTTTTTAACTTCATTATTATTTTTGCAAAATGAGGAAAAGTAGACTTATGAGATCGATCCGGGAAAATGTGTGTCTGTCTGTCCTTCTGTCTGTCTGTCTGTCTGTCTGAGTGTGTTCCCCCCCCCCCTTCGATCAACTCCTAAACGGCTGCAGCTATCAAAACTTAATTGGCGTCAGTGCTACCAACTGCTGAAAAATCGCAATTGAAATTTGAGCTCTATGTTGGATATCTCAGAAGTTATGCTTGCGAACTATTCCAAAATTGGCACACACGTAGATAATAACAATCCAGATTAATTTTCAGAAGTCATTTCATGCCAGTGTTGCCAACATGATTCTAAGCCTACCGATAGGTCCAACTTCTAGTATCGATTGGATTTCTACCAAATTTCGTATGTACTATGTGTACTACAACAGATATGTATGTATGTCTACCCCTTATTATTCCCGTTTTTCCAACGGGGTCGGGGATGAGATGCGATGGAAGTCTTAGTGGCGATGGTTTTTACGGCCGGATGCCCTTCCTGACGCCAACCTCATGAGAGGAGTTAATGAGAGATGAAATGAATGATGGTGAATGAAACTGGGCAAGGATGTGGAAGGAAGCGGCCGTGGCCTGTCAGAAGGTACCGTCCCAGCATTTGCCTCGTGTTGAAAATGGGAAACCACGGAAAACCATTTCAAGGACAGCCGACGGTGGGGCTCGAACCCACACGTCTACCGAGTCAGCAGAGAGCTTGGCCCCTTGACCTAACGCAGCGCTTTAGCCCGCGTAGCCACTACTGTCGGTTGTACTACTGTGCTTATTCTAAAGCGCCACCAGGGCTGTCAGCTGTTAATAAATGCTCTCTCTATGTTTTAACCCTAATACCAATATGTCAGAAAGTATACTAGCCATCAGCTCTAAACTTTGCACGCGTCTAGTACCTGACATTCTACCTTAGTTTGTTATAACTTATATACATCAGTGCTGCCAACACGATTCTAAGCCTGCTGATAGGTCCAGTTTTTTAAATGCTTATACAGTAACTTCTATACTAACGAATGAATTTCAACCAAATTTGTGTACTATAACAGTTATGGCTATGCGTATTCGTTAGAAACGGCAGGGCTGCCCACTGTTAATACATGCTCTCTCTATTTGTTTAATCCTAATATCAATATATCAGAAAGTATGCAAGCCATCAGCTCTAAACTTTGCACACGTATAGTACCTGACATTCTAGATTAATTTGGAGTAACTAATATACCTCAGTGCTGCCAACATGATTCTAAGCTTTCTGATAGTTTCAATTTGTAATTACATGTAACTTCTATACTAACAAATATATTTTATCCACAATTGGCACTATAATATATCGTAATATTTCAAATTATTTCTGAGCATCACATACATGCCAATGTTCCCAACATGATTTTACGCGCTCTGATAAATCCAATATCAAACAGCATGTAACGTCCATACTATCCATTATACTTCAACCAAATTTAAGAGATGGAATTAAGAATATATTCAGAGTCACCAGGGCTGCCAACTGTAGTAAGTTACGCTATTAGGCTACACTATTTCAGGTGTATTTCAAACTGCAGTACTTAGAAATGTTAGTATTACTAACTTGATTTCGTCATTATTCTAGATAGGTCTATTGTAGATTGGCATGAATCTTAAATTTTAAGAAAAGTAGGCTCTTTACTTCGTCACGGAACTACGTGTTATTGATTGCATTCTATATCTGCATCCTTGTGTTCAACCATGTTCTTAAGGTATGGGGGTGTATTTTCAATAAATTTTTCTCTCTTTCATGTGGCAACACTGCTCATTACTCCACGTGGACTCTATAATGAGCATTTACAGGAGTGGTATTCATTGGTTGCTGCCAAGCTCTAACTGGCGAGGTGGAGAGACAGGACTTTGGGACATTGTGGTCATGTATCTCCGCAGTGGCGTGACAGGGATTTGCTTCTGGAGGGGAATCTCAACTAACTGCGGTTTTGGTTTTGTGTTAGTTATTTTTAGCCTACTTTTCACATTTTGAAAAAATGAGGAAAAAGTAGACTTATGAGATCGATCCGGGAAAATGTGTGTCAGTCTGTCTGGCTGTGTGTGTGTCCCCCCCCTATCAACTCCTAAACGGCTGCAGCAATCAAAACCAAATTTAGTATGAGTAAAGATGTGCACCGGAATATCTCACGTCCATATTTGAAAATGATGTCAGTGCTACCAACTGCTGAATAAACGCACTGGAAATTTGAGCTCCATGTTGGATATCTTGCAAGGTATGCATGGGAGCTATTCCAAAATTGGCATACATGTAGGACTATTTCAGATTAATTTCCAGGAGGCCAACCATGACATTGTTGCCAAAATAATTTTAAGCCTTCTGATAGGTCCAATGTTTAAATGCATAGAACTTCTACACTATCAATTGGATTTCAACCAAATTTTGTATGTAATATCTGTACATAAACAGATATGACTGAGCATATTCTTAAGAGCCACCAGGGCTGCCAACTGTTCATAATTGCTCTCTCTATTTTTTTTATCCAAATACCAATATATCAGAAAGTATGCAAGCCAACAGCTTTAAACTATGCACACGTATATTCTGACATTTTAGATTAATTTGGAGTAACTTATATACGTCAGTTCTACCAACATGATTATAAGCCTGCTGATAGTACCAATTTTTAAATACATGCAACATCTATACTATCAGTTGGATTTCAACCAAATTTCGTATGTGCTATGTGTACCATAACAGATATGACTATAAGTATTGTTAAGAGCAATCAGGGCTGCCAACTGTTAATAAATGCTGTCTATATTTTTTAACCCCAATATCAATATATCAGAAAGTATGGAAGCCAACAGCTCTATACTTTGCACACGTATTGTGCCCAAATCTAGGAATGGGTATTCCAAGATTCAGACACCTAGATATCAAGGGAAAGGCTGTAGTCGCTTTTGAAAGTTGAGATATTTGAATATCGCGCTCCATTGCTTCTCGAAGCAATTGGAAAGAATTTACCGATACTTGCATGTCAAGTGACGTAGCGAGTAATAGCAGAGGTTGAGGCTATTTATTGATTAAATAGTTAACCATGGAGTAGAGACTTGAGACATGGATCAGATTACTGGCACGGCCAAATGAAAGAGAATACACTTAGTATCAAGTAAATCGGACCAGGGATACTAGAGATATGATGATTTCCAGATATCAGCTGATGACGCGTGACCCTGGCAGTTTTGAATAAAAGCCGGCCGGCCGAGGCATCGATAGCTCACTTCAACACAAGCACTTGCAGAGCAAGTTGCTGCTACGCTGAGCCAAGGCACATGGTTGCCGGATCTACGCAGAAGTAATTTTCAAAGTTGTGATAGTCACAAAAAGTGCTGCGCTACGAAGTGGAACTTAGTAAGTTTCCGGCGAGGAGAATCACTGAGGTGATTGATTTTTTTTCTACAGACATTAGTGGAAATATTTATGTTTCTACATGGACATATGCTAGACTTTGTCTAGAATTAGTACTTTGTCACAGTCCAGTAATAACCTAATACTTGGATGTTTAGTCCATTTCAGTCAGTTTTCGTATTGGTAACTTGTTAACCACTTCGATCTATCAGTACATTGAAGACCAGTCTATCACGGTGTTGTTCATTAGTCTACGCAAGGGAAACTACAGGTTGCTTAGCGCATGGTAGATGGTGTTAAACCATGCCAAGGGAACGATCTTCAGTACAGCCGTTGATTGGTTAGACTGTCAGTGTCTTCTTGTATTGATAAGATTACCGTGAGTTATGTTACAACTGACATATCTAAGAATAGATCACTTAGATCTGACCCCGTTTAAACAAACTGTTATGGCTTTGATAGAAGCCCATATTAAAATGGAACAACAGTTAATTCAAACGTCAAGAGATACTACCACTATGTCTGACTAGACGGATTGTGGGTATATAATGGCGGCCGATACAAGGATTATACATGCTTGTCCGATAGGGCATGCCTATGGATAAACCTGGTACAGACCAGGTTTACTACGTTTCAAGACCATCAAGAAATGTAAGCCACATTTGAATTATATTATGCCTAGCTAATTGGAACAAACTATTTTTTCGGCAGATGACCAACACATTTATTTTTCTTCGTATTTAAATCTTGCAATGATTTACGCAAGACATGTTAGAGTTATTCTGAGTATTTTCAGCACTCAGAACAGTTTAGGATCGATGACCGAGCATTTCGAGCATTTATTTGAATATTTCATATTTTTGGGAAATCACGGTAATCAGCCGATGTAACTGTAAAAGTTAATAATTATTTTTGTTGAGGAATGGATATTTTTTTCATATTCGAAGGTTCGAACATGTGGATTCTCACATAATGAGATGATAATTAAACATATTTAAAATAATATAATTAATAATAATAATAATAATCCACTGATGATGATAATAATAATAATAATAATTTTCATAATTTTTCTAAATAATTCTTGGATATTATATTTTATAATAATCATATGTATTGAGAGAGAGCCTATGAAGTAGTTTAATCATTTCTAGTTTGGAACAGGAGATTTTCCGAAGGAGAGTGGTTAGCGCAAGCCCGCATTCAACCAACATTTCAGTTCTGGTTGAACAGTTGATATTTGCAATGAGCAAAGTATATTTTTCAGATAACACGGAGAGGCATGAACGGGAAGCAAATGATATTTGTATCAAATAGGATATTTTTGTATTTATATAAAATCATGACGTAAATACACTCGAAAGTGAAATAAAGATTTTCATAAGTATGGTAAATTCACGGGTTGAACTGAATGGTAAAATAAAATAAACTTGTAAGTTTATTAATCTTCCAGTGTTGATAACAAGCAGAGGCTTGATTTATTGTATAAATTTTGGGAAAAAATTTATGTGTGTGGAGTAGTTGAAATGCCATTCCCAGGTGCGCATGTTTAAGTCGCAGGAATTAGGAGGTTTTTTCGAGCATCAATCAAATAGCAGGTTCGATGGCTCAGGTTTATAGTAGGAGTATTGGAACTACACATTTCGTCGTATGAATGACCCGAAGGTTATTTCTTAGAAACCATCAGTTCTTATTTTCAACCTTGTTTACGAATTCCATTTAGACTTTGATTTTGCTAGAACCCGGATTTGTCATGATAGTAGTTTATTCTTCTTCAGAGGAAGAAAACCTTTGCCGTTGTTGTAATATTGTGTTCTGATGAAAATAATAGAATGGGCCACTGCCAATTAAAAATAATTCTATAACCACGAATAATATGAAGGATGTTTTCAATCCTAGTGCCATGAACCAAATGATTTTATTATGAAGCTACAATTCTTATTTCCGCATTCTGTCGAAGAATTGCAAGTTGTGAAAATTGCTAAAATGGCCATGAATATAAATATTTTTCATAATAATGATTCCAAGTGGAAAATCAAATAGTTGAATGGTTCAACCATTTATTGATCAAGTTGATGATTCAGAAATCATATATTTTGTGAGGAACTTGAAGTCACATCTCGAATGTTTAATGTCAGAAGAACAATTAATTGTTGTTGTGCTTCGCACAGATCTTCGATGCTATGCTCAAGGTCAAATACTTTTCAGATGTTATTAATATGTGTAAATAATTTGTGTTGCTTCAATGATAATAATATTTTTCGACAATATTTTTGAAACTGGAAAAATAAGTGAAAGTTAAAAATTCTATGAACATTTATTCTACGAGTGTTAATATTATGTAAAAATTCAAACAGTGAACTACGATATTTCCAGTAGAGACAATTAAATTTGAACTGGATTTAATCATAAATAATTTTGGAACACAGTCTACAGGACTAACAATCAGACTTGTGTTTCCAAAAAATAATTGTCAAATGTGTTTGGAAAATTTCTGTATATTGTGTAAATAGGATGTGGGTTGCCACACGTGAATGATGCTGCTTTGAGCATTTTTGCAGTAAATTTTAAATTCAAAATAAACTGAGATAATTTTACAGGATGTGTTATACCCAATTGAATCTCCTTCTATCCTTATTGTTGCATTGAGCCAAAAATCAGTAAAGCATTTTTTTCATTTGATGTCGTTTTTGCGATTTCCTTTAACCCATCTGGCGCTCCGGGATATTTTGACTCTCGTGCTGACTGATTATTGGTAAAATGCATATGTGGTCGTGCGGACTCCGGTCTAAACGGGCACAGTATAGCACCTGACATTCTAGATTAATTTGGAGTAATTAATACAAGGCAGTGCTGCCAACATGATTCTATGCCTGCTGATATGTCCAATTTTAAAATACATGTAACTTCTATACTAACAAATGGATTTCATCCAAAATTGGCACAACAAGATATCATAATAATTCAGATTATTTCTGACCAGCACACGCATGGTATTGTTGGCAACATGCTTTTACGCGTGCTGATAGATCCAGTGTCTAACTGCATGTAACGTCCATTGGACTTCAACCAAATTTTGTATTCTGTACCTTAAGAGAAGGAACTAAGAATATATTCAGTCACCAGGGCTGCCAACTGTAGTCCTCTATTAGGCTACATTATACCAGGTATATTTTGAACTAATTAGATATTTCGATATTACCAACTTAATTTCGACATTATTCTGGTTAGGTTCATATACTGTAGAATAATCATTGGCATGAAAAGTAGGCTGTATAGTTCTTCACGGAACTTCTTGTCTACTATTCATTTGCTTTTTGTTTTTGTGGCTTCGATCGCGTAGTTGGTAGCATGCTGAACTGCTGTGCCCAAGATAGCGGGTTCAAACCCGGCCGAAGTCGTCGGATTTTTTAAGAGCGTTAAAATTCCTTCAAAAGCCTTCCTTTGGAGGGGAAGTAAAGCCGGCGGTCCCAAGTCACAGATTTATGGTATGTAAAAGATCATTCCACTTGCTAAGCTTGTGCGAAGCTAAATTGTTAGGTTAAATTTCGTCGGAACGCTCTATCAAAGTTCCAACGTTCACCTCTATGTATCATTGATAACTGGTAGTGAAAGTTGGAACTACTTGAAATTGAACGGAACTTGTAGCTCACCCTGTCCGTTGGAAGCAGCTACAGACTCAGGCGAGCCGAACATGTACTCGGACACTCCCGGCACTAAAAGCCATACGATAAATAAATAAATATAAATCTGCCTTTGTTTATGAATTTTGCTTTTTTGCTTTGTGTTTTTGCCATTTGCTTGTTTTTTTTATTATTTTTGTTTGCTTCAGGTTTTTGAATTTTGCTTTTTGATTGTTTTGTGATTGTTTTCTGATTTGGTTTCGAATGTTGCCTTTTGCTTTTGAATGTTGCTTTCTGTTTTGGTCATGTGTTTGTCTTATTTTAACCCCTTCCCCGCACAAAGAAAAATTATTTGCACCTCTCAAAAGCTCGGAAATGAACGGTGGCGTAACATTAAATATTCTACACAAGTAAAGATAAATGTTCTCAAAAACGTTCTTAAACCAGTCGATTGTCAACAATCCGAAAATTATCATCAAATTACGCTTTTTAACCTACTTTTCACATTTTGCAAAAATGGGGGAAAAGTAGACTTATGAGATCGGGCAAATGTGTGTCTGTCTGTCTGTCTGTCTGTCCGTCCTTCTGTCTGTCTGGCTGTGTGTTTGTCCCCCCCTATCAACTCCTAAACGGCTGGAGCAATCGAAACAAAATTTGGTAGGAGTAAAGATCTATACCTGAATATCTCACGGCCATATTTGAAAATGATGTCAGTGCTACCAACTGCTGAAAAATTGCAAATGAAATTTGAGCTTCATGTTGGATATCTTGGAAGATATCAAAGGGATCTATTTCAAAATTGGTCCACGTATAGATAATAATATTGCAATTTAATTTCCAGGAGGCCATACATGACAGTGTTGCCAAAATGATTATAGGCCTGCTGATAAGTCCAATTTTTAAATGCATTTAACTTCTACACTATCAATTGGAATTCAACCAAATTTCGTATGTTGTATGTGTACATAACCAGATATGACTGAGCGTATTTTTAAGAACCACCAGGGCTGCCAACTGTTAATAAATGCTCTTAATTTCTTTTATCCAAATAGCAATATATCAGAAAGTATACAAGCCGACAGCTTTAAACTATGCAAACGTATAGTACCTGACATTCTATATTAATTTGGAGTATCTTATATACGTCAGTGCTACCAACATGATTCTAAGCCTGCTTAGAGGTCCAACTTTAAATACATGTAACTTCCACACTATCATTTGGATTTCAACCAAATTTCGTATGTGGTATGTGTATCATAACAGATATGACTCTCCGTATTCTTAAGAGCAACCAGGGCTGCCAACTGTTAATATGTGCTGTCTCTATTTTTGTTACCCTAATATCAATATATTCGAGAGCATGCAAGCCAATAGCTCTAAACTTTGCACACGTATAGGCTAGTACCTGGCATTCTAGATGAATTTGGAGTAACTAATATACGTCAGTGCTGCCAACATGATTCTTAGTCTGCTGATAGGTCCAATTTTGAAATGCATGTAACTTCTGTACTAACTAATGGATTTCATTCAAAATTGACACAACAATACGTCATATTATTTCAGATTATTTCTGACCAACACATGCATGACATTGCTGCCAACATGATTTTACGCGCGATGTTATATCCAATGTTTAACTGCATGTAACGTCCATGCTATTCATTGGACTCCAACCAAATTTTGTATTCTGTACCTTAAGAGATGGAACTGAGAACATATTCAGTCACCAGGGCTGCCAACTGTAGTGCTCTATTAGGCTACATTATGCCAGGTATACAGTATTTCGAACTAATTAGAAATTTCGATATTACCAACTTAGTTTCGTCATTTTTCTAGATAGATCCATATAGATTAATCATTGGCATGAATCTTACATTTTATGAAAAGTAGGCTCTTTAGTTCGTCACGGAACTTCTTGTTTATAACTTGATTGTAGACTAAATAAATCTCACTTTTATCTTCGCTATCGATCTCCCTTGTTCTATTCTGATCTCAAAGATAACTAAGATGTTTGGGAATCGGTTGCCTGTTCTTATTGGCAAGCATAGTTTTGAGCGGGTTGAACATTTCAAAATCGTGTGAGTCATGATTGATGTACAGAATCATAGAGAAGTGGAAATTAAAGTTAGAATACAGAATGCTAACAAAGTGTACTACTCTCTGCAGTTTTTATTGGGATCCAATTTGTTTGACGAGAAATAAAAAAAAATAAAGTATACAATACCATCATTTGGCCAGTTCTACCTTATGGTGCATAATCATGGAGTTTAACAAAACAGGAAGAACACCAATTGTGGGTTTTTGAAAATAAATTGTATAGGAAAATCTTTGGACCATTTTTTGACCCCGCATTTCAAAGCTGGAAAAAACACTCACTATCACAGCATGCACCAATACTCAACATCATTAACTCCAGAAGACTTCAAAATGGGAGACGATAGGATGGTCTTACAAATCTTTAAAGAAACAAGAGGAAAAAGGCCAGTAGGAAGACCACGAAGTTCCTGGAAAAATGAAATCTCCAAACTTTGTAGACTTCTGAATGTGGACAGTTGGCAAGAGCTCGCCCAAAACAGAGTTCAGTGGAGGCATTTTTAGCCTACTTTTCACATTTTGCAAAAATGAGGAAAAAGTAGACTTATGAGATCGATCCGGGAAAATGTGTGTTTGTCTGTCCAACTGTCTGTCTGGCTGTGTGTGTGTCCCTTCCTATCAACTCCTAAACGGCTGCAGAAATCGGAACCAAATTTAGTATGAGTAAAGATGTATACCGGACTATCTCACGTCCATATTTGAAAATGATGTCACTGCTACCAACTGCTGAAAAAACGCACTAGAAATTTGAGCTCCATGTTGGATATCATGGAAGGTATGCATGGGAGTTATTCCAAAATTGGCACACATGCCAATTTTAAGCCTTCTGATAGGTCCAATTTTTAAATGCCTATAACTTCTATACTATCAATTGGATTTCAACCAAATTTTGTACGTAATATGTGTACATAAACAAATATGACTGAGCGTATTCTTAAGAGCACCAGGGCGACCAACTGTTAATAATTGCTCTCTCTATTCTTTTATCCAAATACCAATATATCAGAAAGTATGCAAACCGACAGCTTTAAACTATGCACACGTATAGCACCTGACATTCTAGATTAATTTGGAATAATTAATATAAGTCAGTGCTGCCAACATGATTCTATGCCTGCTGATATGTCCAATTTTAAAATACATGTAACTTCTATACTAACAAATGGACTTCAACCAATTTTTTTATTCTGTACCTTAAGAGAAGGAACTAAGAATATATTCAGTCACCAGGGCTGCCAACTGTAATGCTCTATTAGGCTACATTATACCAGGTATATTTCGAACTAATTAGACATTTCGATATTACCAACTTAATTTCGTCATTATTCTAGATAGGTTCTTATACTGTAGATTAATCAATGGCATGAAACTTAATTTTAAGAAAAGTAGGCTCCTTAGTTCGTCACGGAACTTCTTGCTTGAGATGGGCGCGGAATCTTCGTGTCCCATAGAAGCCTTCTGAGTGAGTGAGTTCAATAAAGCTCATTTGTTTGCTGAATAAAATTATTAATTTCCTTTGCTAGTTCCATGAAGGGTTATAGTCTATCAAAATATGCAAACGCTCCGTGACAGTTTTCCGAATGTGAATGCGGTTGAGGAGGTGGAAATCCTCTGTAATGTCTGAATCTGTGAGAATGTTAGATTCACCTGCTGGCCACATCTACACTCAAAGCACGTGCCCGATTCTTCCGCTGTGGTGCGGGTGGTGATTGGCATGCATCAGATCGAAGCCAATTTCTACGCTTTGCTTCACACATCATGTAAAACAAGACCGAGGTGTGAGTGTGTTGCTCTGGGCCAGTTCCTTTCATCGTGGTGCAGTAGCAAGTGTTACCAGACTCCTCGGCTTCCCCAGTATACCCTAAGTCTCCAGTCTCTCGCATTCTAGAACAAAACACACTGATATCTATACCAATATAGTAAAGCCGAAGAGTTTGTTTGTTTGTTTGTTTGTTTGTTTAAACGCGCTAATCTCTGGAACTACCACTCGGATTCGAAATATTATTTTATCATTTCTAATGATCTTGTCGACTTCGTCGTTATGCTTGGGTCCAACGTTATGCGTTACGGAGACGGAGACGGAAGTGAAGTCATGCAGCCGCGTGGGAAGTGACGTCATGCAGCCACGTGGGAAGCAGAAGCTAATGGTTATTGGAGTCTGTTGAAAGAGTCCTGGGGCGTCGAGCGACCTGGGGCTTTGAGCGAAGCGAACACAAGAATACAGGGTGACTTCTAAAGAGATATACAAGATGCCATATAAGAATAGAGGGTGCCTCCTAAAGAGGTGTGCAGGATGTCAGAGCAAATTACAGGGTGACACTTAACGAGGTGTACAGTATGTTAGATTCAATTCAAATACAGGGTGACCCTTAAAGAGGTTTGCGAGATACCAGATTCAAATAATGGGTGACTCTTGAAGAGTTGTAAAAGATGTCAGACTCAAATACAGGGTGACCCATAAAGAGGTGCCCGCGCGGGAAGCCTAATTTAATGGGTAATGGAGTCTGTTGAAAGAGTCCTGGGGCTTCGAGCGAAGTGAGAAGCCCTCCTGTTCCTTTCTAACATGTGTAGCATTTGTAGCATGCGTCATTTGAAATGATATAACGTCTAGTCTTTCAAACTGACTGTAATTTTTTGTATATGATAGCCAGATTCAAGAGGAATAGCTTAGGCTATGTAGCATTACCTCTTAGGTAACCTTAAAGTTTGATTTTTGTTCAGTAAGTTGGAAGAACAAGCACTCCCGAACAGCTTCAATAATACCTAAGTCTATTGTTGCCAGGCAATGCGGGCTGCATCACGTCGCCCATACCGGTGATCTGGTTCAGAATTAGGAGCTGCTTATAAATTGTAGTCAAAGCAAAGCAAAGCCAACTCCATACAGGCCATGGAGGCCCTGGGAGCAGTGGAAGGTAGAGGCTAACACTAGATGGGATGGAGTTGTCAGCTCCACGCCCGGCCGTCTTTGCTCCCAGGAATTACCCTGGTACCCATTTCTGGTGTAGGCTGAGTAAACCCCAGGGCTATTTGCGTTTCCGAAAGTGGTAGTTTTGTTTCTAAAATCCACTGGCTGGGTGGGGATCGAACCCACTCCCTTTCAGTTAGAAGCTTAGCGCCCCTGCCGATTGTGCCACGCAGCCCCCTATACATTGCAGTCACGGGGAGTAATTAGTGCAAAAAGATTTCTTAGGCCCCTTAAAACAGTTATTATAATGACAATAGTATGCCTCTGTATAAGGGCGATGGTGTTGATGCAGTATACTGAGGTTATCAGCTGCAATAAGTGTTGGTGCTTTCCGATCGTTATCCTTGAGCGCTCCAGTTCTGTAGTAGTATTCATTATCATCCATAAAAATATAAAAATGAGATGGTGTGTGTCTGTCTGTCTGTGTGTTACTCAATAACGCAAGAACCACTGGTCCGATATAAATGAAATTTTGCATGGATGTAGCTGATTTACCATGTTTACATATAGGATACTTTTAATTACTATATTTTGCACTATTAAAAATGGCGACCATTTTAGTGACGTTACTACACCCTTTGGTTTCAAAATTTCATATTTCCATAGCAAATAAAAAGAGAACGCTAAGAAATAGCAAACTTTTGATGTCACATGCGAGCTTCAAAATTTAATTTCCTATCCGAAAGGTCCTTATCACTTTTCGTGTATCTCCAACGGTTAGCGAGTAAAACATACCTTTGTGCAATAAAACACGGTCAACACCGAGCGGTGCAGTATATCTCTACATACATAACAAGATGTTCAGTAAAGAACATATAGCCTACTTTCTCTTAAATGCATGGGTATTGTTATAACTCTTTGTCCTTTTCAAGGAGTATAATTGAGTGTTGTTTGTAGTAGCTTGTTGAAATACAACGTGTTATACGGATATTAAACATGAATATTATATGCCCTTTGATGGTGCCACCTCTGTACAAAATTTCATTCAAATCGATTTCACCGTGTTTGAATTGATATGGTGAATCAATTTACACACATACATGGCCGCTACCTGCAAACTATTTGGCTGATGACCTTGTCGTTTGATCAAAAGATGCTTATTACAAAAAGGTATATTGTTGCAAAATGTAGTAGAGATCAGATTATTAGGTCGGTTATAATTTGATTTCAGCTTTTAACATTTGGGTGGCCGCAATTACGTTTCCGTAAAGATGGCGGCGATATAACACATGACACTGAGGTGCTCTTTGCTAGTGCTACCTCTGTACCAAATTTCGTTCAATTTGCTTTCACCGTGTTTGAATTCATAGGGGGAATCGATTTGCACACATACATGGCCGCCATTCGCAAATTATTGGGCTAATGGCCTTGTAGTTCGGTCAAAAGATTCTTCGTATATAAAGGTATAATGTTGCAAAATTTGGCAGAGATCATATGATTAGGTAGGTCGTAATGTGATTTAAGCTTTTAATATTTGGGTGGCCGCCATTACGTTTCCATCAAGATGGCGGCAATATAAAACATGACACTGAGGTTCCCTTGATTTGTGTTATCTCTGTACCAAATTTCGTTCAATTCGGTTTCACCGTGTTTGAATACATAGGGAGAATCGATTTGCACACGTACATGGCCACCATCCGCAAATTATTGGGCTCATGACCTTGTAGTTCAGTCAAAAGATTCTTCGTACATAAAGGTATAATGTTGCAAAACGTGGTAGAGATCAGATGATTAGGTTGGTCGTAATTTGATTTGAGCTTGTAACATTTGGGTGGCCGCCATTACGTTTTCTTCAAGATGGCGGCTATATAAAACATGACACAGAGGTGCCATTTGCTAATGCTACCTCTGAACCAAATTTCGTTCAATTCGGTTTCACTGTGTTTGAATAGATAGGGGGAATCGGTTTGCACACAAACATAGCCGCCATCTTCAAATTATTGGGTTGATGACCTTGTAGTTTAGTCAAAAGGTTTTTCATACATAAAGGTGTAATGTTGCAAAATGTGGTAGAGATCAGATGATTAGGTTGGTCATAATTTGATTTGAGCTTTTGACATTTGGGTGGCCGCCATTACGTTTTCGTCAAGATGGCTGCAATATAAAACATGACACTGAGGTGCCCTTTGCTAGTGCTACCTCTGTACCAAATTTCGTTCAATTCAGTTTCACCATGTTAGAATATATAGGGGGAATCGATTTGCACACAAACATGGCCGCCATCCTCATATTATTGGGTTGATGACCATGTAGTTTGCTCAAACGATTTTTCATCCCCAACAGTATAACGTTGCAAAAATTGGTAGAGATCAGATGATTAGGTTGGTCGTAAATTGATTTAAGCTTTTAACATTTGGCTGGCCGCCATTATGTTTTCGTCAAGATGGTGGCGATATAAAACATGACATTGAGATGCCCTTTGCTAGTGCTACCTCTGTACCAAATTTTGTTCAATTCGGTTTCACCGTGTTTGAATAGACAGGGGGAATCGATTTGCACACAAACATGGCCGCCATCCTCAAATTATTGGGCTGATGACCTATTAGTTTGGTCAAAAGATTCTTCATCTATAAAGGTATAATGTTGCAAAAATTGGTAGAGATCAAATGATTAGGTTGGTCGTAATTTGATTTAAGCTTTTAACATTTGGGTGGCCACCCTTACGTTTCCGTCAAGAAGGCGGCGATGTAATACATGACACTGAGGTGCCCTTTGCTAGTGCTACCTCTGTACCGATTTTCGTTCAATTCGGTTTCACCGTGTTCGAATTGATAGGGGGGGACAGACATTCAGAGTACACACACTCACACACACACATACACACAATTTTTCGCCCTGTGTTGATCTCATAAGTCTACTTTCATTTTTTGCCAAAATCGAAAGTAGGCTAAAAATTAAAGTCTGTATGGTATCTTCGCAATTTCTACCGAACTTTGAGTTATTTACGCGTTTCAGACTGTTTTATTATGGATGAGCGCCAATTTTTTTTTGGTCTGTCTGTCTGTTTGTTTGTTTGTTTGTTTGTCTGTGGACAATTTTGATCCCTTATAACTGGAGAACGGCTGGGTGTATCAATGTAAAATTTGGTACAGATATCCATCAGAGGCACGACACTAATCATTGATGTAACCCTTCTCCGTACCTCTCATAAAAGGGGGCCTACCCCTTTAAAATACATGCTGAAATAGGAGTAGAAGGACGAGACAAAGATCATTTTCAGCCCCTCAATGTGAGAGACAAAACTCGGGGGCCCTAAAACCACATTTTAAGGTCCTACGTCCAACCGTTTTTGAGATATTTCAAGAAAACTAATTTCATTTAATAAACTAATGAACGAATACAAGCCGGTAACTATGGCAACAGTTTCTCAGAGGTCCATCTATTGCTGTAAGACGCAATGCAATTCCATTAATTAAATTGGTGTGAAAGTTTGCAAATGGCTAGAAGGTTATCACGGAACCAAATTAAGATGTAAAATTCATCAATACGTATAATGCGCTTAAGGGGGGGGGGGGGTAAAGGGGTACACTATAATTTTTCACGCGATTTACACCTACTGGTGTGGTATGGCAGGTCTATTATATACCTATCCCTATATTATATTATTATTATTAGTATTATATTATGGCGTACAACGAGGAGACAAAGCCCCTCGGTGCCAGAACAAAACTTTGGTGCCCTAAAGGGTCCACGAAAACTACATTATAAGGCCCTAAAACCAACAGTATCTGAAATATTCCCAGAAAACTAATTTAATTTAATTTAACAAACTAATGAAGGAATGGAAAACGGTAACCATGACAACATTATCTCAAGGGGTGGCATCCAACTCTCCATCTATTTCTGTAAGAAGCAATGTCACTCCATTTATACCTTGCCACGGTGGGTGAGAGGATAGCGTGTCGGTCTACTAACCCCAAGATTGCAGGTTCACACCTGGCCGTGGTAAGTGATTTTTGAAAGGCGGCAAAAATACGACTCGCATGTCATACGATGTTGACATGTCAAAGAACCCATTTGATTTCAGTAGGCCGTGTTCATAATGGCAAAATTAATCTCAGGAGTTTCCGCCAACACAAAGAAAGCGCTATAGTGTTCAAGGAGCTTATATATCTACCCTCCTTGACTTTCATAGTGATTCAAGGAACAATGACATTTCGACATGCAAGCTATCCTCTGGGTGTCAAATAACGAAGCTTGCACCCGGTACCCGAGGCCATACGATATTATTATTATTATTATTATTAGGCTACTCCAATTATTACATTTCTGTGAAAGTTTGCAAATGGCTATAAGGTTATCACGGAACGAACGTAGACTGTATAATTCGTCAATGCAATTAAGGGGGTCTAGGGGTAACCTAGAATTTTTTCATGCAATTTCACGTGCGACATATAGTACAGAAGGTCTATTATATCTCCAAACAGCAAAATTATTTTCAAAAATTCCTGAATTGAATCAGCATTTTTTGCGGCTTTTAGGAATTTGGGCCATTTGAGACTAAAGAACCTGAATTTTCATGCACCTCAAGCCTTTATAATTTATGAAAGAGGTCTTCCTGTGTATGGGCACCTAGCACAACGTAGAGGGTCAGTTCTTATGTGACGTGTATTGCGTTTCGTCTACAAGGCTTTCAATTCTATTTCACGTCAGAAAGTACACGTTAGGTGAATTTAGTTTGAGAACACATTTTAACTAATCTTTTTTTGTTGTTGTTGTTGACATACGGGTTCATCGTAAGGATGATTTTGTTTGATACTGTATGGTAGATATACCCATATTTAGATATCTGGGTGATATGTTATAGACAATAGAATTGTCTGTCTTTCTGTGTATCTTTATGTACGCCTATAAATCGTGTTCGGATGCTTGGTGCATCGTAAAATTAGGTATGGTAAACATGAGTCAATACACCAATCATTTATAAAACTCCTCACCGTACTTTCCATACAGTAGAAGGGTGGACATAGGGAAAAACTTCTCAAAATACATGCTAAAATAGGCGAAATATAAAAATTATCCTAGAAGGACGATCAAAGCAAATGTTGCGCTTCTCAATGTGAGACACAAAATTCGCGAGTTTATAAGGGGTCTCCGAAAACCACATTTTCAGGCCCTTAAATTAACAGTGTGTGTAATATTCCCAGAAAACTAACTTCGTTCTGATAAACTTATGAAGGAATGACAAACCGCTAACCATTGCAACAGTAGCTCAATTGATAATGTCTGGTGTTAATATATAACACCGTTCGACATCGGGTACTTCTGCTATACTAATATATAAAAATGAGATGGTGTGTGTCTGTCTTTCTGTCTGTCTGTGTGCTACTCAATAACGCAAGAACCACTGGTCCGATTTAAATGAAATTTTGCATGGATGTAGCTGATTTACCATGTTTACATATAGGATAAATTTTATTTCGATATTTTGCACTATTAGAAAATGGCGACCATTTTAGTGACGTCACTACACACTTTAATCAAAACTTCATATTTCCTTATCAAATAAAAAGAGAACGCTAAGAAATAGCAAACTTTTGACGGTATATACGAGCTTCACTTTTCGTTTATCTCCAACGGTTAGCGAGTAAAACCCACATTTATGACGTCACTACACCCTTTGGTTTCAAAATTTGATATTTCCATTTCAAATAAAAAGAGAACGCTAAGAAATAGCAAACTTTTAATGGCATACACGAGCTTTAACATTCAATTTTTTATCCAAAAGGTCCTTATCACTTTTCGTGTATCTCCAACGGTTAGCGAGTAAAAACTAAATTTGTGCAATAAAACACGGTCAACACCGAGCGGTGCAGTATATCTCTACATATATAAACAAGATGTTCAGGAAAGAACATATAGCCTACTTTCTCCTAAATGCATGGGTATTGTTATAACTCTTTGTCCTTTTCAAGGAGTATGATTGAATGTTGGTTGTAGTAGCTTGTTGAAATACAACGTGCTATAGGGATATTAAACATGAATATGAGGTGCCCTTTGCTAGTGCTACCTCTGTACCAAATTTCGTTCAATTCGGTTTCACCGTGTTTGAATTGATAGGGGGAATCGATTTGCACACATACTTGGCCACCATCTGCAAACTATTGGGCTGATGTTCTTGCAGTTTGGTCAGAATATGTTTCCCACATAAAGGTATGTTGTTGCTAAATTTGCTAGAGTTCGGATGATTAGGCTAATCGTAATATGATTTAAGATTTGAACATTTGTGTGGCCGTTATTACGTTTCCGTCAAGATGGCGGCGATATAAAACATGACACTGAGGTGCCCTTTGCTAGTGCTACCTCTGTACCAAATTTCGTTTATTTGGTTCCACCGTGTTCCAATTAATAGGGGGAATCAATTTTGATATAAAGATGGCCGCCATCCGCAAACTATTAGGCTAATGACCTATTAGATTGGTCAAAGGATGCTCCCTCCATAAAGGTATGTTGTTGCAAAGTTTGGTAGAGATCGGATGGTTATGTTAGTCGTAATTTGATTTAAGCTTTAAACATTTGTGTGGCCGCCATTACGTTTCTGTCAATATGGCGGCGATATAAATCATGACACTGAGGTGCCCTTTGCTAGTGCTATCTCTGTACCAAATTTCGTTCCATTCGGTTTCACCGTGTTTGAATTAATAGGGGGAATCTATTTTGACACAAAGATGGCCGCCATCCGCAAACTATTAGGCGAATGACCTATTAGATTGGTCAAAGGATGCTCCCTCCATAAAGGTATGTAGTTGCAAAATTTGGTAGAGATCGGATGATTAGGTTAATCGTAATATGATTTAAGCTTTGAACATTCGTGTGGCCGCCATTACGTTTCAGTCAAGATGGCGGCGATAAAAAACATGACACTGAGGTGCCCTTTGCTAGTGCTATCTCTGTACTAAATTTCGTTCCATTCGGTTCCAGCGTGTTCGAATTAATAGGGGGAATCAATTTTGACATCAAGATGGCCGCCATCCGCAAACTATTAGGCTAATAACCTATTAGATTGGTAAAAGGATGCTCCCTCCATAAAGGTATGTTGTTGCAAAGTTTGGTAGAGATCGGATGGTTATGTTAGTCGTAATTTAACTTAAGCTTTGAACATTTGTGTGGCCGCCATTACGTTTCAGTCAACATGGCGGCGATATAAAACATGACACTGAGATGCCCTTTGCTACTGCTACCTCTGTACCAAATTTCGTTCCATTCGGTTTCACCGTGTTTGAATTAATAGGGGGAATTGTTTTTCACACAAAGATGGCCGCCATCCGCAAACTATTAGGCTAATGACCTATTCATTTGGTCAAAGGATGCTTCCTTTATAAAGGTATGTTGTTGCAAAATTTGGTAGAGATCGGATGATTAGGTTATCGTAATTTGATTTAAGCTTTGAACATTTGTGTGGCCGCCTTTACGTTTCCGTCAAGATGGCGGCGATATAAAACATGACACTGAGGTGCCTTTTGTTAGTACTACCTCTGTACCAAATTTCGTTCCATTCGGTTGCACCGTGTTCGAATTAACAGGGGGAATCGATTTTCACACAAAGATGGCCACCATCCGCAAACTATTACGCTGATGACCTATTAGTTTGGTCAAAGGATGCTTCCCCTATAAAGGTATGTTGTTGCAAAATTTGGTAGAGATCGGATGATTAGGTTAGTCGTAATTTGATTTAAGCTTTGAACATTTGTGTGGCCGCCATTACGTTTCCGTCAAGATGGCGGCGATATAAAACATGACACTTAAGTGTCCTTTGCTAGTGCTACCTTTGTACCAAATTTCGTTCAATTCGCATTCACCGTGTTCGAATTGATAGGGGGGGGGGGGACAGACATTCAGAGTACACACACTCACAGACTCACACACAGACAGACACACTTTTTTCGCCCTGTGTTGATCTCATAAGTCTACTTTCATTTTTTGCAAAAATCGAAACTAGGCTAAAATGAAGTTTGTCTGTTTTTTCTGAATTTCTACGGAAATTTGAGTTATTTCTGCGTTTTATACTGTTTTATGACGGATGCGCGTGAAAATATTTTTTGTCTGTCTGTCTGTCTGTCTGTCTGTTTGTTTGTCTGTGGACAATTTTGTTCCCTTATAACTCGAGAACGGCTGGGTGTATCAACGTAAAATTTGGTACAGATATCCATCAGAGGCACGACACTAATCATTAATGTAACTCTTCTCTGTACCTCTCATAAAAGAGGACATATCCCCTTAAAATACATGCTGAAATAGGAGTAGAAGGACGAGACAAAGCTCATTTTCAGCCCCTCAGTGTGAGAGACAAAACTCGGGGGCCCTAAAACCACATTTTAAGGTCCTAAGTCCAACCGTTTTTGAGATATTCCCAGGAAACTAATTTCATTTAATAAACTAATGAACGAATGCAAGCCTATAACCATGGCAACAGATTCTCAGAGGTCCATCTATTGCTCTAAGACGCAATGCAATTCCATTAATTACATTAGTGTGAATGTTTGCAAACGGCTACATGGTTATTACGGAACCAAATTAAGCTGTAAATTTCATCAATACATAAAATGCGCTTAAGGAGGTCAAGGGGGAAGTCTAGAATTTTTTCACGCGATTTACACTTGCGGGTGTGGTACGGCAGGTCTATTATATTCCTATCCCTATATTATATTATTATTATTAGTATTATATTATGGCGTACAACGACGAGACAAAGCCCCTCGGTGCCAGAAATAAAACTCGAGGGTGCTCGAAAACTACATTATAAGGCTCTAAAACCAACAGTTTCTGAAATATTCCCAGAAAACTAATTTAATTTAATTTAACAAACTAATGAAGGAATGCAAATCGGTAGCCTTGACAACATTATCTCAAGGGGTGGCATCCAACTTTCCATTTATTTCAGTAAGAAGCAATTTATTACATTTATTACATTTCTGTGAAAGTTTGGAAATATAAGGTTATCACGGAACCAACGTAGACTGTATAATTCATCAATGCAATTAAGGGGGTCAAGAGGTGATCTAGAATTTTTTCATGCAATTTTCACCTGCGACATATAGTATGGAAGTTCTATTATATCTCCAAACAGCAACATTATTTTCAAAAATTCCTTAATTGAATCAGCATTCTTTGCGGCTTTTAGGAATTTGGGCCATTTGAGACTAAAAAACCTGAATTTTCATGCACCACAAGCTTTTATAATTTATGATAGAAGTCTTCCTGTGTATGGGGACCTAACTCAACGTAGAGGGTCAGTTTTTATGTGACGTGTATTGCGTTTCATCTGCAAGGCTTTCAATTCTATTTCATGTCAGGAAGTACACGTTAGGTGAATTTAGTTTGAGAGCACATTTCAACTAATCTTTTCTCTTTTCATTTTGTCGACAAACGGGTTCATCGTAAGGATGATTTTGTTTGATACTGTGTGGTAGATATTGTTTTAGATCCCTTATTTGGGGGTGGATCTAAAAGGGAAGAGTTATTGTACTAATTTATAAGGTAGTGCCTAAAAAGGGTAGCTTCCCTTGGCAGGGCAAGCTGACCAGTGTAGAGTGTTGTGGTGTGCTAGGAACTAGGGGGCGTTCCTATAAATAATGTAGTAGTGTTTGAAGGGATGGGACCCAATGCAAGGGTCACTGTGCTAGTCGCTCAGCTGACTGCTTATTATATAACTGACTCTGTTCGTATCAGCCGAGTGGCACGTGCTGCTTGCTGGCAGCCGAGCCGGCTCGGGGAATACAATGGTATCTGAGCTAGCGCTATTAGACTACCGTCTGTCACGTCTTAACGTGACGGGAATAAGGAAGGGCGTTGGGATGTAAAGAGGCGTATAAACAGTAATGCTAGTGTAGAGTGTGGACCAAGTGTTTATTGGTCTGTAGTTCTGAGTATGAGTCCCTTGTAGGGAATGTAATTATGTTCACAATGTAAAGTACAAGTTGTGGGTTAGAGGTTACAAAAGTAGGAACTCTGAACACGACTGACTTACCTCTGCTGACACCGGCGTGGTCTTCGGCCGTATCGTTGAAGCACTGATAATGGAGAGATCCTTTGACCTCATTAAGATGCCTTCTTATACTCTCTGGCGCTATGTTGTCAGCAATGTGTTGGCCCAGTTAATAGTATGTCGGTATGTGTAACCATTGTGCAAGGACTGAGCTGCTTCCTAGAGTGGCAAGCTGTCCCTGCTACGTTTTATGGATGTTGGCCCAGCTTTCCAAGGGTTGCCCGTTAGGAGATGTAGGCAGATGATGGGGGGATGGTCTCCAAGGGGTGCATACCCCTGGGAGGCTGTACAAGCGTCTTCCTTCATTTGTTCGCGTCCTCGCGAACGGGAACGGAACTGGAGGTTGGGATGTTGACGTAGTGGTCCTTGAAACCCCCTCGTATCTCCTGGTGGTGTCGTATCGAAGTGTGGGTGTGAGGTCAGCCCGTGTTCAGAGGGGAGGGTTATGGGATGTACAGATATATGTATACACTGATATTGACATTGTGAAAAAGGAAATTAACAAAACAAAAAAATTGACATTGCGAAAAATTTGACATCGAGAAAAAAATTGACATTAAAAAAAAATTGACATTTGAGAAAAATTTGACATTAAAAGAAATTTGACATGTAAAAAAAAATTTGCCCTTGCTATTGCTGGCATATTGCTAGTTTCAAAAAAACATGGTTTTTGATGGTGATTCGTTACATAGTTGTGCAGGGAGGAAAAACCCAGCTAGACGAGGAATTGTGTCGTCTGGCTTTACCTTGGGGAAAAAATGCTCCCTGCAAAATAGAAAGATAGGAGAGAATAGAAAAAAATGGGTGTTCCAGGGTATGATTTAAGGGATATATTCAAAGTATTTATTTGTTTGGGAAAAAAAACGGAACACCCTGACAAATGGGGAAGTTAGAAGAAGGAAAAATGAAAGAAAACAAATTATAGACATTATGTACATTGGTGGTCTTGATAATGGTAACAGATATGACCCGATAATAATAACAATAGTAATCCTTACATTTGTAAAATTCTTGACAAGTTATGATTGAACATAGTAAACTTGTAATGAGGATGAAAAAAAAAAATAATGTTTGCCATGTGGGTACCTTGTACGTATAAGTACTCGTGCCACTCTTGTGGACCCTTGCAACTGTATGACATGGCGAGAAAATACAAAATAATGTACACTTTATAATTATCACTATCATATATATATATAAACTTATAGAGCTCGGTTACCTGGCCAGTTACTGCATACCTCTTATACTTGGCGCGCACCGTACTATTAGGCCTCGCCGACCGTTCTCTAATTGGCCGTTCCTGGTGAGGTTTAGTGGCTAGTCCACTACTCTCTCCCTGTACTTATTACATAACCTCGTGGTTTTCCGTCGTGGGTCGGAATCCCACCTTAGGGTCGAAGGTCCGGCACTTACAAACCTTGTGTCGCCCTTTGAGCCTGAAGTAACGCTTCATTTGCGTATTCTGAAATGTGTTTGCGTTCAGCGATGGTCATCATCCCACGTATGCTGTCCACCGCTGACCGCTGGCGTTGTCACCTTTAAGGGTGCAACTAAAACTGCTAAGGAGTGTAATCGTGTATGACATGTATGTGTATGTGGGTAAGATGTTTACCATAGACATATTCACGTTCATGGTTACCTGTAAATCAAAACAAAACAAAAATGCATCCCTATTAAGATGTTTATCTCTTCGTATCTCCGTGGTCTTCCTGTGTGGGTAAAAGTGGGTTAATTGTGAATATTACAGTGCAATACATTATGATTCATGACAGGTATATATATAACCTTCTTCGGTAGCGCGTGGTTTAGAAACTAAGTGTAGCGCCACCGAAGTCTACTTAACCTAGGTTAGCCTATTTTAACCTAGTTTTGTCCTAAGTATTGTCGGGCTTACCTCGGTAACGGATTTTTAGTCACCGAGTGCCGAGATATTCTATTGTGAAAAAAAATAGCCTTAAATGTAGGTTTATGTTACCTTACATCTTACACTACTTATTTAACTTATCGATAAAATTACTTAACTGTAAAACTATTCTGTATTTACATGCCGAGTGGACCTTATTCTAAAGCCGAAATGTGCTGTGCTATTATTAGCAACAGCTGTTAGTAAATTTGCTTACATCTAAGTGACCTTAAAAATGGCACTGTAACTTAAATACTAAAATTTAGATGGAGGCTCGTCCGTCCGATTTCTCTCGCGGGTGCCCTTGTAGTACATTGCCGGGACCGGAACCCGACAATGTCTCGTAGTCCCCTCCGTTTTAATACTATTGTCGACATCTATTCTAGGTCTTAATACTAGTACTAACCTAGTCACAGGCGGCTTACGGTGCCTCTAAGCAAACCGTTCCGCCTGCTGTACCTTCCTTGTTCATGACCGTTTGCTGTTCCGATTTATCGTAGTTGAGCCGCCCACTTGGCTCCTGTGAGGGGCGCGCAATGCCCCTCTCTTAATGCCCTCTGGTTGCCCGATGCGTCGCCATTTATGTGGGCATTGGACAGTGTGGTCCAATGGCATAATATTGTCTTCGCCTTTATCGGCCGTCGCAGTCTGCTTTTCGCAGTAATATTTGCCTCTATGGGCCGCCGTAGTATGCTTTTCGCATTGATATATGATTTTGCCTCTATGGGCCGCAGTAATATGTATTTCGCAGTTATCCTCCACTCCAACGCATAGGAGTTTTGCTTCCCGCTATGGAAGCCGTGCCTACTTAAATTTAAACTTAACTAGAAGTCTAGTCACTATGGGGTCGTCTCTAGGGATAGCTCCCGAGTCCGGCGCGGAGTGAGCTATTTCTCCCGCCATTCTCAGAAAGTCTCCCTGCAGGTCTTGGCTTCGACGACCGTGGCACAAAGTGGGTGTAGCATCCCTTCCTCCCAGGGGCGGTTTATGCGCACCTAGGATTCCAGAGCTTGCCCGGCCAGGCCGCGAATGCTTTGACCTTACGTAGTTCGTCTGTTTGGTCTAGTCGTCAGTTAAGTGAGGTCGCTGCGCTGTCGAGCCAACTGGGGTAAGGGTCCACATCGCCTTCCCCAGCTCTGCTCCAGTGTGGTCCCTCCTGACCTTCGGCTTACACCGTTGTCAACAATCAGATCGTATCAGATTCCTTTGTAAAAAAAATGTAGCGTAACCTGTGTAAATAGTTTAATCTCTGTGTAAAATGTAAAATATTTCCAGTGTTGCGGGGTTGTAGATCTTCTAAGTACATAGGCTACTTCTGGCCTACCATCGCTACGTCAGCTTTCCAGCAATAATGCTTTCTTTACCTTAATGGAGGTGTTAGTAGGGTCTGTAATGTCAGGTACCCTGTTATTAGGATCTGGGGGTAGTTAATTGTTGAGTGGGCTTAAAGTATGGTAGGAAGGGTTTGCGCACCTTTGGGTTCCACGTTAGTGGTGGCCTTGAACCGGTGATGCCGCTGGGATGCTCCTATAGTGAGTGGACTGGGGAGGCAATTCCCGGGATTGCAAAGATACGAAAATTCATGCAGGTTTGATATTAAAATCCCTGGTAAATGGATGGGATACTCATGCATGTGTCTGGATATGAAGTGTCTGCCTTCATGTACGGATAGGTGTAGGGTGGGCATAATACCAATATGTTCCTCTCATGCGGGAGTGTTTAAGTACTAAAGAATGGTTAATATATATCTATGGCCTCCTCTCTCATTTGGAGAGGCGCATTATGCTTCTTTAATGTTTGCTGAGCCACCCCTAATACTCAGGTGGTAGCATCGTGGCTCAAGGCGTAGCATGCCTGCTCTTTAGACGCATGAAGTCCATCAACCCCTTGTGTGTACTTTGTAATGTAGTGTAGCTGTTTTTGGTCGTGTAGATGTGTCTGCGTTGGTTTATGTTGGGCGTGAGAGGGTTATGGGAAGGGAGTAAGGTGGTACGCTGGTAGCCTGTTCTCCTGTCATCCTCCCTTGGTCCATGTTGGCTGTCTATCCGCGCCTTGGGATAGTAGAGCTGCATGACCTAATCTGGTCTGCCATTTGTAGTGTAGATGTGGCCAGTGGTCGTAGTGCGACTGGTCATGTGCTAGTCATCTGTAATGACTCCTATGCCTTACGAGCGATAAGAGAAGTTATTAGGGGGGAGATCTTGTCTGTGTTTGCTCCTAATTGTTGAGTGCGTGTGCGTGTGTGTGACTATGTTCCGCTACACCACGCGGACGGTTGGTCTGTTGCAGGCTAAGTCGTAATATGTATCGCCTGTGTGGGCAGAAGGCGCCCGTGGCTTGCCAACGTCCTTGCGAATGTGCCCTTATAGGCCCAAGATAAGTTCCGCTGTGTCACGTCTTGTCCATTGCCAAATGTTTTTGCAGTGTGGAAAAAAATGTATGGTGTTATAATTGTTATGTGTTTGTAATTTCACGGTCACTGGCGATACGCAATAGTGTCTCGTCACCGCAGTATTGCAGTGTGAATAGTCTGCAAGTCAGCAGTTGGTATGTGTAACGTCAGGCTGGGATGTCATTGTTTGTCATCCGCTGGCATGTGCTTTTCTGCACGTATGCAAGTGTGGTCATTGTTTTAGATTCCTAGCGGACTAATGTAGCAATTCGTCCTAGTTAGGTAATGACGTTGTGTGTCCATTGTTCCCTAAGACTTGTGTCTTGCGAAATTTTCCTACCTGTGTCTGTGAAATGTATTCTCTATGTCTGGTGTAATTCGAAATTTTTATGTCTGGCTTTTGGTGGGAGGAAATGTAGTATTCCCTGTTCATGCACCTGTATGGGCCAATTTCAGTATGATTGGACGCCTGAATAGCTGTTTTCCTTTGTGTCTAAATTTTGACTGGAACTCAGACCCGTGACCTTATGTCATTCTCTGTGTTTTATGTTTGCGTTGTGTTTCAGGGCTTGGGGCTTTCCCATTGTGGTGTTTGCTTGTGTTCCGCGTACCAAAAATACCATTGGATAGTTAGTTTTTGGTACGAGTGTGGTGTGTGGTCATGGGTTCGAATCCGGTTGTCTGTAAAGACTTGGTGTGATCATTTCCGTGCCGCATATAATATGGCACGTTCCCGTGGATGTGCAATGCGCATATGAAAGCATGCATACCTGTGTAGAGTTTGTATGTTTTTGATTTCCCCTCGTAGTGTAATTTTGGAAGATATAGGGTCTCTAAATCGGGCGTGAATGATGCCGTGCGTACTGCTCCGAGAGCTGTTGTCTGTAAGCGTGCAGGTTATCACTGAGGCCTGCGTTATTGCTGAGTATGGTGGTATCGGATTACAATGTCTCGCGCGCTCGCTTGTTACTTGTCTTGATAACGCTGTGTGTCCGGCACATGTGTTTTTAATCGGCGTACTCTCTGTGACTGTGATTAGTGCTTTCCGCATTGTAAAAGAAAAGAGGGGAACTTGTAGTTTAACGTGACCGTATCTGGAGATCATGAGCCACGGGACTCCCGTTTTACGTGGAATCCAAACCACAGGCCATGGCATTTCACTTCGGAAATCTCATATGCATTGGCCGTACTGTAGAAGAACCTTCCATTGACTACATTTGTGTCCCCAAATTTTGCGTTAACTGTATCGTGGTTCAAGTATGTTCTTTATCCCTGGTACAAAATGTCGTTGTACACGAGTGTGTCTGGTCCGCTAGTCGCGTGTTTGGTGACCAGATGCCAGAGGCGATTTTATTGTTTTTCGTTTATGACCCGCTGTTAGTGGGACTGTCCCAATCTGTCTTAGCTTTCCCATGTTTCTATTCTAGAACTGTATATCTACCCAACCTTATATTCTTGGTATTCAGAAGGTGGCGGGTTTGGAGACCGTCTTTTACCCAGAGTAATTGTTTCTGGCACCATTAAGGTTGTGTCTCCGGGACAGTTCTGGTGAGTGTTAGGTGACTATGTGTCGTTGAGAAAAAGTCATGTTAGAGGCGTGTAATCTTTAGCGTGTATCTATGTATTAAATATATATATGTTTAACTTGGCCACCTTTCTTTCATCGGGCCTAATGCCTGCGTCATATATAAAAAAATGAGCTATGCCCCGCTGTGGATTAAGAGAGCACTTTGAAAGAAAATAATAGCAGGTGGCGATAGTCTCTAAAAATTATGTCGTGAACACTATAAAAATGTTTTAAAAAAATGGTGCTTGGGACCTGAGTGTAGTATTTACCATTTTGGTAACGTGAGTACTACCGTAATCTGGTTACGTCTCAGGGGAATCTACCGACACTGTCTAGTACACATTGGGAAGGCCATTGCAAGACGCAATTGATACACTTGTATCCACGTCACGAGCAAAGCCAGTGCACTATGGGAGTCAAACCTGCCCTTCAAAGTAATTGTAACTCAACAAAATGACAGTGTCTCGTCCCGGTGTGCAATTGGGCTTTTCAGTTGGTTAAAGCACACCTCACCAAATTTTTGAAATTAGTTTGAGATTCTTAATTCCTGCCACACTTACGGCTTTCGCCCGCAACAAGAGAATCTATCGAACTGTGGAACCCTAACATAGAACGTTTAGTCATTTCTACTTAGAAAGACTCACTTAAGCTTTATGCTGTGATTTTATGCTTAAGTTGTGTTCAAAATATCTCTTTTTCGGCCTGAAGCCTGCTTGGCTTCCACTTGGCTTAGCATATTAGAGACTTTACGTTATGGCGTTAACCCCTTCGCCCAATTACCATTGATGGCCTGAGAGAAAAATGCCATGGTTTCGAAAAAAAAAAAACAAGAAGGGTTTAGAATTATTCCTTCTAATTTGGCTATGTTGCACTGTATATACATAAAATAAGAGAGAGTAAAAAAAATATGCAATTTTACGCTTATTATGTACTTGTTGGACTATTTTCTTATCGCCCCCGTGTAAAAGAACTTATGTATCCTATAATGTTGGTGCAAGTGATGTTAGTTTATTTCTGTGGTACGCTGGTGGAAGTCGTTATCCTCTTTCGAGCTTCAGTGCTCAGAAAGGTAAAGGGTTTTGCCCTGTTATTAGATTATAGGCCTCTGAAATCCACTGGGGTGTTCCTTTGCTACTTTCCGGCGGAATCTCTAGCAAAGTAAGCCTTGGCCTACTTCCACCGTAGCGCGTGTCTATAGGTTTGAATGTACCTGTATTCGAGGGCCTAATTGTGCTTGACGCTGCCCTAGTAGATTTTACGGGAGTGTGTATATATTTGACTGCGTGGTTTTGTGGGATGGGTAATAACACTTTTCCTAATCCCCGTGTACTGTGTGGTAATGCCTGGTCAAAATGTGCGTGCGTGTATCGTGCATCCTGAGGGCCTAATACCGGTGTTCGCCTTCGTTCTGGCAAATTTTGCCCTTTGAACTGGCGGTAAAGGTTGCTTAATGGCTTGTGTCTGGCTTAGTGGTTTTGTTTCATGTATTTGCCCTATGAACTGGCGGTAAAGGCCGCTTAACTGCCTGTTTATGCCCTGGCGATGTGGTGGCTTGTAGTCTGACCGCTTTTCGGCCTGTGGCCACGGCCGACCCCTGCCATTGTGTTAGCCTATCTGTGTACGTGTATGTAGGCTTTATGTGCTGTAGGGCGGGCTCTATGTCCTCAGCCCATGACGTGGTTATGTCCCTTTGTTTCCCTGTCATATCATGTGTGTTTAATGGCCCTGGCTTCAACTCCCTCTCGTCCCTTTGTTCCGAGGGGATTGTTCTAGGCTCTGCCCCTCGGTTTGGCAAAATTGCCTTCCGATCCGGAGCTGAAGGACGTGTGTTTGTGTTAGGTTTATTCTGCAGTAAGTTGGAGCCTAACCTGGCCGTCTTCTGGCCTGTGGCCACGGCGAACTCCTTCCTATGTGTGGCAGTACATGGCGAGAGGGACATCCTCGCAAATTGTCGAGTCAGCGTATCCACGCTTATGTCCTCTCTCGGGTGGGCTGATGGCCCTACCAACTGTGTGTGGTCCTGTACGTGTACCGGGTGTGAGTCTCGGTATGAGTCCACGTCTGCAAATTACTGTATTAATGTATTAATGTTTCTGTGCTCTGTATTGTCCCGACTTTTGTTTGGAGTGCCCGTATTTGTGTTTGCCGGCTTTGTATATGCCTTTGGTATCTTATTAATAATGTTAATAATGTTGGCGTAACTCTATTGCCTCTATGGTTTGCAATCTCTGCATGAGGCGTCATTCTGACTGAAATGTATGTGAATAAAATAAAATAGAATATCTGTGCGTGTTTGACAGTGTATTTTCGTGTCTGTTTGATTCTTTCTGGGGCTGGGGGGTTGGTTTAGTAAGAATTTCCCCTGTGTAGCTAGTTTGGAGCACACAAAAAAATGGTGCTTTTTGTCTGGGGGAATTTTTTTTTCTCACTATTCGCTTGGCTTTTTGCGGTACGGAAGGGGTCGTTTTAACTACGAGGGCTCGTTGGTTGAGTCCTGTTCTCTATGCGTAGCCCGGCGCCTCCACCAGTGTTTTAGATCCCTTATTTGGGGGTGGATCTAAAAGGGAAGAGTTATTGTACTAATTTATAAGGTAGTGCCTAAAAAGGGTAGCTTCCCTTGGCAGGGCAAGCTGACCAGTGTAGAGTGTTGTGGTGTGCTAGGAACTAGGGGGCGTTCCTATAAATAATGTAGTAGTGTTTGAAGGGATGGGACCCAATGCAAGGGTCACTGTGCTAGTCGCTCAGCTGACTGCTTATTATATAACTGACTCTGTTCGTATCAGCCGAGTGGCACGTGCTGCTTGCTGGCAGCCGAGCCGGCTCGGGGAATACAATGGTATCTGAGCTAGCGCTATTAGACTACCGTCTGTCACGTCTTAACGTGACGGGAATAAGGAAGGGCGTTGGGATGTAAAGAGGCGTATAAACAGTAATGCTAGTGTAGAGTGTGGACCAAGTGTTTATTGGTCTGTAGTTCTGAGTATGAGTCCCTTGTAGGGAATGTAATTATGTTCACAATGTAAAGTACAAGTTGTGGGTTAGAGGTTACAAAAGTAGGAACTCTGAACACGACTGACTTACCTCTGCTGACACCGGCGTGGCCTTCGGCCGTATCGTTGAAGCACTGATAATGGAGAGATCCTTTGACCTCATTAAGATGCCTTCTTATACTCTCTGGCGCTATGTTGTCAGCAATGTGTTGGCCCAGTTAATAGTATGTCGGTATGTGTAACCATTGTGCAAGGACTGAGCTGCTTCCTAGAGTGGCAAGCTGTCCCTGCTACGTTTTATGGATGTTGGCCCAGCTTTCCAAGGGTTGCCCGTTAGGAGATGTAGGCAGATGATGGGGGGATGGTCTCCAAGGGGTGCATACCCCTGGGAGGCTGTACAATATACCCATATTTGGATTTCTGGGTGATATGTTATAGACAATAGAATTGTCTGTCTTTCTGTGTATCTTTATGTACGCCTATAACTTGTGTTCGGATGCTTGGTGCATCGTAAAATTAGGTATGGTAACCATGAGAGCCAATACACCAATCATTTATAAAACTCTTCACCCTACTTTTCATACAGTAGAAGGGTGGATATAGGGAAAAACTTCTCAAAATACATGTTAAAATAGGCGAAATATAAAAATTATCCTAGAAGGACGACCAAAGCATATGTTGCACTTCTCAATGTGAGACACAAAATTCGCGAGTCTATAAAGGGTCTCCGAAAACCACATTTTAAGGCCCTTAAATTAACAGTGTGTGTGATATTCCCAGAAAACTAACTTCGTTCTGATTAACTTATGAAGGAATAACAAACCGCTAACCATTGCAACAGTAGCTCAATTGATAATGTCTGGTGTTAACACCGAACACCGTTCGAAGAACGGGTACTTCTGCTAGTCGTCCATAAAACTAATAAATCCACAGGGCGAAGCCGGGAACTACTGCTAGTCACAAGATACAACTAGACGTCTGAACAATTCCATTTATTTCAAATCCGATGCAAATATAACCTGCTTGACACAAGAGAGGTGGGGCTTCTAATACATTCATATAACAGCACGGAATGATTAGGTCCTTGTGAAGTATATAAATATTTTGTGAAGCAGTCCGAACGACTACAACGAGAATAGCCGGGCAAATGAGGCAGATATTGAGGGTGGAAGTCTCAATTCCCTCTGACAGTGTTTGCCAGCATACATCGCGGCTTCAGTGACATAGCATCTTCTGGGTGCTTTTGGATAATATATATTTAAGTACGGTATTTGGAACCTTAATTTAATCAAATCGTTGTAAGGATAACCATTTTATTAGCCTATTTTCATTGTATGAAAAAAAAGGCTTATGTGATCACCTTTTGTCCGTGTGACTGTGTGTGCGTGTGTGATTCGTGTGTATGTCCCCCCTAATAACTTCTAAACGGCTGCAGCGATTTCAATGAAACTCGCTAAGATCATAGCACCATTCTGGCCGTCCCCGACCGTGCCTTTCAAATTTTATTTTGTCTCACCAATCTAACATGGCGGCTGTGCGAAATATTTCACCAGCATTCAGTATCTCCGAAATGAATACCGATATCACCCTGAAATTTTCTACGGTGATGAAGGGCACTATTAGAAGTTCACCTATGAGACTTTCAAAAGCCTGGTAACTACAAAACCAACATGGCAATCAAGCAAAATTGAGACTTTTAAATAGACTTTTCTCGCGATTTAACCATCTAAACGTAATGGAACGTGGTACATCAAATGTTTATACACATTGCAATGCACTGGCGTCTAATTTAGTTCAATTGTTTACATAACCTCAAAATGGCGGATGTGTGAAATATTTCACTGGGATACAATATCTCCGAAACGATTACAGATATCACCCTGAAATTTTGTACGGTGATAAAGGACACTGCAACAAGTTTATCTATGTAACTTTCAAAAACCTGTAAGGTACAAAACGATCATGGCGGCCAAGCAAAGTTGAAACATTTTAATAGACTTTTCTCGTGATTTAACCATCTGAGCGCAATGACATGTGGTACAGTAAATGATTACACATATTGTAATGCACTGGCATCTAATTTAGTTCAATTGTTTACATAACCTCAAGATGGCGGCTGTGCGAATGTTTAAAATTATGTATTTATTTCTTGTGTCGTAATCATGCAATCGAAGTGAAAGTTTGAATAATGAAGCTACGATATAATTTCCCTTTAATGGTACATAACTCTATGGCCTATACATATAAGATATAACAATCCGAAATGGCGAGCATCAGAAATATTTTGACGGTTCTCAATATCTACGAATCTTTTACAGCAATCAAACTGATTTCTTAGCCTATTTTCAATTTTGAAAAAAAAAAAATAGGCTTATGAGATCACCTTTTGTCCGTGTGTGTGTGCGTGTGTGTGTGTGTGTGAGGTGTGTGTGTGTGTCTCCCTAATAAAATCTGAACGGCTGGAGCGATTTCAGTGAAACTCGGTAATTTCATAGCACTATTCCCGGCGACCTCGACCGTGCCCTTCAAATTTTGTTACGTCTCACCAATCTAACATGGCGGCTGTGCGAAATATTTCACCAGCATTCAATATCTCCGAAACTATTACCGATATCGCCCTGAAATTGTGTACGGTGATAAACGGGACTACTAGAAGTTCACCTATGAGACTTTTAAAAACCTGGTGACTACAAAACCAACATGGCGGCCAAGCGAATATGAGACTTTTAAATAGACTTTTCTCGCGATTTAACTATCCAAACGTAATGAAACTTGGTACAGCAAATGTTTATACACATTGCAATGCACTGGAGTCTAATTTAGTTCAATTGTTTACATGACCTCAAAATGGCGGCTGTGCGAAATATTTCACTGACATTCTATATCTCCGAAACTATTACAGATATCACCCTGCAATTTTGTACGGTGACAAAGGGGACTGATACAAGTTTACCTATGCATAATTCATAAACCTGTAAAGTACAAAACGAACATGGCGATCAAGCGAATTTGAAATATTTTAATAGACTTTTCTCGTGAGTTAAATCTCTGAGCGCAGTGAAATGTGGTACAGTAAATGATTTTGCAGATTGTAATGTACTGCCATCTAATTTAATTCAATTGTTTACATAACCTCAAGATGGCGGCTGTGCGAAATTTTAAAATTAAGTTTTTATTTCTTGTGTCGTAATCATGCGATCGAAGTGAAAGTTTGAATAATGAACCTAGGCAATAAGTGTCGTTGAATGGTACTTAACTTTATGGCCTATACATATAACAATCCTAAATGGCGAGCTTCCGAAATATTTAGACGGTTCTCAATATCTATGAATCTTGTACAGCAACCAAACTGAAATTTTATGTTCATAGAGACTATGAACATATGTTCACCAATAGGACTTTCAGTAACCTGGAGAGCACGAATCCAACATGGCGGCGACGCGAAGTATATATATTTAAATGGACGTTTCTCGCGAATTAACTATCCGAGTGCCGTGAAACGTTGCACGTTAAATGCTTACAAAAATGTTGATCCACTGGCATCTAATTTATTTCAATTGTTTGCATAATCACAAGATGGCCGCTGTGCGTAATTATAAAATCTCGTTTTTACTTCTTGTGTTCTAATCATGCGATTGAAGTTTGAATACCATACGTACACAATAATCTTAATATAATAGTACAAAAATAAAAATCCAACCTGGCGACCATCTGAAATATTTAGACGGTTCTCAATATCTACGAATCTGTTACAGCAATTAAACTGAAATTTTGTATGTTGATAGTGGCAATTAACATGAGCAGGATATATGAAAATAGGCTGTATAGTTCTTCACGGAACTACTTGTTTAAATGTTCATACTGGCTATCCTGGTGAGCACAAATCCAACTTGGCGGCGACGCGAAGTATAAATATTCACATGGACGTTTCTCGCGATGTTATCATCCGTCTGCAGTGAATCTTTGCACGTTAAATGCTTATACAAATGTTAATCCACTGGCATCTAATTTATTTCAATTGTTTTCATAACCACAAGATGGCAGCTGTGCGAAATATTAAAATCTCGTTTTTACTTCTTGTATCCTAATCATGCGATTGAACTTTGAATACCACACGTACACAATATTCTTCATGTTATAGTACATACATAAAAATCCAACCTGGCGACCATCTGAAATATTTAGTCGGTTCTCAATGTCTACAAATCTATCACAACAATCAAACTGAAATTTTGTATGATGATAGAGGCAATTAACATAAGTCGGATATATGAAAAGAGGCTAATTAGTTCTTCACGGAACTACTTGTTAATTATTTGAGTAATGTTAGGCGCTGGAGATGATATCAATGAATATCGAAACATGTAGGCTACAACAATTGAATAGACGTTACGTATTTTGTATTGATTGACGTAGTACTTTTAAGATGTTATTAATTAATTACCAATAACACAGGTTATCGGACAGATTGGAAATACACCCACACCCAAGAATACGGGGATGAATGCCATAAAGAGTTCACAACATGATCGTAATTTGGCGAGGGACAGCGCTGTTTAGCTGACGGCTATGCGCCCATTTGCAGTCACCTATGTCACGCGGTTATCATCTGCTCCACAGTGGTGGCTGTTCTGTGCACTTTCATGACATGTTAGTGTCCCGGCGCTCTTTAGTTCAAATCTTATCACAGGTAAGTATTTAGAATTGCTAATGGTGTTTGCGATACGTGCAACTCCTTATAGCAGCACACTAAATATTTGAACTTTCAACAGACACAATTCGCTGACTCTTTAAACAAGGCCGGGTTATCTTTGGCCGTAACTTGAACTTAAAAAACCTGGACCAGTTTTGTTTGGTTTTACCAACACGCTCACAAGATTTAAGGGTCGGCCAGGTACACTACCCCTCACATTAAAGTAGACCTCCACGCTAATGGGGGAACTGCCTGCTGTTGGCACAGGCTTCAGTGATGGTCGGCCGATAGCAGAGGACCAGACTGAGTGCTGACATTCATGAAGTCACGCAGTCCTTTAGAGTACTCTATCACCCAACTAGAGACAATCTTATCGCTAATGAACACAATACACAGACTGCCATAACTCATACCATTATTCAAAAATCATATTTCACTATTTAGATTTTGACCAATAGCGTGTGTTAGAATTAAATTTAAAGCAACCAATTATAGCGCGATGTTCGGTAACAAAGCACCATAATTACTGATCACAATACTTACTGTCGTCACCAACAAAGGGTTACTGGGTGTGTGCCCCATTTGATTGATTTGATTATAAGCAAACATTGACAAAACATCCAATTGTTGTTGTTTTGTTGATAATGAACAGAGAAATAAGAGGCTAAGTGCCAGTATATCAGGTACATAAACACATTTATGACATATATTTAAGGGGAGACATAGGCATTTTAAAGTACGATCTTCACATACGTGTAACTCCTACTATTTTTATCACATCTCACTGAAATTTAGTGCACATATTAACAATCCATTGAGGCATCCTTTTTGTGGTTCTTGAGATTTTTTTTGTAACTTATAAGGGAGTTATCGTCATTTACGTTTCTTTGTACACTGTTGATTTTCGGTACATTTTCTCCTACATTTGGGTATGGAGCGTCAATTTTCGTGGATATATTTTCGTGTTAGTAATAAAACATTTATATTCAGAAGATAAGGATTTCACTGATTATCTGTGAAATGTTCAACTTTGATAAACTTTTATTCAAGAAAGAGAAATGGACATTTTCAGGCACAAAATTCTTGGTAAGCATCATGTTAAAATTCCCGTCCATCAAAATCTTCACACTTCTTTGGAGTACAAGTCAGTAAAATTTTAATATCCATTCTGTTTAACTCAGAAATTTCAATGTTAAGTTTTCATAAAGGATTTGTTAACAACCGCACAAGTTCAATCTCTGTACACTGCGATAATCGCAGATCTCGATCAAAGAGCATTTCAATTACTTAGTTCCGATTGCAGCTGTAACGTCACTATAACAAGACAGCTTTCTGTAAACATTTGAATCGTCTGTATACGACTAAAGACAAGTAAAAATTTAAAACGCACCAACTGGTTATAGCGGGCCGATAACCTAGATGTTAGGCCCCTTAAAACAACAATTATCATCATCATACCAACTGGTTATGAGGATAAGGATATGAGCAAGGCCTTTAGGTGAATAAGATATAATACGGTATGAGAATACATTCTTAATTTATTTCTAAAAATTATAATCATTTTCTTAATCATCAAATGTGTATTATTGGGCACTTTGAATCCAGTCGATTAGTTTAGCAGTTTGCCTTTTCAACGACTACATGCGCTAGTGTGAGTCAAAGCACAGTTTCCTTTACGTCCTTATAACTACTTACGGAGCGGAGGTTTTTACCGAAATCAAACAACGCCTGAGGGAATTGAACCAAGGAACACATTAAAGAAAGAATTATGTAAATAAGTTAATTTGACTAGGACTTGAATAAAAATTGGTTCCTCAGTTTAGGGGCTGCGACAACGCGGTCATGGAGCCCCGTGTACTTTGGGTATGAGTAGAATCCGTCTGATAACCTGTGTTAATTGTGATGACAGTATTAGTGTGTGTTATCTGCTTTTAATTCAAGTAATGAGTGCAGACATTCAATTTTCAAGTAGTTGCTACTTTTGCTACCAAATGCCAGCGTCAGCGACAACTAGTTATGAACTTGGTTACTATATGTCACCGAAGTCGGCTCCTGGCGACGAACGTTGGAACCTAAGAGCGTTAATCAAATATAACCTATAATTTAGCTTCACACAAGTGTAATTAGTGGAAGGATCTTTTACATGCCATAAATCTATGACATGGGACCGCCGGCTGTACTTCCCCTCCGAAGGAAGGCATACTGAGGGATTTTCAACGCTCTTAAAAAATCCGATGACTTGGGCCGGGTTTGAACCCGTAACCTTGGGCATAGAAGCTCAGCATGCTAACAACTATGCCACCGAAGCAGCTTTAAATCAAAAGAAGACGCGAAAAGAAGCAAGTGTTTTTTAGGTTGTTTTTCCGGAACTGCATTAGGTTGGAAGTGATTTTCGAGCTCGTCAAGAATCACAATTTGAAACGTTTCCGCGCCCGTTAGCCCTTCAACGTTTGGCACAGTTGAGGGAATTGCTTAATTGCAAGCTTTTGCTAAAATGGGGATCCCTACTTTGTGTGCTAGCGAATATTTTCACCATTAAGATAGTAAACGGACCCATCTCTGATACCCCTTGGAATACCGAATTCCTGAAAGAGCCGGACACGAATCCCTACGAGGCAAGTTGTCATTAGTGAGACATGCTACTCCATAAATTAGTTTCGACGAAGATTGATAGAAGAGTAATTTTATGGATCCAAGATTGTTTGACGGGTCGTTCCCAGAAAGTGAAAGTCGAAGGCATATTTTCGGATGAAATTACCGTAACGTCGGGTATCCCTCAGGGCAGCGTAATCGGAACTTTGTTATTTTTGGCGTTTATAAATGACTTACCAAATGGGATTCGCAGTGACTGTCGATTGTTTGCGGATGATTGTGTAATATATCGAAAGATACATGACTCACAAGACAATGCAGTGCTTCAAGAGGACCTGAACTTGGTCTATAAGTGGGCGATTGTAAATAAAATGAAAATAAACACAAGAAAATTTAGTCTCATAAAAATAGGGAAAGTGCGAAGGCAGGATTTTCAATATAACATTGGCTCGGAAATACTTGTAGAAGAAGATTCTTGCAAATATTTGGGCGTTCACGTAAGGAATGATATGAAATGGAGTAGTCATGCAGGTTGTGTAGTTTCAAAAGCTTACAAATCCCTGCACTTTGTAATGAGGGTATTAAAAGGAAGTAGTACCTCTGCTAAAGAATTAGGCTGTTTGTCACTTGTAAGACCTATTCTGGAATATGCCTCGGTGGTTTGGGATCCATATCAAGTAGGGCTCATCAATGAGATGGAAATGGTACAAAGATAGATCGCTAGATTTGTGCTCAGTGACTTTAATCTCAGGAGCAGTGTGAGCCGTATGTTAAAGATCTTGGGTGGGAATCACTGGAGGCTAGGAGGATAAAATGTAGACTCTGTGCTATGTACAACACGTATACAAATCAACCAGCATGGGGTGAGCTTAGCAAACGATTGGGAAAGCCCACTTACATGGGTAGGAGCGATCATCCTTTCAAAGTTAAGGGCCGACCACAGCGAACAAATTATTGTAAATATTTTTTTGTAAACCGTGCCATTGATAACTGGAACTCTCTACCTGCCGCAGTCTTAGAGCCTTTTCCCTAACATAGAGGTTTGTTTAAGAAAAGACTGACTATTTGTGTAAATACTCCAGTTTAATTGTTGTATAATTGTTAGTGAATTGAATGAAAATCCACAACTTGCTTCCAGTCTCCGACCGGGTCAGGAATGGAATGAATGAAGCCCCTAGCTAGCGGCGAGGATATGGACTGTGCCGGCTGCCGAGGCCTGACGCACTCCTCTGGGGCAATGAGTAAATGAATGACAGATGAACTGAAATGATAGTGGAGAGTGTTGCTGGAATGAAATTTTGACAGGTAAAACCGGAGTACCCGGAGAAAAACCTGCCTGCCTCCGTTTTGTCCAGCACAGATCTCACATGGAGTGACCGGGATTTGAACCACGGACCCAGCGGTGAGAGGCCGGCGTGCTGCCGCCTAAGCCACGGAGGCTTCTGTTAGTGAATTGTTATGTGTAATTATTTATTTGTTATGTATATCCAATTTTCCACCAAGGGACACACCCCCCATTGCAAATAAATGAATGAATGAATGAATGAACTAAATAGCCTATTTTCATATATCCTACTTATGTTCATAGCCTCTATCAACATACAAAATTTCAGATTGCTGTAATAGATTCGTAGATATTGAAATGCGTCTAAATAATTTGGATGGTCGCCATGTTGGATTTCTATGTATGTAGGCCATAGAGTTATGTATTATTAGATGAAGATTATTGTGTAGGCTCATTATTCAAACGTTGACTTGGATCGCATGATAAGAACACAAGAAATAAAAAAATAATTTTAAAATTTCGCCCAGCTGCCATCTTGAGTTTATATAAAGAATTGAACTTAATTAGATGCCAGTGCATTACAATGTGTATAAATATTTTCTGTACCAAGTATCACTGCGTTCGGGTGGTTAAATCGCGGGAAAAATCTATTTAAATGTTTCAACATTGCTTGGCTGCCATGTTTTTTTGTACTTAATAGGTATCTGAAAGTCATATAGGTGAACTTATAGCAGTGCCCTTTATCACCGTATAAACTTTTAGGGTGATATTGGTAATAGTTACTATTTCTTTCTTTCTTTCTTTCTTTCTTTCTTTCTTTCTTTCTTTCTTTCTTTCTTTCTTTAACTCGGGGTGAAAGAAAGGCATTGAAGGAACTGAGAAATAATGACACCGTTTCTATTCTTCATGCTGACAAGGGAAATGCGACAGTGATGATGGATACCGTTGAATATAAAAGTAAAATCTCGATTATGTTATCTGATCCTGTCGATAGACTGTGCACTCGTGATCCAACCACTCGTGTATCCAATGCCACTGCTAAGCTTGTTAAACTGTCATCAATTCCAAAAGAAGAGGGAAGATGTCTTATTCCGAGAGATGCTGTTCCTCCGAGATTGTATGGTCTTCCAAAAATCCATAAGCAAGACGTCCCTCTTCGACAATAGGTTCTCCAACTTATGCTCTTGTGCAATATCTCAGCAAGTTGCATCAGCCGCACTTGGGGCGCACACAGTCTTACATTAGGGATTCAACTCATTTCGTCGAAAAATTGTCAACCATCGCCGTTCAACCAAATGCTATTTTGGTGATTTTTGATGTAGATTCCTTGTTTACCAGAGTGCCGGTGGACTCGGTCATGTCCCTCATCAAGGATTTGTTTCCTGAGGACATTGCCCGATTATTCCACCACTGCTTGTGTTCCAGTTAATTCTTGTGGGATGGTAAATATTACGAGCAGACTGATGGTGTGGCCATGGGAAGTCCACTCTCGCCTGTCGTGGCAAATTTTTTCATGGAACATTTTGAGGGGGAGGCTATATCTTCGGCGTCTTTCAAACCTGTGATTTGGTGGAGGTATGTGGATGATACGTTCGTGGTGAGGGAGGAGGGTTCTGAGAAACTGAACCACTTTCTGAACCACCTAAATCAGCTGCATCCTTCAATCCACTTCACAATGGAGCTAGAGTCGGATGGATGCTTACCTTTTTTGGATGTTCTTGTGAGGAGGAAGGCGGTTGGCTCCATGGGGCACAGCGTCTACCGTAAGCCAACTCACACTAACCGTTATTTACATGCGGACTCCCACCACCACCCAGCACAAAAACAAGGAATTATAACAACTCTAGCCAAAAGAGCGGAACATATTTGTGAGGCATCAACTCTTCAGGAAGAGTTACATGCGTTACAAACCATGTTTAAGGGTAATGGCTATAATTAATCCACTATATATAGGTCCCTACATCCCAGAAGGAGGGATAGACAACCATCTCAGAGCTCCGACGTGAGAGGAACTGCTTACCTCCCTTACATTCACAACACCACTGACCGCGTTGCCAAGATTCTCCGCAAGCACAAGATAGAAACAGTTTTCGGCACTATGACGAAAATTGGTCAACTTTTAGCATTAAACCAAGATAAATTGTCCCCAATACTACAACCTGGGGTGTATGAAGTCCCTTGTACTTGCGGAAAAGTCTACATTGGACAAACAAAACGGTCCATTTCAACTCTCATCAAAGAGCATCAAAGGAACATCCGTCTAAACCAACCTGACAAATCAGCTATAGCTGAACATGCCCTGTCTTCAGGGCACGATGTATGTTACAAGGATGCTCATGCGCTTGCCCTTGTTAAGCACTACTGGTCTAGAATTATAAGGGAGGCAGTTGAAATTCGTAAAAATCCCAATAATTTTAACAGAGACACTGGATATCAGCTAAGTGACACTTGGCTACCAGTTATTAAGGATCTAGGGAGATAGTTCCTCTCAGTATCTCTGTTCATCACCTATTTCAATTTGTACTTTTTCCCTCTATGGCTACAGAGCCTGGATTTGATCTCCTTTGTTCGTCACTGGAGTAGTTTCCATCTGTTTTTTCGCCGTTGACTGTATGATGTTAGGTATCGTTCAGATACACTTCCCTTTTGTTTATGTTTCCTTATATCCATCTACCCCCCCCCCCCCCTTTCTTTTGGACATCCTCATTCTTCGAGGAGTTTCTATATTTTCACCCCGCCCCCTTTACCTTCTCGCTACTTACTACTCTGTCCGCCGTTCTACCATGGTCCATACAGTAATTTCTGACAGCTGCTCTCTGGTGACGAACAGAGGAATTTATCTATATTTTTTGTAATCTCATTGATATACTTTCTTTGACCACATTGTTTATTTCCATTGAAAAAGGAGGCAAGGCTTCTCCAAAACGTATGGTTCAAATCAAAATACACACGGCATTAGCCCAAAAGCATGAATTATGTATATAATAATCCGGGCCCTGAAAGCCTTAATACGAATCATTTCGTTTGTATCACTTCTCTAAAGTTGTTTTTAATTGATGTCCCAGCTTATTGAGACTGTCTGATTTTAGGAAACAACACATTCACACTTTAATAAAGAATTATTAACGTTGTAGGTTTGCCACAAAATGGATATCAGGGAACGCGTGAGACGGTTTAAACAGATGTTAAACCGCAGAGCACTTTGAGAGTCTTCTGCCCTTATGTCAGTGTTCCTGGACGTCAACTGTTCATAATCTCGGGGAAATATATAATTTAGTTGATCAATGGGCCATAGAGTGCTCAAGAAATCGTATTGTTTGTTCTTCGAATTTGTACATTTTCAAGATAAAGGCGAGGTTCTGAATCAAAAGCCTAGTCTATGTTGAAAACCCTTTGCTTCTTAAGAGCTTGGTTTACTACTACTACCGGGTGAGTTAGCCGTGGTGGTTACGGCATGACTGATGGCAGTCGCTCACATCCGGGAGGCGAGGAGGTTCGAATCCCCCCGCCGGCAACCTTGAAGATGGTCTTCTGTGGTTTCCCATCTTCCTTCCAGGCAAATGCCGGGGTTGGTCCCTAACTATAGGCCACAGCCGCTACCTTCCAACTCCTCGTCCTTACATTCCAACTTCCCTCCTTCCCTCCCCAACGGTATTTGTAGCTCACCCATTGGGTGTCCGTCTCGAAGCAGCTACAAAACTGGCGAGCCGAACAGGTCCTCGGACACTCCCGGCACTAAAAGCCATACGCTAAAAAAAATAAAAAAAAATAAAAAAAAAAACTACTACTGAATCAAATACGACTTGCTCTTATTGTTTTTGATGTGAAACATCTTTCCACTTGGTTGCTGGTTATATTTGTGGGAGTGATTTTGGAAAAGGGACGGAAATGGGACGGAAACAATGAGCGAGCGCGGTGGTGGAGATTGGTACCACGACGTACTGTCACGCGTGTGGCTATGTGGAATGTATATCGCATATGGTTTACTTCAAGGTTTGGAGGCTCCATTAAAGATATTCCTACAATAAATCATCTTCAAGTTGTCGTTCTTTGGTGTGAAAATATTCATTTTATCATATTTGCTGAAAACAATGATGATTTATTAAATCTTCATACGTTTGGTGTGGGATGTATATCGCATACGGTTTACTTCAAGGTTTGGAGGCCCCATTAAAGATATCCCTACAATAAATCATGCGCATGCGCACCGTCAGGATTTGGCACTGGAGTTTTAGTAGTTATTTCAAGGACCAACAGAGTTCACTGTCAACAATGGATTTGCGCTCCTGGCAGACACATAGTAGGTTAACATGTCACATGTTACACATCATATGCGACTACTGAAAGACTCGTAATTTTTATTTTTTCCTGTTTCTGAACTTTTTCTTCTTATCTTTTCATTTATGTTTTTGCCTTTTTCCGTTTACTGTAGATAGTGATTTTTCTGTAATAATTATTTCAATGTTTCTTGTATGACTGAATGCTTGAGATAGGATGTTTGAGTGCGTGTCTGTATGGTTGTGGTTGCTGATATTATAGGCTAATAGTGTATTTCTATTTTTGTTCGTGTTTGTTGCTTTTTATTTATTTTTATTGTCACTTCTTCTTGAGAATATAAGTTTCCACTATAAAATTCGATGTTTTGTTCTATACCTAACCATGTTCACTGGATACGAAGGAGGCTACAGTGCTTCACAGCAAGTGTTAATAATCACAACTAAGGTATGTTGCCAGCTGAGCATGTAATACATTCTATGGCAACTTCTAGGGGTTCACGGTGGAGCGCTGTTGGAATCGGCACATGCTATAAATGTGGCGATGAGTCATTGCGACGAGTCCACGGCACGGCTATTGGGAAGCCCCGTTCTATAGGTATGGTCCTCACTGAACTTTTCTATAATAAAATGAATTCAAATCTCATTATGCTCTTACACAGGAAAATGAACAAAACGTGAATTGTTTTGATGGACGGCACATCCTCATAGGGTTGGGGGTGACCAGTCATACGGAAAATAATGGGATAGAAGAACATTGTGAGATACGCGGTATTGCAAGTCGCAAGTACAGTAACGATATGTTTCTGAATCCCTTTCAATAGGAATCGCCAACCCCAGGAGTGAATGAGGACTACTTTCGAAAAACAGAAGTAGTTAAAGATCTACCAACATATCTGGGATTGACGTATTCTGAGACCTCGTATATGTTGTTGTTGTTTCTTATGGCTAGCCCGGATTCCAATACATCAGCTTTCTTGCGTTCCAATAGAGTTGTGTGAGGTTTCCTGAAGTTCTAGCTATCACATCAAGTTTGTTGCAATGTAGCAGGTGCCCCTTATCCATTTTGCTTCCAGGTTCGTGACAATGTGTGCATTCTTCAGATCTCAGGATGTTGATTCGTTTCAGATGAGCTGCAAGGCAGTCATGGCCAGTGTTAAGTCTGAAGAAGGCTACAGCTTCTCTTCTTGGTGTTAATTTATATTGATCCCATTTAGCATCAATGTCCTTCCATAATTTGGTTTCTGGTGTTTTCCTTGCCTCGAATATTTGAGAGTAAAAAAGAGGAGAATAATCTACTTGCGCAAGCATCTGCTCTTGTCAGAGGCTCGCAGTTCAGTTTCATTCCCTGACATGAGTAGCGACTGGACATTTATTCACTCTTGTTTCCCTCCTTTGCCGTAATATGTGCAGTCGTTTTTGCATGTTGTTCAAGTTGAAATTTCTCTTCGCTTTCGACTTCCTTTGAGCATATTTGGCAATAGACGACAACGCTAGCAATTTAATAATCCTTATTACCTGACACCCACTTATTTAATAAATACTCACTTTAGTAATTTTGAGGCAGCATGCTTGATTTAAGTACTTTTATCAGAAAGTTGCCCCGATGATGAAAGGGAAGTTGCTAACAAGGGATGTCCAACACACAGGCAGAACCAATAAATATATTTAATTTCAACTGTATATGCTAAAATATACTGTTATGTTCAGATTTTGTATTAAATCCAATAAACCCTCAATATGCATTTAAAAAAATCTGGTTCCTAGACATGAGGTCACAAATTCAGGTGAGGCACAACGTGTGTGTAAACTTGAGTTACTCAATTATAATATTTACAGCAGCAGTTCATTGATATTTAAAAGAAGAACTAGAAGACAAAGACCAAGTAGTAGTATTCAAACAAAACAGTAAAATAAAATTCCATAGCAACTTTTCAATTATTTACAGTCAGATTTTAGGTATTCACTCTCATCTGTTTCTACGACTGATAATTTTTAATGTAATTCGCAATTCAGTCACCAGGTGTAGGGCTCTTGGTTCTCATTACTCTATGAGGACACTCTACGTTAACAACGAACATAGATTGAATCCAAGTAAAAACAAGTAGTTCCGTGAAGAACTATACAGCCTATTTTCATATATCCTACTCATGTTAATTGCCTCTATCAACATACAAAATTTCAGTTTGATTGTTGTGATCGATTCGTAGATATTGAGAACCGTCTTACTATTTCAGATGGTCGCCAGGTTGGATTTTTGTTTATGTGCTATTACATGAAGATTATTGTGTATGTGTGGTATTCAGGCTGAAATCTCATGATTAGGACACAAGAAGTAAAAACAAGATTTTAAAATTTCGCACAGCAGCCATCTTGTGGTTATGAAAACAATTGAAATAAATTAGATGCCAGTGGATTAACATTTGTATAAGCATTTAACGTGCAAAGTTTCACTGCACTTGGTTGATTAAATCGCGAGAAATATCCATTTAAATATTTATACTTCGCGTCACCGCCATGTTGGATTTGTGCTCACCAGGTTACGGAAAGACATATAGATGAACGTATGTTCAAAACCTCTATGAAAATTAAAATTTTCAGTTTGATTGCTGTAAAAGATTCGTAGATATTGAGAACCTTCAGAATATTTCTAATGCTCGCCATTTTGGATTGTTATATCTTATATGTATAGGCCATAGAGTTATGTCCCATTAAAGGGAAATTATTGCGTAGCTTCACTATTCAAACTTTCACTTCGATCGCATAATTACGACACAAGAAAAAAAAAATTCGCACAGCCGCCATCTTGAGTTTATGTAAACAATTGAACTAAATTAGATGCCAGTGCATTAAAATATGTATAATTATTTACTGTACCGCATTTCACTGCGCTCAGATGCTTAAATCACGTGACAAGTCTGTTAAAATGTTTCAACTTTGCTTGGCCGCCATGATCGTTTTGTACTTTACAGGTTTTTTAAAGTTACGTAGATAAACTAGTAGCAGTTCCCTTTATCGCCGTACAAAATTTAGTGGTGATATCGTAAATAGTTTCGGAGATATTGAATGCCAGTGAAATATTTCGCACAGCCGCCATTTTGAGGTTATGTAAACAATTGAACTAAATTAGACGCCAGTGCATTACAATGTGTATAAACATTTGCTGTACCATGTTTTATTATGTTTGGATGGTTAAATCACGAGAAAAGTCTATTTAAGTGTCTCAAATTTGCTTGGCCGCCATGTTGGTTTTGTAGTTACCAGGTTTCTGAAAGTCTCAAAGATGAACTTATAGTAGTTCCCTTTATCACCGTACAAAATTTCAGGGTGATATCGGTAATAGTTTCGGAGATACTGAAAGCTGGTGAAATATTTCGCACAGCCGCCATGTTGGATTGGTGAGACACAATACAATTTGAAGGGCACGGTCGGGGGCGGCCAAAATAGTGCTATGATATTAGCGAGTTTCTTTGAAATCGCTCCGGCCGTTTAGAAATTATTGGGGGGGGGGGAACACACACACACGCACACTGACAGACACACGGACAAAAGGTGATCTCATAAGCCTATTTTTTTTATAAAATGAATCCTTGCCAATTACTAATTAGAATTATATTTTCATTGACGGTTTCATGGATTCCCTAAAGTATTTTGTGATGTACAAGATCCACCTCGCGATGGTTGGTAGCCGACCCCTGAACACAAGCAGCTGAGGAAATACAGGGTCTTTCATATAAAGTAAGAACGCCAAGCGGCGGGTTTGTTATCCGCTAGTGTGGTGGCCTTGACTGAGCTTGTGGTGAGCCGTGGCCCCCTGCTCTAAGCGTGTGTACAATCCTCTATGAAATATTACCTTATAAAATTTGCTGGAAGTGTCGTTCTTCCTGGGTTATACAGGCATTGTATCTGGTAACCACATTTTGGCTGACGCGAGTGAGTCATGCCACAGTATTTTTTCTGATTTTTTATTTTGTGTTTTTTATTGAGCACTGAACCAGTAGTGAGCAAATTATTTACAATTACGTGAATCTGTGCTAGTGAAGGTGGCACTTCATCAAGAAATTGCTGAACAAATGCATCACGTACCCGCCGAGCCGAATCGTAATTAAAATAAATTTTACATACAAAAATACGATGTTGCAATGATAACTGTCTCAACATGTTAGCACCTGTGGTTCAGACTGGCGACTGACAACACCTGCACGCTTATTGCAAGGTCAAGATTGTACTATGTGCGCGCTTTCAATTCTACGGCAGGGGGCCGTGGCGCGTCATAAGCTCGGTCAAGCCGGCTTCAGCAGCGAATGACAAAACCGCCGCTCGCCGTTCTTACTTTATATGAAAGACCCTGTATATGTCTGCAGTGTAAGCCCCTGATAAGCCAGCAACTCCTCAGCTTTGGATGTAGAGCGGGACGATCGAGTGCCTGAATGTGCAGTTGTAGGAATGTAATCTGTTCCAAGTGTCCCATAATATTTATAAGGCAAATCCCCGTTCGCCTCTGTTTCAGTAACTAAATGATGGTGGCTTCGGTGACGTAGTTGGTAGCATACTGAACTGATATGCCCAAGATCGCCGGTTGAAACCTGGCCGAAGTCATCGGATTTTTAAGAGCGTTAAATCCTTCAGTACACCATCCTTCGGAGGGGAAGTAAAGCTGGCGGTCCCATGTTCACTTCCATAGAGCAGCAACAGTCCATGGTTCACTTTTGGTGCGATATTTACTTCCTATAGAAGGAATTTAAGTTAATGGAATTTCGTACAAAAATCCCGTTTCCTTTAAATTCCAGCAGCTTATAGCTAATATTTTTGCTACACTTCCCAAATTATCTTCACATTTGCACGTGTCTTCCTCTCGGAGAATCTATCTTGCTAATATCATACAGTAGCACACCACTCCCATTCTACAGCTTTAACTAGAACTAACACTCCCATTAATTTCATTTAATACAGTAATATATCTGGGGAATGAGCTCTGCTGTACCCATAAAATTGACTATGTTATTTAAAATAAAAGACAAATCAGCACCAGCATTGCATACTGTTACGGCTGTGAGTTTGTTTCGTCGCCTCGCCGCGTGAGTCACAGCTGCCCCGGGCTGTGCTCTGCCTCAGTGTATTACCTGCGTCTTACGCAACGGGCTGCAAGGACAAAGGGATGGTCCAGAAGATTCGCGACCCAGCTAGTGATGGAAATATCGAGAAGCCGTGAATCCTGGACGGATCTAGAAGCATTCATTGAGTCACCAGCCAGCAATATAAGAGCGACCTGGCCAGCGAGGTGGACAGTGTTTCTGAGCTAGTGCGTGCTTTTACCTGAGCGACAGTTGTTGGTGACGTGACTTGCGAAACCATAGTGAAGCTGATTCTCTTGACAGCGAAGGAGTGTGAAGCCTACGGAGGGACTGTATTTGAAGAGTGTGTGTTTACCTAGTGCGACAGAGATATTGTGGTGAATTGCGAAAACACCGGGGGCTGTTTCCCTAGCCAGTGGACAGCGAAGCAGAGTGTAGTGGTGAGCGACAGGCTATCGTAAATAACTCTAGCTTGTGTATTCAAGGAAGTGTTGCAGGTAGTTCTACCGAGGCCACCGGTCCCATTAGTAGGGATTAACTTCTGTGGCTTATTGACAAGTGAAAGGCAAGTGTTCCCTACAAGAGGAAACTAGAGTGAGATACTAATTGCTTGAATTTGCTATTGTGTGGTGTATCTTTCTGGCCCGCAATAAAGCTAATACGTTTCTTTAAAGGAACAATTTGTTTTGTGCTTCTACCCACCGTAATCCAGTTAACGGAAGTGCCACTAGGAGGTGGCACGTAACAATACAATTTAACCTCTTGATGTTTGCCAATATAATAAGTTTGTTTATTTATCATTGCTCCAACAAGGTAATTTCTCGTTACTGGTTATGAAGTTTATAAGTGGCCTTCACCTACTCATTTCTCCCTTAGCAATTTACTAATTGTTCTCCTTATTTTTCTTTTTAGAAGGATTAGAGGCCAATCTCTGCCATGGCAAGTGTTGAAGTTATAAACTTCGTAAGATCTATATTAGGCAAGATATTATTTCAATGCAGTGACTTCATTGATTTTATCATCTTTATATTGCTGGTGAAGTATTGAGTGTTAAGTGTTCCTACAGCTGATTCCAACAAAGGTGTTCTGTACTGTTGCTGACGTACCGAACCGGTACCATACATTTGTGTCTTCAATACCATCTTAAGTACCACCGTGAGGCGTCCATTGAAAATGTTTATAGACCTACAGTAGTTCATAAGACTTTTGACATACCGTAACTCATATTAGGCGGAAATGTTTCAATCTTTCTTTATGGTGCACCATACAAGATTCATTTCTAAAGGAATTTTAAGTGCTACAAAAATAACCTTGTATCGTTCTATCATAGCGGCTGATGAAGGGGCCAATAATAATGTTTAGGCCTCGAAACATGTCCCATTAATGACCACCCAGTGATCTCTATTAATAAAGTATTGATCAGGCGGAACTCTCATCCTGTTTAGACTAATATCGATGTGGGCTGATCGATCAGGAGTAGCTGCTGCTGGTTTGAAGATAAGGATCGCAGACTTTGGTTCCGTGGTGACTGTATACAATAAGCAGTTTAGATAGCGCAGTGGCGTGAGGGTGGCCAGCAAGTAGTGGTCAGTACACATCATATACAAGACCGCTACACCGCTATCTGCCCCGCATGAGTCTTGCCTGAGCAAACAAACCCAGCTCGCATCCACTTATCGATTGTGGCGTGTGAGGGCGACCAGCACTGTAGCCAGAGGGCTCGAGGATCAAGACAATTGTCATGTGGAACAGGTCTCGTTCAGTGTAGCCGCTCGCATTAAGTCACGCACCACAACTGCAAGGGGGAGCTAGGTATCTCGGTACTGGTAGCGGCCATCCTGATTGACGTTTCCTTCTTGGCTTTGCAACACTCCCTCCATGTAAAGAGGTGCCTCATTCTCATTGTAACACACACTTCTAGAGCCACTGTCCCCACAAGGTCTCTCAACTAGAGAAACGCGGGTTGGTGACCATGGGACCTTGATCAACTCTTATTCTGTTCAGCAGCTTCACGCGCCTGGAAGGCAGACAACACACATGGCACTAACCTGGCTTCTTTTATCATTTTAAATGATCTTGTTGACTTCGTCGTTACGCTGGGGTCTGGCGTTACGTTACGGTGACGGGACGAAATGTACCCAGATGCACTGAGGTGTGTGACGTCATAGTACCGCTTGGTGCATGTGTTCCCCGACAATCTCTACTTCGTTAGTATAAGACAAAAATCCCCGATTCTTGGATGTCACGGGTAATCTCGAGAACCACTGGATGGATTTTGATGCGGGTTTCACCATTCTGTAAAGGATATCTCGAGGAAAGATTCTGTAGCAAATAATTTATGTATGATCAAAGGAAGCCAAGCAGTAACGATTTCAGTGAAAAAGTCTAAAACAAACTTGGCGTCCGTGCGCTTCTTAAGCATACGCTGGGCAAACCGTTAAAAATATAAATATACTATGAGTGTAAGAATTGGTCAGCATTAAAAGTTCTACAATAAAGTCCGGGAGAGCATATCTCTATCTTCAATACATCGCCCACTATAAGTGTTTTCAGACTGGATGGAAGGGGCACGTTCCCGCGCGCTCTGGTGTGCGTGACGGCATCCCGCGTGCTTGACCTTGCTTTGCCCTTGGTTTGCACTTGCCGTTCGCGAGTAATTTGAAACAAGGTAAATTAATATAAAGCAAGATAAGTATTATGCATATAATGTTCTAACATGTCAAGAGTCTTTGGCTTCGAGCCTTTCTAGCATTTTTCAGCATTTGTAGCATTTAAAATGATACAAAGTTTAGTCTTTCAGACTGACTGTCACTTTTTTAAATTGTTTTATTTACGTATTGTTAACCTTACAAACGAAAAATAAATAAATTGTCATTTCACCATTTTAAAAAGTCAATAGCACTTATGAAAAACAGTTTCACTTACAAGAAGCTTACAAACACTGAAAATAATTGTCGCTGTAGGATTTTAAAACGTATATAGGCGCTTAAGAAAGGCTGGTTCAACTGTCTTATTATTGATGTATCTCGGTGTTCAAACGACTACCACAAGTCCACGCGTGTAGAAGGTAGCTTCACGCGCCTGGGAGGCAGACAACACACATCACATGAACCTGAGTACAGGCCGGACGTTTGTTTTAGACGATTGCCCTTGAGCTTGAAGCCTGCGGGTGAGCCTACACACACTCACTCTCTCACCCTATCGCTTCACACTTGTCACCACCGATCTGATGTAATGAAATTCCAGATTTGAGCAGACAGTACAGTTCACGTCGAAGTATTGTGTGACGGGCGGAAGTATACGTTACGTAGTTAAGAACAGACCGTCATTATATTTGCCCATGACTGTACTTCAGCAGAAGTGTGAAACAGATTTGCCAATCATCGGATCGCTTGGGGCAGCTGATAACAACACAGGTACTGTAGTAACTCGCCTCCAGGCTTCCATTAAGATTTTTCACTCGTCTAAAACAAACGTCCGGCCTGTATTCAAGAGACCTCCGCTGTTCCACGCTCCTGATAGATAGACAACACACATGACTTATACCTCAGTGTTCACAAAACTTCCACTGTTCCACACACCTGAAATATAGACAACACACATGACATGGACCTGAATGTTCAAAAACTTACCGCCACTCCTCGCGCCTGGGAGGCAGACAACACACATGACATGAACCTGCTTGCAAAATAACCTTTTTATTAATTAGTTCCAATTTCTACCACTCACCTTACTCTGAAGAGGCTATAACAATTGACTAACGCTCCGCGATATGTACCTGTTCAGCTTCTAATGAGTGGTTATTTGTCCATTGCCTTACCTGTCAATAGCAGTGAGCTGCACGTTTGGATGCATGACGACCAGAGTCTGTTCTACATTAAGTCAAGACAGTGAAACATATTTAATTCTGTTACAGGAATGTCATTATTAATTTATATTACATTACAAGCTGTGCCCAGCATGCGTCGCAATGCCAATCAAAAAGAGTTTTGGCGTTGCAATTTTGTTTCTTGAAGCGCTTTTGGATACACAAGATTTTTTCAATTTCCGTTAACTGCCTCTAAACTATCATAAAATTGATAAACTAATTTAGAAACATTCGTGCGAGCGTGCACAACAACTCATCAAAGTTTCATCGCAATCGGATGAATGGCATATGAACGCATACGGGATTTCGTTTAAATGATTTGTGCGCTGTCACTCATTTGTTGAGTCTACTCGTGCGCTACCGATTATAAAATAGATTTACTAAGCCTGAAACCTTCCCTGGAGTGTACTCAACGATTCACCAAAGTTTCATCGCAATCGGATGAATGGTTTATGAACGCATAAAGGACGAAAAGACCAACATTCTTTTTATATAGGCCCTATATATAAGATTATTTCATTGATGTATTAATTATTGTGTACATATCAAATTGATATCGGGTAAATTATCTGCACCCAATAATATTGTTTTATGCAGCCCAACTAACGTGTTATTAATGTGTATATTAAGGCACTCACAGCCCGGATTAGACATGTATAACTAATTCATGTTGTTTGGGCTAATGCTGTGTGTATTTAGATTAGAACCATACGTTTCGTAGAAACCTTGCCTCCTTTTTCAATAGAAATCAAACAATGTGGCCAAAGAAAGTAAATCAATGAGATTACAAAAATTACAAAAAATATAGATACATTCCTTGGTTCGTCACCAGAGAGCAGCTGCCAGAAATTACTGTATGGACCATGGTAGAACGGCGGACAGAGTAGTAAGTAAAGAGAAGGTAAAGGGGGCGGGGTGAAAATATAGACTCCTCGAAGAATGAGGATATCCAAAAGAAAAGGAGGGGGGGGGGGAGGGGGGGGAGGGGGGGAGGGTTAGATGGATATGAGGAAACATAAACAAAAGGGCCACATTGTTTGATTTCCATTGAAAAAGGAGGCAAGGTTTCTCCGAAACGTATGGTTCTAATCTAAATACACACGGCATTAGCCCACGAACATGAATTATTTATATAACGTGTTTTTGTGGATATTTCTCTGCTTGTATTCCGTAAGGTACTAATGCTCTGCAAGCATATCCTGCAAACGATACTGAACACTATTATTTTCCCCTCGTATTATACTGTAGCCACATCGAGGGAAAACTAATAGGGTTCAATATCGCTTGCAGGATATGCTTGCAGTGCATTAGTACCATACGGAATACAAGCAGAGAAATATCGACCTTCCTGGTAACAATACGATAGAATACGGATTATATAGAGGTGTGCAAATTATTACAGTCAACGCCAGTTTTCCAAAATATTAATTATACTTTTCATGATTATTTAATGCACTAAATATATTTACAAGGCGGTGAAGTTATTTCAAATATTTAACTAATAGTCTTAATTATATTTTATTTTAAGAAATGTATAGTCAAATGATTTTATATAATTTCCTCTAAAAAAGGGGCCTCGTTAATCCAAAATGCCACACGTTTTGTTTTGGATACTATATTCTACTTTTGGTGTGAGTTTTGAGCTGAGAAATTCAAAGTCTTTTTTACTGATCATCCGTGAACCATGGATTGAAATCACCCGATTGAGAGGGTACATTCCAAAATCAATGAAAAAAGAGAAAACGTACCCAGCTCAGGTATCCCTCGGAATACTGTGCCCTTTTAGCAAGAAATATGCAGATCACAGTATACCAGCGTAGCTCAATTCGCGATTTTCGGGGCAGCGGTAAGTTCACCCACTCTGTGACTCACATATTTTGGATTAATTAGAGGATACACTTGCAAAAATAACAACAAAATCAACTCCTATTTTAACACATTTAATTAATAAAAATTATGGCGCTACAAACAATTAAACAATTAAATTACTGACCCATAATCATCTACTTGTTCCAAATGAACAAGGAATAACACAAGAATAAAACAAATATTGTATTAAAACAAATGGTTTCCATATAAACCAACAATTCCTAATTAGTTTTACTTCCATAAAGCATCAACTGTGAGTTTCATATAACTCCGAGCTCTTTTGGCTCAACGCTTTCTGTAATAATGGTGTCATTCTTTGTACACCTTAAATACTACTTTTTATATTTTCTTAATCATCAAAAAATGCATAATTACATTTAAAATTACATGTTAATTATCTAACTCAATATTTGGGCATCTTCACATATTTTCAGCTGTTATCATCTCTCTCTAGCCTTACAAATACATTAAGGTAATCAGGAAATTACTTGTGTACTCCAGAGTATGAAGATACTTGACACAGTCAAAAACTATGGTCACTCCCGGAACCTAGTTGCCTTCAATTAACTCATGGAATCCTACTTCCATACAACATTACAATAGGGATTGTTATTTATTTCTTACGTCTTATAAGACCATTATCACATAAAAAACTACGATCTGAACAGGCAAGTGGAAATATCAATCTACAAGGACCTCGGTTCAACGCCCGGGTCATTAACAACTTTAAACACTCCTGGTGTATTCATTACTCCTTACAAAACGGCCTTCAGACACCCTCCTACTCCAAGGGTCTGGCCGTGAAACTTGAGAGTTATTTATGACTATGCGGGAATCCTCCCGTCTAGCCCGAGCTAGAGCTCTCTTAATGCTTTTACAAAACACAAACCTTTCATTCTCAGTTCTTTGTGGAGACCTGGCATTCTATTCTTCATGTACATTCAACCATATTATTGGGCTCATAAACCACTTCGTAATCTTGGCGTTTATTAATTATGAAAGGTCCTCATTGATTGGGGAAGAGTAATTACACATACAACGACGAATAATAAAGGGGCTTTCAAAATAAGAGGATTCTGAGTTCGAATCTCTTCACATGCCTCGGGAACCTTTCCCATATAGAGGACTATACAAAATGCGATTTAGGGTCAGCCAATAGCTATAAGACCTACGCTCAATACCATACATTTGCTCCCTTTCAAAAACATACACAATGCCTCGTGATACTACGTCACAAATAGAGGACTTATACCAAATCTCAATTCGCTACAATCAACTACCTCTCATAAGTAATTTACCAAGTACATTAACCTTTACGCGTTCCTACCGTGACATTTTACTTTAATTGCGCTCCTTTTGCGCTATACATTATTTTTAAGCCTAGCGTCATCCAAAGAACTGATAATATCATATTAACAATTGATACACATCTCAATTTTTATATTATTCTTTTCCATTGACAATAACTTTCTCTCTTTTAAAGAACATGCATTTGAATATCATGTCTATACTTTTTATTAAGGCTCTAACGCTCTTATGTTCACATCAATTTTTTTTTCAACCCCTGGCACTATCCAGCCCATGACGGGCTAAGGCCGACCAAGCGACCGCTGCCCAGCCATTTGGCCTGCAGATATTGGGGTGACGCGTGATCAGCGCGTCGGGTCCCCTCGGCCGTTAATCTTGGTATTCGTGATCGGGGCGCTGTCTCACTGTCAGACAGCTACTCAATTGTCCTCACGAGGCGTTCACATCAATTAATTTGATCTTTATTTAATATTTCCTTACTTTATTCTTTACAAAAAGCTCAAAAGCTATTCCTTTCATATAACTCAAATTTACTTTTATTTAAATATCTTTCATGATAATTACTAATATTTCGCTTGCTCTTATGACATTTGTCAAATACACTGACATTATATATATTTCCTCTACTGGATTTATTCTTTACATAATTATTTATAGTTTCTCAAATTTCTATTTTTGTTCAGACCGCGTTTTTGTTTATTCAGTATTTATTTATTTAAACACACCCCTTTTACTCAAAAACTCCGGTGGATTTGTACACAATCATTCCCTGACACCAGTATATAATGAAATTCATTACTCACATGTTATTAAGGTCGTCTCATGACCTTTATCCTTGTGCGGTGTTTCATTTTGGCCCACTTTGAAATTTACTCCATATTATAGAAATTCATCTTATGTACAAACACTTCTTGACACATATTTAATACACTTAACATTGACGACATTTTTAATACACTGGTGTATCCCTTTTAGAACACACAATAAACACTAAAAAATATTATTTTTACACACAATCTTGATAGATTTACACTTCACAACTCTTGATCACTAGGCCGTATTTTCTTAGCCTATCACACGTGACCTCTTAATCTCCCGTTTCCAAGGGTGAAATTTATTCAATGTCGGCTTCCTATCCTGCAGAATACGAAAGTATCGAAACATCTACTTTTCCCTGGAATCCTAATTCTTCGAATCCTATTCTGGATGACCGGCTATTTCTCTAGCTTGAACGACTTCCCTTTTTAGATCTAGTTTATCGATCCTAGCGAAAGTCTGTTCGGATCGAGGTCCCCTCAATAACTTATCGATGATCGATGGATTTATTTTATAGCAGCTAGTACTTCTCGAGTCTAGTGCTTTAGAATAGTTCGTCTGCTTTCTAGGAAATAATGTCTATAGTCTCCGTTCTTCTTTATTTAATCGGTTCTAGCACTCCTACGTTTCTGAAATACGTGGCGAACCTTACTCTGTTTTTCCCTATTTGGGTCCTTTAATTTAGATAACGGTTTATCTTCCTGTTACGGTACTTCCGTACGTTATGATTTATTCGGTCGTTTATTTAAAGACCTATCGCCTTAAGTCCAACGTTCGCAGCCTGCTCTGACTATATTTTACGAACTTTTCACTGTAAACTTGTGTACTGTCGGACCTAAATCCTGTAACTAGGATTTTCCTAAATTTTTAACACGGCGATACTTTAATATTTCTTCTTTACAACTCCTTATGTAGGCACGCAAGTTCTTAATACTGCGACGCCTGTGGCTATCGGATATTAATTCTGCGGTGTAATACAGCGTTTCTCCCCTCAAGGAGTACTGGTAAACTGTCTTCGGTGTAACGCAGAATGACGCCCTACACGGCTGTCTGAATACTGATGCGTAGCAACGCCCCCCTCGGGCTGTTTGGAACTGCTTGTACTGATGCGTAGTAACACCCCCTCACGGGTTGTCAGAATAACTGCATGTGATGTAGCCTTACGCCCCCCTCGGGCTGTTCGGAACTGCATGTTTGGCTTGGTGATGCCAGGAGCTTTATACTCTTTCGCTACAAAAAGATAAGACGCTAGCCCTTTCTGTGGCCAATTTTTAAAATAATGGTTGCACAATTATAAAAATTATACCTTCCGAAAGCTCGTCTTCTCAATGTCAAATAATCTCATAAGAATCGATCGTGCAATTCGGAGATATTAATTAATTTGTAGTCTTCAGCTGCGTAGGTGTTGCTGTTCTTTTGTACTCTCCCCTCTCTACAGGCCTTGGTAAATCCCCAATGACGTATACTTGCGTTTGCAGTTTTCTCCTGTGCAATTATTAAAGGATTTTTCTTTACACAAAAATCTCTCATTCGAAATGATTCACTGTACTGTAATTGTTTACTAATTTTTATACTCGTAAACGGGTTAAACTTAATTATTCTTCTTCTGGCGCATAGGCGGTGTTGTCGTTTTTGAGCAAGCTAAGCTCGATTTCCGAGTCAGGCTTCCTAGTCTAATAGTGGGAATTTTCCACTCGGTTATTAATACTCATGACTAGCTCCTTTCTGAATGTCAAGAGGGGTGATCTCATCTCTCGAACACCTGGTCCACGCCGCTTGCACAACGTTAGTCTAGCATCCTAGCTTGATCTTTCTCTAAGTTACATTAGAAACTGTACGTTTCTTTCATTTCTTCCCCAAATACATGGATTCGACCTCCTTGGACCCTATGGCACATGGGTTCATCTCTCCCCTCCTTAGGTAAATACATTTTCGAAAAATTTTGAGGAAATTTATTTAATTAATATTATCTGACTTTATTCGTCGAAGCCATCATAACGTTGTCCGTACCTTCCGTTGTTTTTATTTCTTTAAAGTCGTATCTGGTGATTGTGTAGGTCGGGTATGCTCTGTCCCTACCCTTTCTTTTTCCTTTATTTGTCTGGACTAAAAATCTCCAGAACCTCATTCTTCCTTACGGGTTCGGTCTATCCCTACCCGTTTCCTTATTTCATTATTCTCCTTTCTTAAATTGAAATTTTCTTCTTCAATAAACTGAATTATTTCTTTGATTTCCCTATACAACTTCTCCAATTGGCATTCGCACTCGAATGCTTGAGCTCTATTTTCTATTTCTTCCTTATTCTTGTTTATGTCAAAAGCGGATTCATCTCTAAATGTTTCCATAACCAGGGCTTGTTCATTTGCTTCATCAAAATCTTCGGGAGGGTAATATAATTTCAAATTTGCTGAATTCATGGTCACTTCGTGATCCGTTTCACAGTGCCGAATTCTATATGCGTTATTCCTCAAATCTCTGATTATTTGATACGGTCCGTGGTACATTTTCTGGAACTTCTTGTACACACGGTTCCCTGGATCCGAAATGGCTGGTCTTTTTACTAACACCATTTCTCCTGCTAATAATGGTCGATGATACCTCTTATGCCTATTTCTTCTTTGCCTCCTGTCGGCTTGAGCTTTTAGATGCTCAAAGGCTCTTCTAATACGTACATCTCTTCCAGGCTGAGCGTCTGCTGGCCTAGGAATTACCAGACTCCAAGGTCTTTCTGGTTGCTCATTCCGATGTAACGTTAGGGGTATCTCTCCCGTAGATTCATGGATGGTATTATTTATACAAAATTCAATAATATCCAAGATATCTATCCACTTCCAATTTTCTTCGGCACAGTATATTCTACAATACTTGGCCGTCTCCCTCATCACTCTTTCTACAGGATTTGCCTCAGGATGGCGGATACTTGACAAAATCTGACGTATTCCAAGTCTTTCTAATTCTCGTCTGAACTCTACACTGGTGAAACAACTGCCGTGATCCGACAACAAATTCTCAGGTTTTCCCAGAATCGGTATCACTTTTTCTTTTAGTCGTTTTAACACCTGTTTGGTACTAGTCTTCTGTATGGGAGCAAGGACAACCATTTTAGTGAAGACATCCATAGCCACCATTATGTGTCGATTTCCTCTTCTTGCCTTGGGCAAAGGTCCGAAGTTATCAATAGATATGATTTGACCTGGCCTTTCGGGCAACAATGGTATAGGCTTCTGTCTCATCAGAAATGCATTTGGTTTGATCCTTTGACATAAATCACATGTCTTTAGCGTGTCCCTTACAGTTTCTCTCAGTCTCGGCCATACAAATGCTTCTTTCAGCATCGAGACTGTTTTGTCGACTCCCATATGTCCAAACGATCTATGGGCTAACCATACTATTTTCCTCTGCAAAATTGCAGGTACAACAATCCTTAATTTGGTATGGTCAGAGTCCACAAACTTATATAATAATCCATTATAAAACGTGTAGTCTTGAGCTATCTTATTAGCTTCCGTGTACGCTGGTGTTCCCCTTATCAAGCTTCCCTCAAGGAAAGATATGAGCATGTTCATCCATGGATCCTCCCGTTGCCGTTGACTAATGCTCCTTAACTCATTAAGAGTACGCTGATCCCTGTCTTCCAAATCAATAGCCATTACTTCCTCTTCTGTGGACTCTGGCTGTCTACTTAAGTAGTCTGGAACTATATTTTCTTTTCCTGGGCAGTATTCTATCTTGACATCAAATTGTTGAATGTATAAAGCCCAACGCATCAACCTTTGACTGGATAAATCAGTCTTCATCAAAAAGGTTAAGGCTTTATGATCCGTTCTTAGAATGACCTGAAACCCATATACGATCTTCCGCCAATATTGCAACGCGTGCAGTATCGCTAACAGCTCGATTTCGCTGATCGTATAATTTTTCTCGTGTGGTTTCAGTCTCCTACTTGTGAAAGCTAGATAGTTTTTCTTATCAGGGTTTTCCGGGTTTTCCTGATATAGCATTGCCCCTATTCCAATCTAAGATGCATCTGTTTGAATTATAAATCTCTGATTAAAATCAGGATATCCTAGCTTCACGTAATTTAAGAGCATTTCCTTGGCCTCCACGAATGCTTTTTCTGTTTCCTCCGTCCATTTCCACTTGCCCCCCTTCTTCAGAAGGTCCTGTAGTGGTGCAACAGTTTTTGTGTATGATGGACAATGTCCTGAGAAGAAACCAATCAATCCCAAAAACTGGCGAACGTTCTTCACCTTCAAAGGCCTTGGAAAATCCCTTATCGATTCCAATTTGCATGGATTTGGTTTAACACCATCCTTGTCAATCACATGCCCTAAAAATGTTACTTGCCTTTGACAAAAATTTGACTTCTTTAAATTTATTTTAAAATTAGCCTTCCTTAAATCTTCCAAGAGTTTCTTCAGCTTTTCTAAATGTTCCTCAATATTCTCCGAGGCAAGCAAAATATCATCCACATAACGGATAGTGCAATCTTTCACTTCCTATGACAGGTTTCGATCAAGCGCTCTTATTAAGGCAGATCCCGCGGTCTTCAATCCAAACGGACATCTTCTAAAACAATAGGTTTGTTGGTCGAACTGAAATCCAGTCAACAAGCTGGTTTTCTCTTCCAGTTCGAGATGATGATACGAAGAAGTCATGTCAATATTTGTAAAAATCTTCTTGCCCTTGAACTTCCTCAGTATTTCTTTTATGGGTGGTGCCGAATCATTTTCTGGTATGATTTTTGCATTTAAATTTCTGGCATCTAAACACACCCTTACTTAGCCATCCGGTTTACTCACAATCACTAATGGACTAACATATGGTGTCGCCATCCTTTCTATAACACCTGCATTCATCATCTCCTGCAGTGTTTTCTTAGTTTGTGGGTAATGTTTTTCCGCAACCGGGTATGTTTTTTGTCTGAACGGTGCCCAATCATTGACTTGGAACGCGTATTTAAAATTTTCAATCTTCCCTGGCTTGGAATCAAATACGTCCCTAAAATTCAATAATAATTTCTTTAACTGTTCCTTATTTTCGAGGTTAACTTTAGCTTCCTCTACTTTTCCTGACAGGTTGGTCTCGAACTCAGTTTCCAAATCATCTTCGAGTTCTATGCTGAGGACTTCAAATATCTTTTCTATGTCCTTATAACCTTCCTCAATCACTTCTTCCATATGCCATACCTGTTCTCCTATTTTCGCATCCTGTTCCTGTAAGTTAATGTTTTGTTCATCCACATCCTCTCTTTGAATTCTAATGCAGTTTTGCGCTAGGTCTATAATGACCTTGTTCTCACGGATAAAATCAATACCTAATATGACATTATACGGTAATTGATTTACCAGCAAAAAGCACTGCGAGATTTCAGCGTTACCCATGATCAGATCGATATATACCTGAAATTTACATGTTAAAGATTTTTCAGGGATAATCCCCTTAATCTTTACACTTGATGTGGGAATCTTTAATACTCGGCCCCTTGTTTCCAGCTCATTTAGAAGGGTTTGTGTAATTAGACTTATTGTGGATCCGGTATCAATTAATGCTCTGACCAGTAATCCTTCTATCCTTATCATAATTATAGGTAGTTCTCTTTTAACAGGTGGGATTCCTTCCACATCCTCGTTAATTAGCTCATCTGGTCTTGCTATCCAATTCACAATTTCTACCTCCTCCCAGCTCCTGGTATGTTTCCACTTTTGACACTTTAAATTTGGAGTTTCTTTTTAATCCTGAGGGCTTCCTTTCCCCTCATTCTTTAATTGAGCTTGTAGTTCCAAGCTTTGAGCTCCATCTAGTCGGTCGGGTGATTTCCGGTTCTTAATTGCCTCACTCCAACGGACTTTTTGCCTATCAGGTTCATCTGGTCGTTCGTTCATATAACGAAGACTTTCCTGATATCTTTCCTCTATTTCGGCCCGATATTCATCATCCCTATCCTCTGGCCTTACATTCCTTCTGGGATAATTCTCCCATTTCTTTCTGTTTTCTTGCCTTTGATGGTTATTGTTATAGGGTCGGCTCTCTTGTTGCCTATAACCCGTATTCCTAGGATTTCTTCCTCGATATCCTCCTCTGTAATATGGCTGTATTCCTCTAGGCTCCTGGTGCCCATACTCTCGACCCAGTCCCTGAGTGTCAGTGCTAGTGGACTGATTCCTGGTCGCTGGTTTTTCTCTGGTTTCCTGACTGCTGGCCATATGTACTTGCTCAGTCTGTCTTTGATGCCGAGGAGTTACGTGCGAAGTCGTCATATCTAATTGACGTAATACACTCTCCACTTCCACAGCACTTCTGGCTTTGAATGAAATTAACAGCCTTTGAATCTCATACGGAAGTTGTCTTGCAATGGCGGCACACAGGTCGTTTTCTGCCGGAGCAATGTCAAGTTCGCGGAATTTACATAACTGAGCGGTGAAAAATTCCGAGTACTTAGTTGGTGCATTCGTACTGTACTTCCTAGAGTACAGATCTAGCCTTAATTTCTCCTGGACGTCTGCTGCCCAATATCGTTTTAAAAATGCTTCCCTAAAGCCTTCCACCGTATCAAAGGTGTACCTGAAGCTTCTGAACCAGGTGAGACAATCACCTGCCAACAGCTTTTCAATAGCTCTCAGTCTCCGATCCTGAGGAACTTTCATTTCGTTTAAATACTCTGCAACTTCCTTTAGCCAGTATTTTGGAATAATAGACATGTTATTACCCGTAAACTTTACTGGTCTGTCCTCATTCGATTTAATAATGTTTATTATCTGGCCATTTGCCTGATTCATGTACGGGGTTGACATCGCCATCGGATATCCTGGGTTCTTATAAGGGCTCTCCCCTCCTAAGTCCCTCTCCGTATCTGTGCCTTGTTCACGGGAATCTACCCATCCTGTCTTTGGAAACTCCTCCTGATTCTCAAATTCTAACTTCCTTTCCCTTCGGGCACTTTCTTCATTAGCCATGAGTTGGATTTCCATTTGACTATTCTTATGTTCAGTCCTCTCCAATCGGGATCCTAATTCATTTTGAATTCTTTCCTGATTTTTCTTACTGGTTTCCAGTTCTTGTTTGATTTGGTTTTTGTCGTTCCTGAAGCTATCCCTGAATTCATTTAGTTGGTCTTCTACCTCTTTCTTGATGACCATGACCTGTTCTGTTATAATTTCTGGCTTCACGTCACCTTTAGTATCTAGGTCTTCTCGCATTTCCTTTATCATTTTCTCCATCTCTCCCTTAATTCTTTCAAGCTTTTCCTCAGTTTTCCCTTGACTCTTATACAATCTCCTCAAGTGGTCGTGGACCTGGTTTAATTCAGTACTGGTTTTTCCTACGTGAACCTTTAATGTTCCGATGGTTTCTTGAACCTCATTAATACCCTGACTTATTTCATCTATCTTATGGGTATATCCCTTATTTTCTTCATCTCGTTTCTTCCTTTCTCCCTGGAGATGCTCTTCGTAAGTCCCTAGTCTCTTACTTATTGTTTCCTCGTGCTTCCTCAATTTTTCTTCTACCTGCCCGGTAAATTGATTAATCTGATCTTTCATACCCTGTACATCTTTGTGATTCTGAGTTTCCAAACTATCCACTTTATCCTGAATTTTATCAACCTTTCCCTCAAGATTTCCTACTTTCTCCTCAACTCTTTCAAATCGGTTTCCTAGCTCACTGACACTTGTTTTTATCTCATCCCGAGATTTTTCACAAATACTCTTGTTCGATTCTATCTGAGCTTCTAAATTTTTCTGCACCTCTTGGATCTGGGTTACAAGTTCATTTTTACATCCGTCTACTTTCTCTTTACATGCTGTTTCCATAGAACCAATTTTATCCTCTATAATTTTAAAATTATCTTGGCACTCCTTTTTGGATTCTATACTATTTTTTTCTATAGTACTTATCTGGGTTCTCAATCCTGCATTAAACGTGTTACTCTCAGTTTGCAATGCATTTAACTTGTCCCCAAATGTTATATCCAATATTTGAAATTTGGACTCTATATTTCCTTCTATACTTTCTCGGAGTTCATCTGACCCCCTGTTTTATTCCCCCTTTTAATTCGTTTATCATATTCCCAAAATCAGTGTCAAAAGCTTGAAATTTGTTATTCATTGTTTCTTCTAATTTCTCATTTATATTACTTTGTATTTTAGTCTCCATGGCCTCTAATTTAGTGTTCATGGCTTGACTTTTCCTACCATTATCGGCTATCATCTTCTCCTGAAACGAATATAATTTATTTTCAAGTTTCCCTTCCATTACTCCTAGTTTATCCTCCCAATCCTTGGATTGCGCTGAAAAATGATCGGTATTCTCTGTCCTTATATTATCCAACTTACTTTCTATCTCAGCCTTCAATGTACTATTCATGTTAATACAATCGGCTTGGATAGATCCTAACTTTTGATTTATGGATTCAAACTCTTTTTTATTTTCATCCTTTTGGAGACTCAATGTATTGTCTATTGTTCCCAATTTATTGTTCATGGTCTCCCACTTTCCTTTGCTATCCCTGGGGGCGTGGTGGCTCAGCGGTCTAGCTGTATGCCTCTCACCAAGGCGGTCCGGGTTCGATTCCCGGTCAATGCATGTGAGATTTTCGAAGTGAAATGCCATGTCCTGTGGTTCGGATTCCACGTAAAACGGAGGTCCCGTGGCTCATGATCTCAAGATTAACGGTCACGTTAAACTACAAGCTTCCCTTCCTTTTCCTTTGCTATCGGCTTTTATAGCCTCCAACTTCTCATTGCTATCGGCTTTTATAGCCTCCAAAAGCCGTTGCATCTCTTCACTCAATGCCATCTTATTAGAATATAGTGGGCTACTCATGCCACCACACTAGTACATGCTTGAGAGATGATACTCTGAACCACTGTGTCCCAATTTCTTTAAAAATTTACTTTGGTACGGGTATTTACTACAACGTACCCTTTTGATACTTTTATTCAATTTCATAAACCTTTATGGAAGTATTTAAAATTCAAAATTTCGAAAAACCATTTTTTTCAAAAAATGAAAATTTTGATTTTTCGAGAAAACTCGGGTTTTCCCTAGGAAAACTCATCCCTGCGTACTGGGCGCCAAAATCTTATTAGATTTGCTTGGGGGGTTAATGATATATAATTCAGGGCTGCTCGGTATGAGTTTCCAGGGACCCATGCGGTCAGTTAATATTTTACGTTGTAGCTATTCCTATCATTACTTTACTTTACATGATATGACCGTCTTAAGTGTTCCTCTAGTTATTAATCCAGCACATTACTTCTATGCCCCCCATGTGCCCTTTTAGCAAGAAATATGCAGATCACAGTATACCAGCGTAGCTCAATTCGCGATTTTCGGGGCAGCGGTAAGTTCACCCACTCTGTGACTCACATATTTTGGATTAATTAGAGGATACACTTGCAAAAATAACAACAAAATCAACTCCTATTTTAACACATTTAATTAATAAAAATTATGGCGCTACAAACAATTAAACAATTAAATTACTGACCCATAATCATCTACTTGTTCCAAATGAACAAGGAATAACATAAGAATAAAACAAATATTGTATTAAAACAAATGGTTTCCATATAAACCAACAATTCCTAATTATTTTTACTTCCATAAAGCATCAACTGTGAGTTTCATATAACTCCGAGCTCTTTTGGCTCAACGCTTTCTGTAATAATGGTGTCATTCTTTGTACACCTTAAATACTACTTTTTATATTTTCTTAATCATCAAAAAATGCATAATTACATTTAAAATTACATGTTAATTATCTAACTCAATATTTGGGCATCTTCACATATTTTCAGCTGTTATCATCTCTCTCTAGCCTTACAAATACATTAAGGTAATCAGGAAATTACTTGTGTACTCCAGAGTATGAAGATACTTGACACAGTCAAATACTATGGTCACTCCCGGAACCTAGTTGCCTTCAATTAACTCATGGAATCCTACTTCCATACAACATTACAATAGGGATTGTTATTTATTTCTTACGTCTTATAAGACCATTATCACATAAAAAACTACGATCTGAACAGGCAAGTGGAAATATCAATCTACAAGGACCTCGGTTCAACGCCCGGGTCATTAACAACTTTAAACACTCCTGGTGTATTCATTACTCCTTACAAAACGGCCTTCAGACACCCTCCTACTCCAAGGGTCTGGCCGTGAAACTTGAGAGTTATTTATGACTATGCGGGAATCCTCCCGTCTAGCCCGAGCTAGAGCTCTCTTAATGCTTTTACAAAACACAAACCTTTCATTCTCAGTTCTTTGTGGAGACCTGGCATTCTATTCTTCATGTACATTCAACCATATTATTGGGCTCATAAACCACTTCGTAATCTTGGCGTTTATTAATTATGAAAGGTCCTCATTGATTGGGGAAGAGTAATTACACATACAACGACGAATAATAAAGGGGATTTCAAAATAAGAGGATTCTGAGTTCGAATATCTTCACATGCCTCGGGAACCTTTCCCATATAGAGGACTATACAAAATGCGATTTAGGGTCAGCCAATAGCTATAAGACCTACGCTCAATACCATACATTTGCTCCCTTTCAATAACATACACAATGCCTCGTGATACTACGTCACAAATAGAGGACTTATACCAAATCTCAATTCGCTACAATCAACTACCTCTCATAAGTAATTTACCAAGTACATTAACCTTTACGCGTTCCTACCGTGACATTTTACTTTAATTGCGCTCCTTTTGCGCTATACATTATTTTTAAGCCTAGCGTCATCCAAAGAACTGATAATATCATATTAACAATTGATACACATCTCAATTTTTATATTATTCTTTTCCATTGACAATAACTTTCTCTCTTTTAAAGAACATGCATTTGAATATCATGTCTATACTTTTTATTAAGGCTCTAACGCTCTTATGTTCACATCAATTAATTTGATCTTTATTTAATATTTCCTTACTTGGTTATTATTATTATTATTTCATATCTTCATTCTTTACAAAAAGCTCAAAAGCTATTCCTTTCATATAACTCAAATTTACTTTTATTTAAATATCTTTCATGATAATTACTAATATTTCGCTTGCTCTTATGACATTTGTCAAATACACTGACATTATATATATTTCCTCTACTGGATTTATTCTTTACATAATTATTGATAGTTTCTCAAATTTCTATTTTTGTTCAGACCGCGTTTTTGTTTATTCAGTATTTATTTATTTAAACACATCCCTTTTACTCAAAAACTCCGGTGGATTTGTACACAATCATTCCCTGACACCAGAATATAATGAAATTCATTACTCACATGTTATTAAGGTCGTCTCATGACCTTTATCCTTGTGCGGTGTTTCATTTTGGCCCACTTTGAAATTTACTCCATATTATAGAAATTCATCTTATGTACAAACACTTCTTGACACATATTTAATACACTTAACATTGACGACATTTTTAATACACTGGTGTATCCCTTTTAGAACACACAATAAACACTAGAAAATATTATTTTTACACACAATCTTGATAGATTTACACTTCACAACTCTTGATCACTAGGCCGTATTTTCTTAGCCTATCACACGTGACCTCTTAATCTCCCGTTTCCAAGGGTGAAATTTAATGAATGTCGGCTTCCTATCCTGCAGAATACGAGAGTATCGAAACATCTACTTTTCCCTGGAATCCTAATTCTTCGAATCCTATTCTGGATGACCGGCTATTTCTCTAGCTTGAACGACTTCCCTTTTTAGATCTAGTTTATCGATCCTAGCGAAAGTCTGTTCGGATCGAGGTCCCCTCAATAACTTATCGATGATCGATGGATTTATTTTATAGCAGCTAGTACTTCTCGAGTCTAGTGCTTTAGAATAGTTCGTCTGCTTTCTAGGAAATAATGTCTATAGTCTCCGTTCTTCTTTATTTAATCGGTTCTAGCACTCCTACGTTTCTGAAATACGTGGCGAACCTCACTCTGTTTTTCCCTATTTGGGTCCTTTAATTTAGATAACGGTTTATCTTCCTGTTACGGTACTTCCGTACGTTATGATTTATTCGGTCGTTTATTTAAAGACCTATCGCCTTAAGTCCAACGTTCGCAGCCTGCTCTGACTATATTTTACGAACTTTTCACTGTAAACTTGTGTACTGTCGGACCTAAATCCTGTAACTAGGATTTTCCTAAATTTTTAACACGGCGATACTTTAATATTTCTTCTTTACAACTCCTTATGTAGGCACGCAAGTTCTTAATACTGCGACGCCTATGGCTATCGGATATTAATTCTGCGGTGTAATACAGCGTTTCTCCCCTCAAGGAGTACTGGTAAACTGTCTTCGGTGTAAAGCAAAATGACGCCCTACACGGCTGTCTGAATACTGATGCGTAGCAACGCCCCCCTCGGGCTGTTTGGAACTGCTTGTACTGATGCGTAGTAACACCCCCTCACGGGTTGTCAGAATAACTGCATGTGATGTAGCCTTACTCCCCCCTCGGGCTGTTCGGAACTGCATGTTTGGCTTGGTGATGCCAGGAGCTTTATACTATTTCGCTACAAAAAGATAAGACTCTAGCCCTTTCTGTGGCCAACTTTTAAAATAATGGTTGCACAATTATAAAAATTATACCTTCCGAAAGCTCGTCTTCTCAATGCCAAATAATCTCATTGCGCATAAGAATCGATCGTGCAATTCGGAGATATTAATTAATTTGTAGTCTTCAGCTGCGTAGGTGTTGCTGTTCTTTTGTACTCTCCCCTCTCTACAGGCCTTGGTAAATCCCCGATGACGTATACTTGCGTTTGCAGTTTTCTCCTGTGCAATTATTAAAGGATTTTTCTTTACACAAAAATCTCTCATTCGAAATGATTCACTGTACTGAAATTGTTTACTTATTTTTATACTCGTAAACGGGTTAAACTTAATTATTCTTCTTCTGGCGCATAGGCGGTGTTGTCGTTTTTGAGCAAGCTAAGCTCGATTTCCGAGTCAGGCTTCCTTGTCTAATAGTGGGAATTTTCCACTCGGTTATTAATACTCATGACTAGCTCCTTTCTGAATGTCAAAAGGGGTGATCTCATCTCTCGAACACCTGGTCCACGCCGCTTGCACAACGTTAGGCTAGCATCCTAGCTTGATCTTTCTCTAAGTTACATTAGAAACTGTACGTTTCTTTCATTTCTTCCCCAAATACATGGATTCGACCTCCTTGGACCCTATGGCACATGGGTTCAATACCCAATTCTAAAAATTTCCAGTCGCAATTCCTTATTAGAAAACTTATAAGTCTACAGGGGAGAAAACATTACTAAGTAAGGTGATAATGTCATCCGTCCTTCAATAAAATTATTTTAAATAAAATAATTATTTCTGACATAAATTCTCTAGGCCTATTTGATTCTAATTATTTCCACTTATTTCCCTTACTTTCAATTGAAAATACTGATTTGGAAATTGAAGACTTGGCTAGTTATTTTAAGTACAACTTCTATGAATTCAATATTTCAATATTTCTACACGTAACTTACTGTAAATACCTCGTCTGTTGTAACCACAGAAAATCTGAAGAAAAACCTAGCTGAACGTTAAACAATTATGCAATTAACTTTGATATTTTGGATTAGGCACACCTGGATAAGTGAACATTATAATTATTCTCTATTGCATGCCAAAACTTGTTAATTGGTCTATTATTGTTACAGTGTGTTATTCTAAATTGTTCACACGTAATTCAAAACAACCTAACGTAAGACGTGATTCAAGCGAATCAGAGAATAGTTTACCTGACGATACTATTGTACTACAATTATATTAGATATTTTTGAAATTTGGACACAGTGATCAGGATCTGATGATAGCCACTTGAAGATCGAAGATCGAAACGCGTAATACTAAATTGCCCCATTTAATTACCCGAGTCACACCCCCAGGGACAGTACAATATTAACTAATACATGTATTTTTTTCAGTAGCGTACTCCACCCATTTATTGAGCACAATCGTGTTTACCGACTGAAAAGCAACAAAAAGTCAATTTGTAAAGGCAACTTTGGAAATACAGTACAATGGCTCCGAGTTTCTACATTGTAAAGCGTTATGACATATACGAAGTATAACAGAAAATTAGAAATAATTAATTCTCTTCAAGTGCTTCCAAATTTCAGTTTGTATGCTGTGATAGATTAATAGATATTGAGAACCATCTAAATATTTCGGATGGTCACCATGTTTGATTTTTATATAAGTAGGCCATAGAGTTATGTACTATTAGATGATGATTATTGCGTACGTTCATTATTCAAACGTTCAATTCGATCGCATGATCAATACACGAAAAACAAAAACTTAATTTTAAAATTTCGCATAGCAGCCATGTTGAGGTGGTGTAAAAAATTTAACTAAATTTGATACCAATGCATTACAATATGTATAAACATTTACTGTACCATATTTCACTGCGCTCAGATGGTTAAATCGCGAGAAAAGTCTATTAAAATGTTTCTAATTCGCTTGGTCGCCATGGTCATTTTGTATTTTACAGGTTTTTGAAAGTTACCTAGATAAACGTCTAGTTGTGCCCTTTATCAGCGTACAAAATTTCAGAGAGATATGAGTAATAGTTTCGGAGATATTGAATGCTGGTTAAATATTTCGCACAGCCGCCATGTTGGATTGGTAAGAAGTAATAAAATTTGAAGGGCACGGTCGGGTCGGCCTAAATAGTACTATGCCCTTACCGAGTTTCATTGAAATCGCTCTAGCCGTTTAGAATTTATTAGGGGGGACACACACATGGACACACACACACATACACTCACACACACGGACAAAAGTTCATCTCATAAGCCTATTTTTAGGCTATTTTCATTTATGAACGAAACAAGAAGTTTCGTGACGAACTAAAGAGCCTACTTTTCTTAAAATTTAAGATCTATGCCAATGATTAATCTATATGGATCTATCTAGAATAATGACGAAATTAAGTTGGTAATATCGAAATTTCTAATTAGATCGAAATACTGTATACCTGGCATACTGTAGCCTAATAGAGAACTACAGTTGGCAGCCCTGGTGACTGAATATATTCTTAGTTCCATCTCTTAAGGTACAGAATACAAAATATGGTTGAAGTCCAATGGATAGTATGGACGTTACATTTAGTTAAATATTGGATCTAACAGCGCGCGTAAAATCATGTTGGCAACAATGACATACATGTATTGATCAGAAATAATCTGAAATAATATGATCTATTGTTGTGTCAATTTTGAATAAAATCCATTAGTTAGTATAGAAGTTACATGCATCTTAAAATTGGATCTATCAGCAGGCAGCACTGACGTATATTAGTTACTCCAAATTAATCTAGAATTCCAGGTACTATACGTGTGCAAAGTTTAGAGCTATTGGCTTGCATACTTTCTGATATATTGATATTCGGGTAACAAAAATAGAGACAGTATTTACTAACAGTTGGCAGCCCTGGTTACTCTTAAGAATCGGCATATACATATCTGTTATGGTACACATAGCACACACGAAATTTGGTTGAAATCCAAATGATAGTATAGAAGTTACCTGTTTTTAAAGTTGGACCTCTCAGCAGGCTTAGAATCATGTTGGTAGCACTGACGTATATAAGTTTCTCCAAATTAATATAGAATGTCAGGTACTATACGTGTGCATAGTTTAAAGATGTCGGCTAGCATACTTTCTGATATATGGGTATTTGGATAAAAAAATTGAGAGCATTTATTAACAGTTGGCAGCCCTGGTGGATCTTAAATACATGTTCAGTCATGTCTGTTTATGTACACATAGCACATACGAAATTTGGTTGAAATCCAATTGATAGTGTAGAAGTTATATGCATTTAAAATTTGGACCTAACAGAAGGCGTATATTCATTTTGGCAACACTGCGATGTATGGCCTCCTGGAAATTAAACTGCAATATTATTATCTATACGTGTGCCAATTTTGAAATAGCTCCTATTCATACCTTCCATGATATCCAACATGGAGCTCAAATTTCAATTGCGATTTTTCAGCAGTTGATAGCACTGACATCATTTTCAAATATGGGCGTGAGATAATCAGGTATAGATCTTTGCTCCTACCAAATTTTGTTTCGATTTCTGCAGCCATTTAGGAGTTGATAGTGGGACACACACACACACAGCCAGACAGACAGAAGGACAGACAGACAGACAGACAGAAGGACAGACAGACAGACAGACACACACACATTTGCCCGATCTCATAAGTCTACTTTTTCCTCATTTTTGCAAAATGTGAAAAGTAGGCTAAAAATAGGCTTATGAGATCACCTTTTGTCCGTGTGTGTGTGCGAATGTGTGTGTGTCCCCCTAATTACTTCCATACGGCTAGAGCGATTTCAATGAAATTCTGGAAGGTCATAGCACCATTTTGGACGACCTCGACCGTGCCCTTCAAATTATATAACGTCTTACCAATCCAACATGGCGGCTGTGCGAAATATTCCACCGGCATTCTATAACTACGAATCTATTACCGAAATCACCCTGAAATTTTATACGGTGGTAAAAGGTACTACTACAAGTTCATCTATGTACTTTTCAAAAACCTGTTAAGTTTCAATAACCTGGTGAGCACAAATCCAACATGGCGGCGACGCGATATATAAATATGTAAGTGAACGTTTCACGCGATTTAACCATCCGAGTGCAGTGAAACCTGGTACGGTAAATGCTTATAGAAATGTTAATCCACTGGCATCTAATTTATTTCAATTGTTTTCATAACTACAAGGTGGCCGCTGTACGAAATTTTAAAACCTGATTTTCATTTCTTGTGTTCTAATCATGCGATTGAATTTTGAATACACCTACTCATTAATCTTCATGCAATAGTACATAACTCTAAGACCATCATATATGAAAATCCAACATGGCTACCATCCGAAATATTTAGACGGTTCTCAATAACTACGAATCTATTACAGCAATAAAACTGAAACTTTGTATGTTGATAGAGACAATTAACAAAAGTAGGATATATGAAAATAGGCTGTATAGTTCTTCACGGAACTACTTGTTTCATGAATGAAAATAGGCCAAAAAATTGGTTTAGTGGGTTTAGAACAAGATTTTATCGTGATTTTATGGAGGTTATGTTGGTAGTGGAGAAGAATCACAAGAAACAGAAGAGAATATGATGCCAGGTAGGAGGAAGTAAGTTAGAGCAGGTGGATCATTTTTAGGGAACCACACCATCGCTAAGTCGATAATAGTTTTACTCGTTTTCCTTTGTTTATTACCTGCTCTGTTACCATGACGATGCCGAAAGGCTAGACTGGTCGGGAGAGTAAATTCTATGTTATTATGATAGACTGAAGTCCATTTTATAATGTTCACTATCAACCCGGCCCGGCTTCGCCCGGGAACAGTTGGGAATGCATTACATGATAAGCGCTTCTTTACGGTGTCAATGAACTACGATCTATATCCGTTTTACGTCTCGGCATTATGGGTTAAAATCACTGACTGGACTATTAACTATATTATCATGGAGATGCATGTGCAACAAATTCTTGTCAGACGTAATTTAAGAATGGAGAGGTACATGAAACACAAATCCCCCTTCCGTCCAATCTAAAAACACTTATAGTGGACGATATTGAATATAGAGATGTGCTTTCGCGTGCGTTCTTGTAGAAATTTTCATGCTGACCAATTCTTACACTCATTGTATATTGATATTTTTAACGGTTTGCACAGCGTAAGCTTAAAAAGCGCGCGGACGCCAAGATTTTTTTCGACTTTTTCTCTGAAATCGTTACTACTTGGCTTCCTTTGATCATAAATAAATTATTTTCTACAGAAACCTTCATCGAGGCATCCTTTACAGAATGGTGAAAATCGCATCAAAATCCATGCAGTGGTTCTCGAGATTACCCGTGACATCCAAGAATCGGGGACTTTGTTTTATACTAAGTAGCGATTATACGCCAATCAGTATAATTTAATACAATATAATCCCCCTTCCGTCCAATCTTAAATTGACTGTGAATATTGCGGAACGAGAAGTTCACAGGCGAAATGAGAGTGGCACTTCCAGGGAATGGCGAAGTGAATGAAACTCAAATCCCCCTTCCGTGCAATCTTAACTTGGCTGTGTTTCACAGGCGAAATTAAGAAAACCCGAGTCTCACTTCCAGGGAAACTCCAAACACAACCACCCTTCTCAGAAGGCTTAACTCAACACGACTCGACGGTTTGGTGCTGGCTGTATCTGGGACAATAGGTTCGCCCGCTAGCTAGGCTGTAACAGGGATGATATACTGTCATCGCGGCAGGAGATGGCAGTTGAACACGCTGTGACGGGGTGCGGGGGGTCTCGCATTACGCATGCGCGGTCCACCTACTCCAGATCCAAATATATCGGCTCCCTGCATGCCAATCGTTGTCATCGCAGCACACAACACGCAGCGAGGGAGAGAAGGAATGTGCTGAGTGAGTGAAGCAAGTAATGACTAACTTAATGTTTTTGGAATGCGCGATGAGCAGTGAGCGGGAACACATCTGCAGTTCAAACCCAACTGCCAACTCCTGGCGCGATATCAGTACTCGCCCTTTCCTAGCTCATAAACTGTCGCCTCAGTAGTTGAATGGACATGGTTGGAAGATATTAAAACGTAAAAACACGTATAGTGGGCGATGTATTGAAGATTTACATATGCTCTCGCGGACATTTTTGTAGAACTTTTCATGCTGAACAATTCTTACACTCATTGTATATTGATATTTTTAACGGTTTGCCCAGCGTTAGCTTACAAAGCACTCGGACGCCAGTTTTTTTTTTTCGACTTTTCCACTGAAATCGTTACTGCTTGGCTTCCTCTGATCATAAATAAATTATTTTCTAAATAAATCATCCTCGAGATATCCTTTACAGAATGGTGAAAACCGCATCAAAATCCATCCAGTGGTTCTCGAGTTTACCCGTAACATCCAAGAATCGGGGACTTTGTTTCATACTCGTACTAAGTAGAGATGTGCTTATTTGCTGAATGTTTACTAAACGCCATTTATAAGTCATTTAAAGCCACGCCCCCCTTGAAGATCTGTTCCTGAGAACTGGCATATTCTCACCTCCCCTCTTTTTTCTCCTCCTCGCTCTTCTCCTTCTGCTCCTGCTCCTTCTTATCTTTCTCCCTCTCCTTCTCCACTTTCTCCTGCTCCTACTCCTTCTCGTTCTCCTGCTCATTTTCCCCCTCCTGCTCCTTCTCCTCCCTCTTCTCATTCTCCTTCTCTTCCTGCTTCATCTTCTCTTTCTCCTCCTTCTACTGCTCCTCCCTCTTCTCGTTCTCAGTCTCCTCCTCCTTCTTCTCTTTCTCTAAAGAAGCTAGGAAGTTAAAAAGAAACCAGAAGAGGGACAGAGAAGATGAAGACAACCCAAGTGATCCTGAATATGGGCCTGGTGCACAAACACTTATCTTGAAGAGCATTTTTCTTCACTTTTCCTTTTTCTCAGGAAGTATTAACAACAGCGCTCTGATTTTTTAGCCTACTTTTCACATTTTGCAAAAATGAGGAAAAAGTAGACTTATGAGATCGATCCGGGAAAATGTCTGTCTGTCTGTCCTTCTGTCTGTCTGTCCTTCTGTCTGTCTGGCTGTGTGTGTGTCCCCCCCCCCCCTATCAACTCCTAAACGGCTGCAGAAATCAAACCAAATTTAGTATGAGTAAAGATGTGCACCGGAATAGCTCACGTCCATATTTGAAAATGATGTCAGTGCTACCAACTGCTGAAAAAACGCACTAGAAATTTGAGCTCCATGTTGGATATCTTGCAAGGTATGCATGGGAGCTATTCCAAAATTGGCACACATGTAGATAATACTATTTCAGTTTAATTTCCAGGAGGCCAACCATGACAGTGTTGCCAAAATAATGTTAAGCCTTCTGATAGGTCCAATGTTTAGATGCATATAACTTCTACACTATCAATTGGATTTCAACCAAATTGTGTATCTAATATCTGTACATAAACAGATATGACTGAGCGTATTCTTAAGAGCCACAAGGTCTGCCAACTGTTAATAATTGCTCTCTCTATTTTTTTAATCCAAATACCAATATATCAGAAAGTATTCAAGCCAACAGCTTTAAACTATGCACACGTATATTCAGACATTTTAGATTAATTTGGAGTAACTTATATACGTCAGTTCTACCAACATGATTATAAGCCTGCTGATAGCACCAATTTTTAAATACATGTAACTTCTATACTATCAGTTGGATTTCAACCAAATTTCGTATGTGATATGTGTACCTTAACAGTTATGACTATAAGTATTGTTAAGAGCAATCAGGGCTGCCAAATGTTAATAAATGCTGTCTATATTCTTTTTACCCTAATATCAATATATCAGAAGGTATGCAAGCCAACAGCTCCATACTTTGCACACGTATAGCAACTGACATTCTAGATGAATTTGGAGTAATTAATATAAGTCAGTGCTGCCAACATGCCTGCTGATATGTCCAATTTTAAAATACATGTAACTTCTATACTAACAAATGGATTTCATCCAAAATTGACACAACAAAATATCATAATATTTCAGATTATATTTGACCAGCACACGCATGGTATTGTTGGCAACATGCTTTTACGCGTGCTGATAGATCCAGTGTCTAACTGCATGCAACGTCCATTGGACTCCAACCAAATTTCGTATTCTGTACCTTAAGAGGTGGAACTAAGAATATATTCAGTCACCAGGGCTGCCAACTGTAGTGCTCAATTAGGCTACATTATACCAGGTATATTTTGAACTAATTAGATATTTCGATATTACCAACTTAATTTCGTCATTTTTCTAGATAGGTTCATATAATGAAAATCCACCGCCTGCTTCCAGTCTCCGACCGGGTCAGGAATGAAATGAATGAAGCCCCCATCTAGCGGCGAGGATATGAACTGTGCCGGCTGCCGAAGCCTGTCGCACTCCTCTGGGGCAATGATTAAATGAATGACAGATGAAATGAAATGATAGTGGAGAGTGTTGCTGGAATTAAATTGTGACAGGGAAAACCGGAGTACCCGGAGAAAAACCTGTCTGCCTCCGTTTTGTCCAGCACAGATCTCACATGGAGTGACCGGGATTTGAACCACGGATCCAGCGGTGAGAGGCCGGCGTGCTGCCGCCTAAGCCATGGAGGCTTAGATAGGTTCATATACTGTAGAATAATCATTGGCATGAAAAGTAGGCTGTATAGTTCTTCACGGAACGTCTTGTTCTTCAGTAATTCAACTAAAGGATTGTATATTTTCTTGTGATTTTACCATAAATAGAATAAAAGAATATTTTATGTTTTCGTAGAGAAATAAGTTGAAAATTACAAACACACACATTTCCAAAAACAACCATTTAAAGATAAACAAGTAGTTCCGTGAAGAACTATACAGCCTATTTTCATAATTCCTACTTATGTTAATTGGCACTATCAACATACAAAATTTCAGTTTTATTGCTGTAATAGATTCGTTGATATTTCGGTTGGTCGCCATGTTGTATTTTTATATATGCAGGTCTTAGAGTTATGTACTGTTACATGGAGATTATTGTGTACATTTAGTATTCAAACTTCACTCGTATGCTTAGGCCACAAGAAGTAAAAACGAGATTTTAAAATTTCGCACAGCTGCCATCTTGTGGTTATGGAAACAATTGAAATAAATTAGATGCCAGTGGATTAACATTTGTATAAGGATTTACTGTACCAAATTTCACTGCACTCGGAAGGTTAAATTTCGAGAAACGTCCATGTGAATATTTATACTTCGCGTCGCCACAATGTTGGATTTGTGATCACCAGGTTATTGAAAGTCCTATAGATGAACTTAAGTTCATAGCCCCTATGAACTTAAAAACATTCAGTTTGATTGCTATAATAGATTCGTAGATATTCAGAGCCATCTAAATATTTCAGATGGTCGCCATGTTGGATTGTTAAATGTATGGGACATAGAGTCATGTACCATTAAAGAAAAAATATTGCGTAGGTTCATTATTCAAACTTTCACTTCGATCGCATGATTACGACACAAGAAATAAAACCTTAATTTTAAAATTCGCACTGCCGCCGTCTTGGGGTTATGTAAACAATTGAACTAAATTAGATACCAATGCATTACAATGTGTATGAACATTTGCTGTGCCAAGTTTCATTGCGTGTGGATCATTAAATCGCTAGAAAAGTCTATTTAAAACTTTCAACTTCGCTGGGCCGCCATGATCGTTTTGCAGTTAACCGGTTTTTAAAAGTCTCATAGATGAACGTTCAGTAGTGCCCTTTATCTCCGTACAAAATTTCAGGGTGATACCGGTAATAGTTTCAGAGATATAGAATGTCGGTGAAATATTTTGCACAGCGGCCATCGTGAGGTTATGTACACAATTGAACGAAGCTAGATTTCGGTGCATTACAATGTGTGCAAACATATACTGTACCAAGTTTCATTGCGTTTGGTTGTCTAAATCGCGAAAACGTCTATTTAAAAGTCGCAAATTCGCTTTGCCGCCATGTTGGTTTTTAAGTTACTAGGTTTTCAATGGTCACATAGGTGAAAAAAAATCAGGGTGATATAGGTAATAGCTTCGGAGGTAGTGAATGCTGGTGAAATATTTCTCACAGCAGCCATGTTGGATTGGTAAGACGTAACAAAATTTAAAGGGCACGGTCGGGATCGTCCGGAATAGTGCTATGAACTTACCGAGTTTCATTGACATCGCTCCAGCCGTTTAGATTTTATTAGGGACACACGCACTCACACACACACACACACGCACACGCACACGCACACAGACACAAGGACAAAAGCTGATCTCATAAGCCTATTTTTAGCCTATTTTCATTTTATGAAAAAAAAACAAAAAAAACAAAAAAGCATATGAGATCACCTTTTGTCCGTGTGTCTGTCTGTGTGTGCGTGTGTGTGTGATTCGTGTGTGTGTGTCCCCCCCCTCATAAATTTTAAACGGATAGGGCGATTTCAATGAAACTTGGTAAGATCATTGCACCATTCTCGCCGACCTTGACCGTGGCCTTCAAATTTTATTCTGTCGCACCAATCCGACATGGCGGCTGTGCGAAATATTTCACCAGCATTCAGTATCTCCGAAACTATTACCGATATCACCCTGAAATTTTCTACTGTGATAAAGGGCACTACTAGGAGTTCATCTATGGGACGTTCAAAAACCTGGTGAATACAAAAACAAAATGGCGGCCAAGCGGAGTTGAGACTTTAAATAGGCTTTTCTCGCGATTTGACCATGCAAACGTAATGAAACTTGGTACAGCAAATGATTATACACATTGTAATGCACTGGCGTGCAAGTTAATTCAATTGTTTACATAACCTCAAAATGGCGGTTGTGCAAAATATTTCACTGACATTCTATATCTCCGAAACCATCACAGATATCACCCTGAAATTTTGTACGGTGATAAAGGGCACTGCTACAAGTTTATCTATGTAACTTTCAAAAATCTGTATAGTACAAACCGAACATGGCGGCCAAGCGAATTTGAAATATTTTAATAGACTTTTCTCTTGATTTAACCATCTGAGCGCAGTGAAATGTGGTACAATAAATGATTATACATAATGCAATGCCATCTAATTTAGTTCAATTGTTTATATAACCTCAAGATGGCGGATGTGCGAAATTTAGAATTAAGTTTTTATTTCTTTGTCGTAATCATGCGATCGAAGTGAAAGTTTGAATAATTAATCCACGCAATATTTTTCCATTAATGGTACATAACTCTATGGCCTATACATAACACAATCCAAAATGGCGAGTATTCGAAATATTTAGGCGGATCTCTATATCTACGAATCCTTTACAGCAATCAAACTGAAATTGTTTAATTTCATAGAGGCTATGAATATAAGTTCACCTATAGGTCTTTCAGTAACCTGGTGAGCACAAATTCAACATGGCGGTGACGCGATATATAAGTACTTAAATGGACGTTTCTCTTGATTTAACCATCCGAGTGCAGTGAAACTTTGCACGTTAAATGATTATACAAATATTAATCCATTGGCATCTTATTTATTTCAATTGTTTTGATAACTACAAGATGGCAGCTGTGCGAAATTTTGATATCTCGTTTTTACTTCTTGTGTCCTAATCTTGCGATTAAAGATTGAATACCACACGTACACAATAATCTTCATGTAATAGTACCTAAATAAGAATCCAACCTGTCGATCATCTGAAATATTTAGACGGTTCTCAATATCTAGGAATCTATCACTACAATCAAACTGAAATTTTGTATGTTGATAGAGGCAATTGACATGAGTAGGATATATGAAAATAGGCTAGAAATATAGTGAACCCTTTACCCTCTGATGGATAAATGATTCGATGTTTTATTTCTTCAATTAATAAATATTTCCACCAGCATCATGAAAATAGCCAGTCGGAGATGAGGAAATTTCAAGCATTTGTTGGAGACAATGGGGACATACCTGCAGCAGTTTGACAAAAGGCTAAATACTTAGGATTGTGAAAAGAAAGACCATAGCAATGTTTCAGAAGGACAGGTGGTGGCTACCTCAATATAGAAGGGACGCGCAGTGAGACACGCTTCTGGTATGTTCATTGTAATATTCGCGCCTAGAAAAAATATGATGCAGTAACGTGAGTGGCTGATGAAAATACTAGACACTCCTACGAGGCCAAGGTGTGATAAAAACCGCCAAGTTATTGAAAATGTGGAACCAATGGGAGATGAATGCTTACCAGCGCGGCAAGTCTAGCTTGGGCACGCGATGGCTAGCATTAACGCGGGAGATCGGCTAGACAACATCTCTACGATCGATTCTAGGATTAATGGGCATATTCTTGACCTGCGCAATTTTACGAGTTCAGTGATATTTATTTCATTCCTGTACCACTATTATTTTGAGAAATGTTTATAGTATAATTTCCCCCTCTATCAATACCTAGGGCCGGTTCATTTATAAGTGGCGTGAAGAGCCAAGACATGGCTTATTATATTGTGTGTGTCGGAAGACACGAGGTTATTATATTTTGTGTGTCGGTGGACACAGGCTATTATACTTTTGCGTGTCATGTGGACACAGAAATTATTAATAAATGTGTTAAATTCAGTGATAGATAGTCACAGTACTATATTTTGTAGGGACAGTAGCATCGACAATTCGCCAACAGACTGTTCCGGGGAAAGTAGTACCTGAAACGGCGAATTTAGTAGTCAGATATCAAGTGTATAATAATCTAACTTTTTGAATCAGCACGAGAGATGACATGGCTTATCCTGGAAGAAGTTTGGAACTATCAACACTCCGTCCAGATGGCTGAGATGAGCTAAGAAGCATTCAGTTGGGAGATGGCAGCTGATGTCCTTTGACGGGTGACTGGCCGAGGATGAGTACAAAATAATATTCTTATTATCTGATAAATTAACTTATGGTATATGGGACATATTTTTGTAAATATTCTGCTTGTGTGATTAACGTAGTATATTTAGTTTTGGTCTGACACACCTTTTGCATGGAAACAGCTCGCATAAATGTTATTAGTAGAAGGTTCTTGTTTGTTTGTTGTTTTAACTAACGTAGCTATGTGGACGACCGTGTTTGCATATGTTACGCAATGCGGTTAAAAACGTCTCTCGGAGATATGTTGTGTTTCAGAAGTAGGACTGAAGTAATATAACGATACAGTAGATTGGAGGGTAATTAATCTTTTTTAAGGTTTATTATTGATCAGATTCGGTGAGATAATTGCCTTTGGAGCAATGTGATTTGTGACGAAGAGCAGTCAGCTCTATCGTAGGTTTTAATATATTTTTAAATAGTTTGTGAGCATCTATTCAGCCGACCTGTGTGAAAAACATCATGTCATTCCCAGCAGTGTGAGTGTGTGTATTTTGTGGTCATTACAAGCGGGAATTTCAGCGTAGACTGATTTCTGTCAGCTTGGTGCCAAGTCCATATTGTTACCTTGCGAGGGCAATTGTGGCTATTTTGATTAATGTCTGACCATATGTTTAGGTGGTTGAGATTTGTTGCTGTTGATTCTTTGAGATAACGGCACAGCTGGTCAGTTATTTTTACACACTGGAGTTTGGGGCAATGACAAGTATTGAGGAAGGGGGAGCTGTTTCACAAGGCAGACTGAAGGTTGCAAGCGAGGTCATTAGTGGGGAGTGCTTGTTTGACTCCGTAATTACTTGAAATACAGAATTAAGAACTGATCAATGATAAAAATTGTTTAAATAAATGGGAGTTACCTACGAATCACTATAATCTCCGAAGCGTTAGCTTAACGTGCATTTTTGTTCATATTAAGTAATCTCAGCCGGTCAGACTTTTGTTGTTGTTGTTGGTTCAGTCCATGTTTATATTCCATTTCAGTGACCCGTGAAGTCACGTGCGATGCTGTATTTTCCTTGTTTGTGTATTGAGCAATTGGCCGGAGTTGGCAGCTCATTTTGTCAAGTGCGTCATCGCGCTAATGGAGGGTCTCGAGGGAGATTCCTGTAAATAGTAGATTTTTAGTGTGTGTGTCAGCATTAAATTTTTAAGGGTTTTTATTAGTGTCATGTCCCATATCCGTAAACGTTGATTTACGAGATGATTGTTCGCAAGCATCGTGGCTGTTAACCCGCTGTAAACGAACAGTCATCCAAGTACTCATTTCTCGTAGTTAGTCATTACGCGTACATAAAATCCAAATGCAAGTTAGTGGAACCAGGATCTACATTTTTATAAAGGGGAGATCCGTCTGACTCCTCAACATTGATACATATTCCTGTCATGGGAAAATTCAGGGAGGATTTTTTTTATTGTTGTTTATATTTTTTATGCACTATTAGTCATTAAATCATGTTATTATTCTACGTCTTGTCACCTTTCTTTCTTAATTATAGTTTTCATCCTATGACCCTTACCTCAGTAGAGCATGTTGTTTGGCGAACGTAAACATCACACTAGAACTGAGCGCGACCCCTTGATCAAGGTTCTTGCATATAAACACTGCTATTCTGAAGGGTTCATAGGACGTTAAACTGGCGCGGCCAAGCTTGAGGCGGTTCACTGTGGTGTAACGGCGAAGAAATTGCACTTGTCAATGTAAGCGTAGTTGGGTTTTCAAACTGACGCAACAATGAAGGCGTAATTTTGTTGTTGGTTCGCTGCTGGAACACATTTAGTTGGCGTATTTGAGTAAAACTGACAGGCCATAAGTGGAGGCAGATATGACAGTATTTTAATCACCAGAAAGTGATATTTTATTAAAAGTAATTGAGGCGAAGAGGATACCGCCAAATGTGTGAAACATAAATTAAAATCAGGAGTTTGCAATGTAAAATACGGTTCACGTTTTTGTCTATTGAATTAAAATAAATTAATATACGTGATACCGGGCGCCCAATGATTAAAGTTAAAACTAGATTTGTTTAGAAAGTCAAACTCATGAAAATGTTAGGAGGCTGGTAGCCTTAAATGACAATTAATATTTTGTTAATTAGTCAGTGTTAATATCAGATCAGGATAACAATTTAATGACTGAATATGTGTTTGGGTTTAAATTAAATTGAGTAAATTTAGAACCACTCAGAGATCCAATCGACTAGTGGGATTAAATGTAAAAATAAATGAACTGAGTTGGGTAAAGAAATTAAATGTGCATTGGATTGTATGTGTGTGTCGGGGGGCATTGCTTTATGCCATTTCCCTAATGTCTCATATAAAGTGTATAACATGGCGACGGTGGAACAGATTCAAGAAATCATTGAGAGTGCGGCTAGGAGAACACAGGAATTGTTGGACACTAAATTGGCAGGACAAAGTGAATCACTAAACACAAAATTATCTGAACAAATAAACACTTAACTATCAGAACAAAGTGAATCATTAAATACTAAACTATCAGAACAAAGTGAAGCATTAAACGCGAAATTATCTGAACAAATAAACAATAGTTTGTTAGAACAAAGTGAAGCATTAAACGCGAAGTTATCAGAACAAAGTGAATCACTAAACAATACTATGTTAGAACAAAGTGAGTCTATAAACAAATTATCCGAACAAAGTGAATCATTGCGGACACAATTAAATAACAGTAGGATTGAACAAAATGAATATCAGGCGGAACAAGCTAGATTACTAAAAAATGAAATCAATGACACTATAAATTCGCAGTTAGAGGCGCAGAATGTTAAAAACACGAACCAATTAGCTTCGTTAACCGCAGAGATGAAAGATCACACTAATCAACAGATGGTATTGCTGGCCCTAGATGTTAGTAAAAACAATGAAAAACAATTAGATCAGATTAAGAAAATGGAAAATATTTTTGATCAAAAACTTAGCATTCTGGATGAAACGGTGTTAGCTAAATTAGAGCAAATTGAACTAGCGTGCACTATCAATACAAGCGAGGTCAAGATAGCTCAGGATAAGTTAGAAGGACGATTTAAGGAAATGGAAAAGAGCGGCAAGGTCATTCAACAACAATTATCAGCGGTAGATGAAAATATATCCGGCATAATTAAAGATATGGACCGTCTCGAAATAAAATCAGCGGAGCAATGGAAAAGCCTAGAAGCGGATCAGAATCAATTAAAGAGTACCATCGACGAAAATAGCGCGAGATTGGAAGATAGGCTGAGCCAGATAGAGAGCAATCAGGATGACACTAAAATCCAGATTGAGGAGAAAGTAAGCACAATTAAGGAGCAAATAAGGAAAGATTGGCGAAAAATGAATATCGATTCTAAAGAGGAAAGATCAGCCATCCTTAAGACAGTAGGCGAAAATCATACTCGTATTCAAGCATTAGAGCAAGAAATGAAGAATAAACTTAAAGAACAAACAGACAGGATCATTAAAGCCGAACTGAGGTCATTAGAACAATCCTCGATATTTAAAACGGGAACATTGAAAGACAAGCAGGACGACTCAAATAGCCCGGAGGGTACTAGCACAGCAGGGAGTCAAGCTCAGACAGAGAGCCCATTAACAACAAACACGGAAGGGTTTCGCAAGAATATCGAAAGGAGTTCCACGCCACAAGACGGTCATCAGCCCACACAACTTATCCAAGTAATTCGCTCGAACGATTATAAACCGCAGAAGTACACGGAAAATTCAGGGGTGACACCTAAAGCCTTTATTAAAGAAATTGAAGATCATTACAATGACACTGGGGTACCTGAAGCACGTAGATTGAGGATGATGGAGAGATTTTTATCAGGAAATGTCCTTACATGGTTTTTAAGCTTCAAATATACATTTGGAACTATGGCAGATTTCAAATTAGCGTTTCTGCGCAAATACTGGTCGCCAGCATTACAACAGAGTCTAAGGATGGAGCTTTACTCTAGAAAATACCAAACTACCCAGCAAACGAAATACTCAGATTTCTTTAACATGCAAATGCTAAAATTTCGCGACCTTGATTACCCTTTAAATGAAGCGGATCTGGTGATGACTATAGCGCGGCAATTACCAGTCAACGTGCAGCAAGTACTAGTCGCAGCGAACGTTCGTACGGCCTTACATGCAGAGCAGATATTACGTCAGATAGATGAGACTACATCTCATAATCATTATAGAGGAGGAAGACAGCTGGAGTTAGTCAATACGACAGAGGTCATAAAACCAAAACAGGCAAACACTAAAACGCAGGGTACTAATACAAGCACCTCCACACCTAGGCGAAATCAGGAAGAAGGAGAAAACAGACCATACCAGCGTAACGAGAATAACTATAACAATAGGTCATATCAAGGCAACAATAGATATCAACATTGAGGGTATCAGCAATGGCGTGAAAATCGAAGGAATGAAAGGCCTTATGGAAGATACGGTGATTACAATGCTAATCAAAGATGGAAAGGAAGGAGAGATCAAAATCAAGGAGATCCACGTAATTATCGAAATGACTGGGATGATAGGCACGTTCAATCACAAAATTACCTAGAGGAATTACACGCTAGTCAAGGTGGAGAGCTAGGAAGATGGGAAAAAGCCATTGGGAACATGAAGAATCCAGACACACATACTGAGGAAGCTGAAAGTCTACTGAGACAAGAGGAATATCAAGGACATGGGCGACAAAAGGATGATGGGAGTCGCACCGGAGCTTTAAAAAAATGCTAAATTTGGATAAAGAAGACAGTCTACAAACGCAACAGTCGGAAGTTGAAGATGGATGGATAGTAGCGAACATACAAGAATGGATTGCTTTGCCATAAGACTGCCTGGAGGAGACGGTGAAACCACGGAACGATGAAATTAGGCAGTTACCCATTATTTACGCGAGGATTGGTGGAATTAATATAAGATGTTTATTGGATATGGGGTCGCAGATCAGTCTGGTATCGGAGGCCTTGGTTCGAGAGTTGGGACGGAGTCAGAATATTCCTGTAATTCCCGTACCACAACTCAAAGTGAGGGGTGTTATTCCTGAACGCACCGTCACCTGTAAACGTCAGGCATACTTAGAGCTGAACATATTGGAACACACTTTTGGGCAAACATGCATTATCATGGCAAAGATGAATTTCAATATAATTCTTGGTGCAAATTTTATTTGTGACTATCAAGCAGTGATAGATTTGCACAAGAATACAGTCAGTTTTAGAGAGTATGATCATCTGAAGAACGTGGGATTGCATATGGATGAAATCACTACCGGAAGAGATGTATATTCTTGGGCATTGGAAGCAATATCGGAAGAGACGGAAGAGGAGATACGAAAGGCAGAAGATAATATCATAGAAGGAGCTGTTGTGGAACTAGATGAGGAGAGTGAATCCCAGGAGATATGATCTTTATTAACGGAAGGAGATGACAGTGAGGCACAATTTGGAGAGTTACTACAGGAGCGGCTCAATGACATTCAACTTGGGGGTGAACACAGAAAACAATTGGAAGAGATTTTAAGGAAGCACAAAACAGTATTTGATACAGTACCTGGGAAAATATTAAATTTCAAATATTCAATGCAAGTCGAGGATTGGTCACCTTTCAAAAGTATATTGTACCCAATTCCGGAAAAATATCGTGGTCAAGTTAAGGTCATTATAGATGAGATGTTACAAGCTGGAGTGATAAGGAAGACACCTACACCTTATCTAAATGCGATTTTGGCAGTCACAAAACCAAATGGATCTATTAGACTTTGTTTAGATGCCAGAAATCTCAACATGAGACTCATTTTTCCTGAGTATGACAGAGCACCAATTATTAGAGACGTACTAAAAGGCTTTAAGAACAAGAGCATCTATTCATCAGTGGACCTGACGAGTTCGTTTCACCATATTGAATTGGATGAGAAGTCACAGCTTCTAACTGGCTTCTTATTCGATAACCAAACGTTTTGCTTCGTCCGAATGCCCTTTGGAGTCAAAACAGCGGGCTGTGCTTTAATCCGAGCCCTGGACCGGAATCTAACCGAGGAAGTTAAGGAGATGACGGTACGCTACATTGATGACATTCTACTGGCATCCGACAACATTGAAATTCACATGGAAAATTTAGATAAAGTATTAGGCAACCTGAATGCATCAAATTTCAAAGTAAACCTGAAGAAATCGCATTTTTTCAAGAGCGAGATCTTATATTTGGGTCACATCATTGACAAGGAGGGAGTGAAGCCAAACCCAGCTAAGATCGAAGCGATAAAGAATTTCCCTACACCAACGAGAGTCAAGCATATTCGGGCTTTCTTAGGCGTAACGGGATTCTTTAAGGAAAACTGTCCAGATTACACGGAGACTGTAGCTCCAATGCAGGAAATGCTAAAAAAGAATAATAAATGGTTATGGAATGCGGAGTGTGAGAAGGCGTTCCAAGCAACAAAACAGCTACTGGAAAACTGCATTAAGTTAGGATATCCAGATTTCAAGCACAAATTTATAATCCAAGCGGATGCTTCACTAATTGGTATAGGTGATATGCTCTACCAAGAAGATCCAGCTAACCTGCAACATAAAACATATTTGGCATTTGTCAGCCGAAAATTGCGTAAGCACGAGCGCAATTATACTGTAACGGAGCTAGAGTTGTTGGCCATACTTCATGCGCTCCAACAATGGAAAATAATAATTTATGGATACCCCATTGTTGTCAGGACTGATCACAAGGCACTAACATTCTTGTTTAAGACGTCGATGGCAAGCGAACGTGTGACACGTTGGTCTATATATATTCAGCAGTTTAGCATTGAGATTGAACATTGTCCAGGGAAGATGAACGTGATTCCGGATGCACTCAGCAGGAACCCAGAGCCTGATAGGGAAGAAACAGCGATGGTACAACACTTGGAGTTAACACCGAAGGACCGGGAATTCTTGGAGGAGTTACGTGAGATACAGCGAGAACAGGAAGCGGAACCATGGATGATGCTATTAATTCAATACTTCAGAAAGCAACTACCTACAGGAACACCTGCATTTCGAGAAGCGAAAGCCAAAGAAGGAAGATATGTTTATGTCAACAATTTGCTGCACAAATGGGTAGATAATGACCACACCAAGTTACGCATATTAGTACCTGCATCCTTACAGCGAGGACTGACATGGCATACTCACGAAAGTTACGGACACGTCGGATTGGACAAGTGTGAAGCGACAATAGGAGAGACATTTACATGGCCACGTATGAGAACAACTATTTGTGACGTCATTACGACTTGTGATCCTTGTCAGAGGACAAAGCCCAATAACTATTTAATGAGGCAGTATCCTAGACCATTGCTACCTCAGAAACCATGCGAGCTACTGGCCCTGGATTGTTTCGGTCCAATTCCGAAAGGAAGGCGAGGTTGCCGTCACTTGCTAGTGTGCATTGTTGTATTTTCTAAGTTTGTCGTATTATGCCCCATTCAGAAAACTACATCGAAACAAGTACTCAGTCGTATTCGAAATAGAGTTATTCCAATCCCTGGAAAACCAGAATTTATATTGTCAGACCATGGCAGTTAATTTACAAGCGCCGAATTCCAGAAAGGTATGGAGGATATGGGTATAAAACACGTTTTAAACAGCATCCGACATGCCCAAGCTAATCCAAGTGAGAGAGCATTAAAATGTGTAACATCATACTTGAGAATCTTCATTCCCAAAGAACATCATAAATGGGTGGATAAAATTAAGGATGTAGAGACATGCATGAATTCTACCAGGCACGAGTCAACAGGACAGATCCCTATGGTCTTACACAAAAACGAGTATCCAGTGAGAACGTGGAAAAGCATCATTAACTGCCCACAAGATCCCATGATAGCTCTTGACCTGCGAATTGAGAGAACGAGAGCCTACATGAGAAAACAAGCAGACCGCAGATTACGGCGATTGAGAAATAAGAGGTTTCACAGTGATCTAGAAATCAACCAGCTCGTTTTGGTGAAACGACCCGCTACATCGGATCCAGAGAAGAAGATCTTCAGCAAATTCTGCGAAAAGTTCATAGGACCCTATTCTATAGTGAACCCGAGGAGGTTATGCTGACTGGAATCGAACGTGGTTCTCAGAGACTGTGATCTCAGTATAAAGGTTCCACCAGGGAACGAACCCGAAGTCTGTGGAGGGAGTTTCATTGTAAAAACCCCTAGAGAGAAGTGTATATTAAATCACTGGTGTGATTTCAGTTGCAGTGACATTATTTATTAAAATAACGAAGGGAAATTGAGCAGAATACAGTATTATTAGACTACTTGGTGTAGGCTATATGGGGCTTGGAGCACTGCAAGTGCAGAGGTTGACATTTTTACAAATAGGCCCAGAATTGTGGGAGGTGTTCAGTGGAGCCAAGTCAATCATTCTGACCTCATTCTGTTGTCTGGAAGAGGGTGAGGGCCTGAATAATGACCCAGTTCTTCCCCGACGGAGAAGGGATTTGAGAATGGTGGGGAGAGATCACAAGGAAAATCATTGATTACTCGTGATTGGAGTAACGAAATGACATGAGACTTGCCCACAGGTGAATCTTTAGACTGGAGGCTAATTTTAGAGCCTTTAATCTGCGAAATTGACGCATATTTAAGGAAGTGCGGAAGGACCGTAGGACTATCATTGTTCGCGGCGGGATTTGAGGAGGTCGCCAGGGAATCCCGGGAGATAGCGTCCCCACGCTATGAAGAAAGGAATTAATATTAATTAATTGGCCGAGCGATTCTTTTGCACGCAGTCAGTTCTGGGATCAGAGAAGAAAATGGAACCCAATGAACATGGTTTCGAGACCAGAATCATGCTGGGAGAGGAGCCGAGATCCCGCGGGAAGATTGCGCTCTATTTTTTGTGTGAAACTCATATAAGGAGGTCGACCCTTGGCAGAGACGTTAGTTACACTTCTGTCTTAAGTCAGTCTTACCCTAGTTGGAGCCAGTCTCACACCAGATTGTCACAGTTTGTCAAGAGAGGCGCAGGCAGTCGTCATGGCGGAACATATGTTGGTCCGGTTCATGAAAGGACGCCCGCACAAAGAGTTCTACATTTGAGTGAAGCATTTAATAAGCTTTTATTAATAATAATCGCGCTGCAGGTATACTCAGCAGTACGAACAATGGCGTGTTCACGTAGGAAGCATCGTGTAAGTTGAGCGGCAGAACTATTGTAAATAATAATAAGGATTTGTGTCAAGTTATGGACAGTGTTAAGCGCAATGTATCAAATATCGACTGATCATTCATGTCTAATTACGCTGGAATGCGCTGGGAGAAACTTTACGAAGCATTTGGTAATGTCGTAAGGATACCAAATAATAACGCTCAGGACGGAAGTTAGCATATTTATGCGACGCAGGAAGCTTACCGTAGGAGTATGGATAAAAACTGTTGGTGAATTCCGAGGGCAGGTAAACCAGACTTTCAATCAGGAGTTGGTAGGAGCACGGGAGATGCCGTCGACACCTGCAATTTTGATATCATTGCTAGGGAATTTCAAGCAATGAAAAGTGTACACAGTGACGTGTGTTATGTATAAAGCATATGTAAAATATCTTTTAAAGTAGTGGTTTTATAAGTGTTATAAAGTGTCACATGTTTGGGAGCAATAGCTTCCTTATAGAAATGCAAAGTGCCGCGTGGTTAACGGAAGTTGTGTGTCATAAAATGTGTGTATTCAAGATGAAAATGTCGCGTTAAACCTGCATATGGCAGGCGACTTGGAAGGATATGATTGGTTGAAGCCACCATGAGAAGCCTTGAGATATGTGAGTACCCCACAAATTATGGTTAATTAGAGAATATAGGCCACTGCATGTGATGTGATTTCAGTAAAGATGCCAGTAAGAATCAGATTAGGAGGTAGACCCTCCAGGTTTAATCATTATTGTATTGATTTTCATAGAGTTGAGATGTTAATGTGCATCAATAAGTGGATTAATCATTACCACTATTAATTAAGATGGCAATCAGTTATGTAAATGTTACGAGCACTGTTGTTCGAGTTTTGAGATGATGGGTTGTGTCGGATTTTGGTAAATTATGTCAGTGAGAATAATATAATAACAATTATGAATATCAAAGGTATTAATGAACGCATCAGGAAATTATTGTAAACAGGAAATAATTACGCTAATTGCAAGACTTATCGATCCAAGCAGTAAGATTACACAGTAAGATTACCTTACGGGATTAATGAAAGAGTTTGATATCAGAATATTGTATTAATGGGAATATAAGTAGGCCAGGAATGAAAGAACTTTTAGTGAATTGAATTTGCAGCTTATGTGAGAAGCTTATAGAGTAATTGATAGATTTCTCTTAATATTATAGGACGAAGGTCGTACATTAGGTGAAGGAGCCAGGTGGTCTATTCTACGTATGAAATCTCCTACGCCGGGGGCATAAGCGGAGATATAATTTGTGCCAGAGTGTTTAGTGTTGGACCCTACCTCTGATGAAGGATGTGAATGTTCCGGGTTGGAATCCCATGGTTAGGTGCGAGGAAAACGAGGACACCTTGTCACTCTAATGATTCCCCGAGAACTTATTGTGAGTGATTCAGCTTGTTGAAGCGAACCTCATGTCGGCAGCAGTGGACTGACCGCATATTATTTAAGACACCGGTTACCTATTTGACCAATGTTTTACGAACCTCGTACCTTCATGCTGAATGGACCTGTTTGGTGCCAGTAATTATTTTATCCTCGGGGTAGGAATAAATATAAAGCTCATTCACTACCTGTGTGCATAATATTCAGTTAAAATCCATTGAGATATGTGTGTCATTGGGAGCACAGTTTGTCTTGTAAAATCTTACAATGCTTTGGAAATAAGCCTTCAAACATAAAAGCGGGGGTCGAGTTAGGGTGGAAACCCAACACACTGGTATTGTATACCGACCGCTCGATGAGAGGGTCTGGGGACGGTCAAGGCGAACCGTGAAAGCAAGTTGACAGGAACAGATTTTAGACCCTGTTAATGACATGAAGTAAAGTGTTGTTATGTTGAGAGTAATGAAGCCATGTGGTTTAAGAACACATTGATAATTATATATTATCCTGATGGTTCATGATTTTAGCTATCTAACGAATGGTTAGACGTTGCATTTATACTGTCACTGACAACTTTTTCAGAAGTTGGTTACCAGATTCAACAGGCTACGCGCGCAAGGTAGTCTGATTATACCATCCGACACAACAATAACATAACGTTTTTATATGAAATCACAAAACGGCATGCAGTGGAACTATATAAATAGTGGAGTAGGGGTAGCTTACATAAATATGGAGTTGCACGTAGTTTGCTGTGCAACACCAGAATAGGCTAATGCATGTGAAGCATTTGGTGGGAAAAGAAAGATCAAAACACACACGGTACACATAATTGTCAAATTAAGAAGGTTTTATGAATCAGTAATTTTGTGATATTAAAGAAGTCACATTGTATGACAGTAGGATCAATGTATAGTTTGTTTCTGAAGTTGTACGTGCATCAGCGCACTAGAATATCTTTGTGATGTTCACATAAGGGTAAAGGTTTGTGGTATGATATGATTTTAGTATGATTATATTATGTTCATATTGGTGGATTGTGGAAAGTAATTTTTGTTTGCTTTTGTTTTATGGTTATGGGAATTGTTTTATTTGTTTAAAGCCATGATTTTATTTACTGAATTAAAGTTTTAGAATAGAGTTGTGCCTTATCATTTTAGAGTTGATACCTCTTAGCCTCAAATCCAAAGTATGCAACTGCTCAGTGGGAGGACGGTACACCCTCGAGTCCTGAAGCTAGCTGGAGGCAGAAGCATATTTTCCATCGAGATTATACGCATGGGTACAATAGTAAGAAACCTAGGAAATAATGCATACAGAGTGAAAGAGTTAAGCACAGGAACAATGTCGGTCTACAATGCAGCCAACTTAAAAAGTATCGAAGAAGTGAACCATGAGAGCGCCAAAATAATGATGCAGTTTAAATATATGGACGTCCTATATCAACCAAGTGGACGGGGAGCAGTTGAGTACGGCACGTGAAGAAGGAAGTGGAATTGGTGTTGACAAACATTAACGAGACGAGCAGAGTGTTGCCTAAGGCACCAGCGCTTCATGCAAGCAGTTGAGAGGGTCATTACAAGCAGGAAATGAAACGAGTAAATGCCATTCAAGACAGGAGCGGCTATACCAAGTAATAGAAAAGGGGTGATTCTGAAATAAAACAAATTGGCCTACGGAAGTCTTTTTAAAATTATCGACTTTCTCCTAAGTTCGAAATTTTGTGAGTGGAGGAGTTGTGAACCCTTTACCCTCTGATGGATAAATGATTCGATGTTTTATTTCTTCAATTAATAAATATTTCCACCAGCATCATGAAAATAGCCAGTCGGAGATGAGGAAATTTCAAGCATTTGTTGGAGACAATGGGGACATACCTGCAGCAGTTTGACAAAAGGCTAAATACTTAGGATTGTGAAAAGAAAGACCATAGCAATGTTTCAGAAGGACAGGTGGTGGCTACCTCAATATAGAAGGGACGCGCAGTGAGACACGCTTCTGGTATGTTCATTGTAATATTCGCGCCTAGAAAAAATATGATGCAGTAACGTGAGTGGCTGATGAAAATACTAGACACTCCTACGAGGCCAAGGTGTGATAAAAACCGCCAAGTTATTGAAAATGTGGAACCAATGGGAGATGAATGCTTACCAGCGCGGCAAGTCTAGCTTGGGCACGCGATGGCTAGCATTAACGCGGGAGATCGGCTAGACAACATCTCTACGATCGATTCTAGGATTAATGGGCATATTCTTGACCTGCGCAATTTTACGAGTTCAGTGATATTTATTTCATTCCTGTACCACTATTATTTTGAGAAATGTTTATATAATTTCCCCCTCTATCAATACCTAGGGCCGGTTCATTTATAAGTGGCGTGAAGAGCCAAGACATGGCTTATTATATTGTGTGTGTCGGAATACACGAGCTTATTATATTTTGTGTGTCGGTGGACACAAGCTATTATACTTTTGCGTGTCATGTGGACACAGAAATTATTAATAAATGTGTTAAATTCAGTGATAGATAGTCACAGTACTATATTTTGTAGGGACAGTAGCATCGACAATTCGCCAACAGACTGTTCCGGGGAAAGTAGTACCTGAAACGGCGAATTTAGTAGTCAGATATCAAGTGTATAATAATCTAACTTTTTGAATCAGCACGAGAGATGACATGGCTTATCCTGGAAGAAGTTTGGAACTATCAACACTCCGTCCAGATGGCTGAGATGAGCTAAGAAGCATTCAGTTGGGAGATGGCAGCTGATGTCCTTTGACGGGTGACTGGCCGAGGATGAGTACAAAATAATATTCTTATTATCTGATAAATTAACTTATGGTATATGGGACATATTTTTGTAAATATTCTGCTTGTGTGATTAACGTAGTATATTTAGTTTTGGTCTGACACACCTTTTGCATGGAAACAGCTCGCATAAATGTTATTAGTAGAAGGTTCTTGTTTGTTTGTTGTTTTAACTAACGTAGCGATGTGGACGACCGTGTTTGCATATGTTACGCAATGCGGTTAAAACGTCTCTCGGAGATATGTTGTGTTTCAGAAGTAGGACTGAAGTAATATAACGATACAGTAGATTGGAGGGTAATTAATCTTTTTTAAGGTTTATTATTGATCAGATTCAGTGAGATAATTGCCTTTGGAGCAATGTGATTTGTGACGAAGAGCAGTCAGCTCTATCGTAGGTTTTAATATATTTTTAAATAGTTTGTGAGCATCTATTCAGCCGACCTGTGTGAAAAACGTCATGTCATTCCCAGCAGTGTGAGTGTGTGTATTTTGTGGTCATTACAAGCGGGAATTTCAGCGTAGACTGATTTCTGCCAGCTTGGTGCCAAGTCCATATTGTTACCTTGCGAGGGCAATTGTGGCTATTTTGATTAATGTCTGACCATATGTTTAGGTGGTTGAGATTTGTTGCTGTTGATTCTTTGAGATAACGGCACAGCTGGTCAGTTATTTTTACACACTGGAGTTTGGGGCAATGACAAGTATTGAGGAAGGGGGAGCTGTTTCACAAGGCGGACTGAAGATTGCAAGCGAGGTCATTAGTGGGGAGTGCTTGTTTGACTCCGTAATTACTTGAAATACAGAATTAAGAACTGATCAATGATAAAAATTGTTTAAATAAATGGGAGTTGCCTACGAATCACTATAATCTCCGAAGCGTTAGCTTAACGTGCATTTTTGTTCATATTAAGTAATCTCAGCCGGTCAGGCTTTTGTTGTTGTTGGTTCAGTCCATGTTTATATTCCATTTCAGTGACCCGTGAAGTCACGTGCGATGCTGTATTTTCCTTGTTTGTGTATTGAGCAATTGGCCGGAGTTGGCAGCTCATTTTGTCAAGTGCGTTATCGCGCTAATGGAGGGTCTCGAGGGAGATTCCTGTAAATAGTAGATTTTTAGTGTGTGTGTCAGCATTAAATTTTTAAGGGTTTTTATTAGTGTCATGTCCCATATCCGTAAACATTGATTTATGAGATGATTGTTCGTAAGCATCGTGGCTGTTAACCCGCTGTAAACGAACAGTCATCCAAGTACTCATTTCTCGTAGTTAGTCATTACGCGTACATAAAATCCAAATGCAAGTTAGTGGAACCAGGATCTACATTTTTATAAAGGGGAGTTCCGTCTGACTCCTCAAAATTGATAGATATTCCTGTCATGGGAAAATTCAGGGAGGATTTTTTTATTGTTGTTTATATTTTTTATGCACTACTAGTCATTAAATCATGTTATTATTCTACGTCTTGTCACCTTTCTTTCTTAATTATAGTTTTCATCCTATGAACCTTACCTCAGTAGAGCATGTTGTTTGGCGAACGTAAACATCACACTAGAACTGAGCGCGACCCCTTGATCAAGATTCTTGCATATAAACACTGCTATTCTGAAGGGTTCAATAGATCTAAATATCTTTAAGGGTTTGTTTCAATAGGTTAAATACTTAAAGAGAAAATGGAACATGACGTTGACAAGTTTAACATGGCGGAGATAGGGCTTACAACCTCCCCTTAGTGGAAGCACAAACGAATTTCATAGTAGCCTTACATTCAAGATACAGTAGGCTAAATATCATCCAGCCCTTGCTCGCGTCAAAAGCAAGAATGCCTTGTTTAAAGTATTACAGGAACGGGCTGTCGGGCACCTGGGCGGTGTAATTACCATCGTTGGAGGTCGACAAGTAGCTCGAGTGTGTGAGACATCGATCGCGGTGTCGCGTTATGCGGGCGCACTAATGGCCCTTAGCCACAGGCGTGCACTCATGTGTTGTCTGAACTGAACTTCATCTGAACAGTGTGAGGCTGTCTCAAGCTATGACGTCCAATCATGAGTGGTCTTAACTTCATCTGAACACTTGTAACATTTAGCGAATGTGGCGTTACATCTTTTTGAAGCACAACGGGTTATACAGGGTGTCACAAAAATATACGGCACAAATTGCAGGATACTTTCCTCACACGTAGACGAATAAATTATGTTACATGAACATGGGTCTGGAAACGCTTTGTTTCCAAGTTATTCCTCATGGGAACCACTCAAGAACAGAACGTACCAGCATACCACATGCATCTCTTGCTCACAGATGATGTTCAATATGCCCTCCATGCGTAGTGATGCATGCAGTCGTAGTGAATCTTGGATGCGCTGATGCGTATTGTTACGTGTTAGCCCTAGTAGCACGTTCATTAATTGGACTACAGTGGTTTGGACAGTTTGGCTCTTTAAAGAAATATAAGTTTTATTGCAGGTCTAGCAAGTTACAGTACGCCATACAATAAACAAATACAAGCAATTAGTATTTCACTCTAGTTTCCCTCTTGTTGGGAACACTTCCCTTTCACTTTCTCGAGCAGCTGTCCGTTCACTAATTAGGTAGACCCGTGTCCAGCCAGTCTGTCACTCACTGAAATACCTGCACACTTCCTTGAGTACACAAACTACAGTTACTTACAGGTCTGCTACACACTGCTCTGCAGGCTCGGAAAGAATCTCACTGGGTTTCGCAATCCACACAGCACTTCACTGCAATAACCTCTGTCGCACAGTGGAACACACTCATTCGCTCAGAAAACACAGTCCGTCCTCACCGGCCAGGGTCGCTCTTATATATCGGAGCTGATGACTCAATGGATGCTTCGAGAGTGGACCAGGGTTCACTGTTTCTCGAGAGTTCCATTTCTGGGTGGGCTGCATAGGTTCTAGACCTTGCCCTTTTGTTCTTACAGCCCTGTTGCGTAAGGCGCTGGTAACACACAGTCTGGAATAGCCTGGGGTGGCTTGAGCCACGCGCGGGCGACGAAACTGTCTAGCATTCGTAACAGTATGGTTTCTCAGCCTTCCATAATACGGGTATGGAGACTCTGAACATCTTGTACTGGGGTTCAATACACAAGAGCTTTCAAATGACCTCACAAATAAAAGTCCAGTTGGTTTAGGTCTGGAGAGCGTGGACGCCAGGCAATTGGTCCACCTCTACCTATCCATCTGTCACCGAATCTGATATTAAAAGCCAACGGACATTAACACTAAAATAAGGAGGTACTCCATTGTACATGTTTTGTCGCACAGCTGTATACATGCAATGCCTCAAGTCGCATGGCAACTGGGCCATGTATAACAAAACACTGGTGGTGCACCTTCAACTATGACATCGCAACCAGACCTAAGCAACAGTGCATGTTCCCCATGGTTCGGTCGTTCTGTTCTTGTGTGTTTCCCATGATTAATGAGTTGGAGACAGTGAGGTGTAACATAGAAACAAAGCGTTTCCGGGCCCATGTTCATATAACATAAGGGAGATATGGAACTGCGCCCATAGTCAAGTCGGCTGTGGGCCCAAGGTCGGTTTAAGGGGAAGTGACGGACTGTCTCCCACCACTAGCTTCTGCACTGCTGAGAATAAGAGGTAGTCCCCCGTCCCAATAAGCAGCTGTACTACGGGCCTCCGGGGGTGGCAGTTAATCACACTAACCACTACACCACAGAGGCGAATAATAATAATAATAATAATAATAATAATAATAATAATAATAATAATAATAATACACAGCCTTTTTCCAGTCATTGGACCAGGTCAGGGTTGGAATGAATGAAGCCCCCATCTAGCGGCCAGGATAGACATTGTGCCGGCTTCCGAAGCCTGTCGCACTCCTCTGGGACAATGATTAATGAATGACAGATGAAATGAAATGATATTGGAGAGTGTTGCTGGAATGAAAGATGACAGGGAAAACCGGAGTACCCGGAGAAAAACCTGTCCCGCCTCCTCTTTGCCCAGCACAAATCTCACTTGGAGTGACAAGGATTTGAAGCACGGAACCCAGCGGTGAGAGGCCTGCGCGCTGCTGCCAAAGCCACGGAGGCTACACTAATAATAATAATAATAATAATAATAATAATAATAATAATAATAATAATAATAATACAACTCTCTCTAATCCACCATAAATAACTACCCCTCTAGTTTTGCTATACAATAAAAATATATAATAATCTTCTGAATGGTAAGATTACCTCAAACTAGATTATTAAACATTTGCAATAACAAAACTATTTTTAAAATATGGTTAGGTTGTCAAAAACATCCCAATGTACCAGTTAATGCTAATATTGCTAGAACAAAAAATAAATATGAGTCTGTTTTGAAAACTGTACCTGTTTTATGTATCCCAGGCCAACACTAATCTCTTGTCCGCAATCTGGACAGGGTATATTTAGCTGTTCGCATTCTGGACGGTTTTTGACTTGTTCGCAATCAAAACACAACCGATTTGAAATGAGTCACTTCAAATTCACACCACTCGACACAACATAATTCGGTAGAGGGGTGGAGGGAGGGACCCTACCTGACCGCTCTCAATGGGCGCAGTTCCACTGCCACTTTTCAAAGGTTGATGCTAATGACCAGGGTCATTAGTGAAACTTGGGCGCAGTTCCATACAACCCTAACGTAATTTCTTCGTCTACGTGTGAGGAATGAGTCCTGCAATTTGCGCCATACATTTTTGTGACACCCGTATAATGAAAAAGGTCTTCAAACACAGTTGCTGAACTTGAAGAGTGTTTCCATTATCATAGATTGTCATGAAATAGTTTTATTACATCCACGTTCTGATCCAGTGATCGTCAGTTCATTTCCCGGTCGAGTTTTCGAAAGCTGCCGTAAAATATACAGTATAACACTCCGAGGAGCATGGTGTCCACTTGTAAAATACCGGTCTTGATAAGAAGAGGATCTCAGCCACTGGGCGTCCAATAGAACTCCAGTTTCTCCTAAGTGAAAGGTTTTCATCAGTTAGCTGGGACCAAACTAATGTAAATAATAATAATAATAATAATAATTAATAATTAATAAAATGGAAATGGCATACAACTTGACTAAAGACATCTACAATAAGAGATCGATATCCTTAAACGCCAAAATTAGACATTAGTGCACTGTTATTCGACCAGAGGCTCTGTATGCGGCAGAGACCCTAACAATGAACAAGAAAGGTCTAATGGAAAAACTAGAGGCGAAAGAAAGGAAGATTTTGAGGAAAATCCTGGGTCCTATCAAAGAAAACAGCGAGTAGAGAAGGAGTCACAACCACGAATTGTACAAGCACGTGGAGAAGATCACTGACACGATTCGAAAAAGAAGGATTGCCTTTTATAGCCACGTGGCACGAATGAGCCCAGGCAGGATATCAAAACGGATATTGAAGTACTTTCAGGATAAGAAAACCAAAGGGGCATGGTTCACGGAAGTTGAGAAAGATCTACGTGAAATGGAAATTTCCCCTAAAGATATCCAGGAGCGTGTTCCACTTCAGGAAAAATTACGTACGCACAAAGGTTTCCAGGAAAAGCCGAAGCTGAAGACAGGGAAGGTGTGGTCCCAAGAGAGAAAAGAACAACACCGGAGACGAATGCGGGAACACTGGGCGGTAGTTAAAGCTCAGAAGAAGAGACAGTTGAACTGACGTGGTCCCTAGTTGGCCGAATAGAAGAAAGAATAATAATAATAATAATAATAATAATAATAATAATAATAATAATGTTGACTATTCAGGACCAGGTTGTCCCCACTAGGAACTACCTTAAGTTCATTATCAAGGATGCATCTGTGCAAGACGACTATTGCAGATACGGTTGCACAACATCGGAGACGGATCAGCATATTATATCAGGTTGTCGCCATTTTGCAGGGAGAGAATATAGGTAGAGACATGATTTTGTTGCCAAGATAATACATCAAGAACTGGCTATACACCTTCAACTGTTGAGCCAAGAGAAAGTGCCGTACTACAAATATGCTCCTGAAAGTGTACTGGAAAATGACAGCTTTACGTTGTATTGGGATCGTACTGTATTGATAGACCAGTCAGCTGTGCACAACAGACCAGATTTGGTTCTTGTTGACAAATGCATGAAGCACACCACCTTCATAGATGTGGCAATCCCAAACAGTGGCAACATGCTAACAAAGCATGTTGAAAAGCTGTCAAAATACATAGAGCTTTCTGAACTCATAAGGAAGCAATGGCACATGGCACAATTCAGGACAATTCCTATTATCATCTCCAGTACTGGCGTGATTCCCAACAACTTAAAGGAATCTATAACAAAGTTGAAATTAGACCCAGGACTTTTCAAACCGATGCAGAAAACAGACATACTTTCTACGTGTCGCGTAGTAAGGCTGTTCTTGGGCAATCGGGCCTGAAGGAGTGAGGGAAATATGAAGCTACCACTGAATGCAGTCACCAAGAATTTGCTCCTGATGATACGTACAGTATCTGAGATTGTAAATGTTTTCTTTCCAGCAAATACTGAGAATATGTGAGCGCATGCGCAAAATAAATAAATAAATAAATAAATAATAATAGGCAATTCTGTACTATTCAATACAAAGCTACATCGACCTTTCGTTGTTGTGTTTTGTTCTACTCAACCAATAGGTTCTTCAATGCAAAGTGAGTAAATGAGCCGCCCCCCATCAGCGACTATCACCCCCCACCATAGCCGTGTGATTGAGATACAGTTTGCGACAGAAATTCAATAGTTTCATCTCAAATCACATACTTTCTCGGCTATCCTGCGAGTAGTTTCTCTCTACTTCGAAATTTCTTTCAAATTCCGGAGTACCTTAGCTGTATGATCCTGCATACCTACAGTACAGACAGCACAATAATCCAGGTTATCTGATAGGTTTCATAAGCTTAGGTTTATCACCAAGTTACATCTAGCCTTTCGACAGTAATGTACACTGAGTGTTGAATTATTTGTGACCACCAAGCAAGTACTGTACTTCATTCAACCATCTTAGGCACAAAAGAGAAACACAACACTGCGTCCCAAAGCTACATTTTCAGCCGTAGTGGACTAGATATTCGACTAATATTCCGGATGTGACGTCACAAGTCATGATCCAAAGGTGCTTAGCACATAGCAATCAAGTCTGTAGTAGCTAGTGAACAAAAGTGCATGCTTCATTGTCGACTTGTACAAGGAAGTTATAGAAATTGTAGGTTGTCTTTGATCTTAGACTTAATTATTAATCCTCTTTGCTTGGGTCTTGGCCTATACTCTTTGCCAATTTTTCAACCGTGTTTCAACCCACGTGCTCTGTTGTTCTGTTTTGTTTAATGCATTAACACTATGGATAGTTCTTCTGAAAACTCTCTTCCCGTGGAAAACAGAAATGGTGCGGAATTGAAATGTTTTATTGCTCTTCTTGTCTTCCTCCTGAACTGAATTCGCTTAATCAGCCAAACACAAACCATAATTAAGGCTCGGCTAAAAAGTGATCTTCGAGGCGCATCCATGATGGTATCCAAACCAATCCAAAGAATGGTATCGTTATTTTAAAACAGCTGATATTTATGAACACTCTGCACTCGTCATGAAATCGCAAAGAGTTTACAAGATTAGCAGATCACCGCCATCTTGAGCGTTGGTTTGGTTCCAGCATGTAAGCCCAGTGCGTTTCAGAACACAAGTCTATGAAGGAGGCTGTGCTCCAGCACACATGTCCCAAAGCTCCGTAGTGCGTAGTACCCAGTGAGTAGTAGCTAGCAGGGTCATTCAGACAGCGCACCCCGGGCGCTAGTGCTCCGGCCGCGCTCTAAGGCAGTGCTCCGAGCACTTTGTTGGAAGGTAGTTTCAGAAGTGGTGGGAGGAGCTTGGCTGGCTGAGCACGCTGAAGTGTTCAGCCGATCCATAAGTCGCTAGTCTAGTCCAATGCGCTTTGTTGACAGCGTGTAAGTAAATCAGTTTCGCAGTGTCATGACTGAACAGCATACAAGCAAAGGAGTGGTGAAACAGCAGTCTTTAAATCAGAATGGGAAATTTCATTTTTCTATACAGCTTATAAAGGGCATGCCAAATGTTTAGTGTGCAACAGAGATGTAATGTGTTTAAAAGAACACAATTTGTTGTTGAATTTTCCTCTCTAATATGTTCACATTCAGTTTGGAATAAATCACAATATTCTTTACTTAACACTTGTGTTCCTTTCCTGCAAATTCCATACATCAGAGTACCATTCGATTTGTATATGCGGTAGATTTGTTATGGCTAAACAGCCCTATTAATATGTCAACAATCTCACAAGAGCCGCAGGCCGCACGACTGGACGTACTGTATCTAGTCAGCGTGGTCCGAACATCGTCCGTCTCTTCGCTGCCACAGTGTAGTGGTGGTAGGGGAAGGAGCGCTGGTCTGACTGCCTAGTGCTCCCCGAGCGCCGCTGCGCTCCCGGTGCGCAATGACTGCATGGTCCTGGCCCTAACGCAATATACTCCAGAGTCAAGGTGAGTGCAGAGTGACCGATTGTAATGGAATGTTTAACATGCACTTTGGGATTAAGATCTGGTGACTTGAGGCGCCAGTCCATTTGGTGCATGTCGTTATAATGTTCCTCGTAGTAGTCAGACACAATCCCTCTCTGGCGGTATTGCATATTGTCGTCCATGTGTGGATACAAATGTTGTAAAGTGGGCTGTACAGGGTCCCCTAAATGTCACACGGCGGTTCATACACACTATCGGTCCCATTCAAAGATAATAGAAATATCCCCACACTACATAGTCTTAAGCGTGCGATGGTCTCAATCCAGTCAGTAGACACTGTAAATATAAAATTCAAATAAATATACAATTACATAGAAGTAAATAAAGAACCTAATAAATAAAGATACAAAAGTTAAATTAAACAGTAATACAAATACAAAGCTCCTACCCTTCATCTTCATGGACCTGATGGAAAACTTCAGTACAACAACAAGGATTGCACCAGTATCCTTGCAGGGTATTTCAAGAAGCTCCTCAATGCAGAGGAACCTGAAGAGAGACTCACCTTCCATGACCCTCCTTCCAGAAATCCAGACTCCTTACCGCCAACCATAGAAGAAATAAGGCAGATTATCAAGAGCCTAAAGAACAACAAGGCCTCAGGTGAAGACGGTATAGTTGCAGAAATGTGGAAACATGCTGATGAACAATCAATACAAGACCTCCATCAAATCATACAGGACATTTGGGCAACGGAGACTTTACCTGAGGAATGGACCTCAGCTGTGATCCATTCTCTACACAAGAAAGGTAGTAGGATTGACCTTGATAACTACAGAGGCATATCTCTAATATCTGTCACATACAAGATAATATCTAAAGCCTTGCTAACCAGAGTTACTAGTCAACTAGATTCCCAATTAGGTGAATATCATGCCAGTTTTCGTGCAAATAGATCCTGCATAGAGCAAATACAGAACCTCAAGACAATCTTAAGGTACAAGAATTGCGGCAGACATCGATGGGTAGTCATACTAGTGGATTTCCAGAAGGCGTATGATTCAATAGACAGACAGACACTCTTCTCCACTCTATGGGAATTAGGACTGGATGCGAAGACCACCAGAATAATCCAGGCTACACTGAAGACTACGACCTCCAAAGTCAAGTTCAGAGGTGAACTCTCAGACAGCTTCTCTATCCAAACAGGAGTGAGAAAAGGTGATGGCATTTCTTGTATTCTCTTCACTTGTGTACTTGAGAAGATCATCAGGGAATGGACTACCACGTTACCATCAGGAACAGGACTGCAAATTGGGTACAAGAAAGACAATCTCAATGTACCTTGCCTGGCCTTTGCCGACGACCTTACCTTGTTAGCGAACAACATAGAAGAAGCTACTCACCAACTACAGAGCCTCTATAACATAGCAGCTAAAACTGGCTTGAAGGTCAATATACAAAAAACAGTGTTCATGACAAATATAAAGGGAGCCCCATCTACTATTCTTGTGAGAGACACCGCAATTCAAAAAGTTCCTGCAGTGAAGTACCTAGGGGAGTGGATTCCAGCAAACGAGAGTGAGACTTTAGCAATAGACACTAGATGCACGAAACTGGAAAGGGTCTACCACTCCTGTAAGAGCATCTACACATCCAAGTGCCTCTCTAAGAACCTAAAACTTCTACATTACAACTCAGAAGTAAGACCTTCCGTTCTATATGCCTCTGAGTGTCTCCTGATGAACTGGAAAGGCCCACTGAGGAAACTAGAGCTCAAGGAACGGAAAATACTTAGAAGGATTTTAGGACCAATAAGGGAAGAGGGTGGTACTGTACCCGTTCGTCCTGGGGATGCGATGACCCATCTGCTATTACATCGCATTCCTGGAGTTCCAGGACAGAGCGGAGTTAAATGAACCTCTAGTCAAATAAGGAATGTGTCGGAAATTCAGCTGAGTTATCGAAAAAGCAGTGGGTAACACGAGACAAAGTATCTCTAGGGTCGTTAAGGGCTTAAGTTTAATAAAAAAATGCAAATATAAATGGGCGCCATCAACTGAATTCCTAGCAAACCACATCCTTTCCGGTTAAGCCTTAATCAAGACAAGGAAAGAAAAAGGAAAATCACACCATCATCAGATCACAACTAAGATAAAAACAAATTTATTTCACTTTGATAGTCAGACAGACATTTTAAATATTCATCCTTCCTGAGAGCATGGTCGAATGCCAACGTTAAATTGTCATTGTCCAAAAATCGAACCATCTCTTTTCTAATCAAAAATATTTCATCCACATAAAACAGAAAAATCTCTAAAGTTCTCTTGGGTTCTCAGGATCACTGTAGCACTATGTCTTTCGTCACTGACATTTGTGATACCTGAGACCTAATTTCTCTTTAATTTAACATCATAAATGTGGATTTGAAAAACTTATTAATCTGTCTAAACATACACATTATAATCACATATTTTAAACATCACGTAATTTATGGCTTGCATGGCATAATTTAAATATTGAACATGTTAGTAAAATGCTCCTAAACATCGAATAATTAATTTACATTATTTAAATTGTCATTTATAATTGCTTGTTTGTGAATTACAGAAAATCCACTGCTCATTGGTTGTCATCATCATCATCATCATCATCAAAGTTAAATATTTCTCACATTAATTCTCATCTCAAAATTCAACATATTCCTGTCAGAATCATTAACTCATCACCATTAAATCATTTAAATGAAAATTATTATCATTACTTCATTATACTTTCTAATTATTCACACACTCTTATTTTATCATCAACTTCAGATTAAATCATCTTAAATCATCAATACAAATTGTTTAATTCCTCAATTCAAGTTGCAATTCCTCAAATTATATCTCAATTAAATTTATTTAATTCCATATAAATTCATTAATCATCAGCTTCTTTAGTTAATTATCACCTTCTAATTCAGTTATTCATCATCTATTTAATCACCTATTAATTTACTTAAATCAGTTTATTTATCCAATCTTCAATTCATCCATTTATTTAATTCATTGATTTATTCCAAAATTTAATTTATTAATTTATTTAAATTTTATTCTTCTGGTTATTTAGATTTTTATTATTTCATCTCGTCATTTTGATTTTTATTTCATTAGGTCAGATTATTAATATGCTTAAATTTCAGATTATTATTTCATTAATTATTATTATCATCAGAAAATCTTGTATTATCAACTTTATTTATTTGTTTAATTTCCTAACAAATTGTTTAATATGGGTTATAGAACGTTGTCTTACAGTTTTATCACTTCCAAGTTATATTTCGTATTTAATTATCATGCCAAAAAATATTATTGCCTTCACGACATCACGTTGGATCTGACTATCCACAACTACATTATATATCCTCACTTCTTCAAATATCACATTTGAATACCACAATTATTCCACAAAACTCCATAAATATTCAGCACATACAGCCTGAATCTCAACAAATACGCTAGACTGGGTTCGACAACCTCATGTCTGCCTCAAAATACATTAGCAACATTGCAACTATCACTTGGCAACTTCCACAAAATGCCTATCACAAACTTCACTTAACCATGTTGCATGATCTAAAAAAAATATATAACTGGCTTCAAATTATCAACGCACACAATCTCCAATAACTGTAATTAATCTGATCACATCTAGAAAACTTCTTAAACAATTGGAAAAATATTACCTTAGTAATTCAAGATCTGCTTTCAAATAGCATAAATTCTCTTACAATTCTCATAATTCACATCACAGAAAAACACCAATGTGCTATAATTTCTCATATCAAAATCTGCAATACTGATCTGCCTTAAAATAAATCTGACCATTAATGATTCATCTTACAAGATTCAATTACTTTAAATCCTTCTCAAAGGTATCAAACACAATTATAAAAATTATCAAAAGCATCAGCTGTATCAGCTGTTAAACTGAAAGTACTCTCAAAAGAGTATAGCAACAAAATATTGGATTGGCAAACAAGAATTACAAATGTAACCCTGCTGACATCTATCTTTACTTTATTTAACAAAATTTCGACTGATATGTGACTAGTAGTTCCTTGTTTGATTCACTTACAATCTCATGTTCACTCGGATGATAAAAATGAGTCCCTCAATGGCAAGTAAGATGAGTAACCACCGCACAATCGTATAAATACGAAAGACCTCGCCCCGTCGACTAACATGATAGTGCCCTGAACGATGGGTAAGATGAGTAACCACCATACAATCGTATAAATACGAAAGACCCCATCTCGAAGACTAAATGAGTGAATGTACCAGATAGGAATCAACAAGTCTCTAGTTGTCATATAAAAGCGATATTCATTCACTAAAGTGAATAACATCTTAATATCTCCAAACAATCCAATGGAAAAAATCCCTACTGATGAATAATACACACTCGCTAGTATGCAATGAACTGACGAAGTAATTTAGATAATCAATTGCAGATCACGAGTTCGAAATACTCGTTACACAAAAAAAACTATTCATGAAAATTCTCCTTGCTGGAAAAATGTCTAAAAGACCAAACATCTGCTTAATAAAGCCAACCAATGGTGAGAATTTCGTATAATGATGCCTGCCATATCATATGGTCACGCCATATTCTAGCAAAATTTGAAGCATATAAAGTCAAAGCCATGTCTAAATAATCGTATCACTCCTATTAGAAAAATATACATGTGTGCCCAGTATTCATGAAAATAATCGTATCAGGAAGTTATAACTCTTACAGTACCTTTTCATAATCAGCTGTTATTAAATTTCAAAGATCGTCGATTTTCCTTATGTAATAAATTTCTCGAAAGATCGGCGTGAATATTATTCCACCCACGCAATGACGATTGCCTTCGAAATCCCAAGTGAATCAGCTGGTGGACCTCCTCCTCGTCAGGAATCGAATCCATCGCTCTGTGGTGCCATCGCGTCTCTGTCTGCGTTTACTCCGACATGATGAACTTCTGGTTATCCATAGCGGATATTGTCCAAATCTTCACGAAAAAGTTCATAGAAACAGCGGACCCCTTATTCCTCTTCTACGTTACGCCACTGTTCCATACAATGTTCGGTTTGAGTGTTGAAAGTTCAATTTCCAATAACTGTTAAGTCTCACTTTCATAAAATAAAAAGTTATATGAGAGTGTCTAAGTTTATGAAACACCCTGTAGCTGTGTTCGTACTCGGTAATTTATAACACTTCATAAGAAAGAATTGCATTAATGCACGTGCTAATGTTCAGAAGTGCATATGCTTACAACATTTCATTTGCCTATAATCGTTAATGTTACTTGGAATGCGTTATGAAATGCATAGTCGTAATGTCATTGAAAAACTATGTTCAGTTGAAGTTCACAGTTGCAGTATCTCGTAACTATCTGCCTGTACAATTCAAATGCTGAATAAACGTTCCAACTAAATGTTGTAATGAAGTTCAGCTTCTGTCATAATGCTTGCGTATATAATTGGAAATAACCCGCTCGTCCCTACTGCAATGCTCTAGAACAATCTCCGCCTAAAGCTGGCCTCGCCATGCCGCTCTGCTATGCTGTTCTGCGTTACCAAAATGCAGCTTGAAATAAGTTCTCCAACTCGATTTACAGTACTGTTCTAAACCCCGGCCTTCCCATGCTTGCTTGGGCCGTACAGCTGGTTCTGTAACCGGTCTTCACGCTGCCTACTGCGGGTGTCCGCCCGGCTCACTGACCTACTTTTCGTTCGCTGCTGGGTGAAGTTGAAACTGTCGCTTTCACTTTCCGTGACAAATGCTGCTCACCGCGCGACCTTTACCATACGCTCGGCATATGTCCCACTCAGCTCGCTGTCTGAATTCGACTGCCGTGCTAACTGTACTTGACTCCTCTGCTTACAGAGCTCGACTGCGTGGCTCACTGAGCTCAACTGACTGTCTCTAGACTGCATTGACCTGAACCTCCCTGGCGCAGTCACGTGACGTTCTCCCCACCTCTGTGGTCTTGCGTCACAAATATAATCTCGAACCCCGATCATCTCGGCTATTAAGTTATATAATAACTTAAGGGTTATCTGACTTCCTTCAAATTATTACCATATATAATGCATGTTATATCTTCTCTTCTGAGATGTTTAAATACCATGTTCCATATAGATCTTAATAAAGCTTCATATTTCTATCCATAATTCCATCTGCCTGACTGCTGTCAGAGCCTTCTTAATCCTAGACCTTCTACGTCATCTTGACATTCCTCTTGACTCGATCTGAGCGCTATCTTTTCTTAACTCTTCCCATAATCTCAACTACGGCTTAATGTCTGCTGGCGTAGCCGATAGCCTCAACTAGGTATCGGGTACATCTCTCCCGTACATCTCCTTTTTTTAAAATCAGGATTGAGAAAAAAAATACACTCTCAGGCATTCTATACATAACACATGTACACGATAGCTCTACAATTCTCTTAATCAGCATGATGGTACTTTCTAATGCTAGCGGCATTAAAAGTTCCCACAACTTCATCAGTAACCATTCTGACAATTTTGTAGCTATTATTTCGGTACATTTCTTCAATACGGAATGGACCAGCGTACAATGGTGCAAATTTATGGTAGATCTTCAGTTGAAGATTCGAAGTGACTGGCTTCCTAATCAGCACCTCGTCATTTTCTTGAAATGGCTCGTGGAACCTCCTTCCTGCTTGTCTCCTGGCTCTCTTCTCCGCCTGTCTTCTGAGTCTCTCTCCTGCCATCTCGACTCTTCTTTCTTGTGTGGGTTGAGGATCTACTGGTGCCCTCACGACTCGGTCCCATGGTCTATCAGGTTTCAATCCATGATGAAGCATTGACGGAATCTGTCCTGTGCTTTCATGTACTGTGGAATTCAAGCATTGACTAATGATGGGTATCACTTCCATCCATCTGTGGTGTTGCCTTGACACATATAAGCGACACATTTTACTGATTTCCGGCATAATTCTTTCGGCTGGATTTCCCTCTGGATACTGCACAGAATTAAACACATGCCTTATTCCTAATCGTTCCATAGCAGTAGAAAATTCCATACTGGTGAATTGTGATCCATGGTCACTCAACAAAACTTCAGGTTTCCCCATACTTGGAATAACTGTTTTCTCTAATCTGTTGATCACATACTTGGATGTAGCTTTCTGGATAGGGCATAGAGATACGTATTTAGAAAATACGTCTACTGTTACCAAAACAAACTGATTTCCTTTCGTCGAACGAGGAATCGGACCGAAAATGTCCGTAGCGAAAAGTTCTCTTGGCATGCTGGGTAATATTGATCTAGGAACTTCTTTCATTAACTTCGATGAATATTTACTTCGCTGACAACTGTCACAGGTCTTTATGACGTCGCGAATCGTTTGTCCCATTTGTCTCCAAACGAAGGTTTCTTGAGCGAGAGCCAAAGTCTTGTCTACACCTACATGAGCTGCAGTTCGGTGTATCATCCAAATAACTGGTTTGACAAGCTTGGGTGGGATCACTACTCTAAGTTTAGTATGATCCTGGTAGATATATTGGCATATAACACCTCCCATAATGTGATATTTTCTAGCCTCTATCTCAGTTCTTTGAAAATCTGGATCAGCGTTGTCCATCCTGAGTGTCAAAAAACGGTAAATTCTTCGCAAAAGTGCATATCTTTTCTGAGTTTGCGCTAACATCTTCAACTTTTCTAGAGTACCATTATCCTCTTGAATCAAATTTATATGGTTGACAATTACTTCCTCACAAGGGTTTCTGCTCAACACGTCTGCTAACAGATTTAATTTCCCAGGTCTATGTACAACAGTTGGGTTAAATTGTTGTAAGAACAGAGCCCATCTGGTGATGCGGTCACTCGCTAAGTCTGTCTTCATAATAAATTGGAGGGCTTTATGATCTGTGATCACTGTTATGTCATGTCCAAACAACACCTTCTTCCACGTCTTAAGAGCATGAACCACTGCTAATGCCTCTAACTCAGTTGCATAGTAATTCTTCTCACAATTCCTGAGCTTGCGACTGGTGAAAGCTAAATACCTATGTTTGTTGGTATGGTCCAGCTGATATAGGATCCCACTGATACCTATTTTGGATGCGTCTGTCTCCACAAAAAATCTTCTCGCAAAATCCGGGTACTCAAGCTTGATGTTCTGGATCAACATGTTCTTAGCCGCTAAAAACGCTTGATTGCATCTATCGTCCCATTTCCATCGATTTCCCTTTCTTAGTAAATCCTGCAGAGGTGCCATCGTTTCAGTATATTCAGGACAATGTGTTGAAAAGAACTGACACATGCCTAAAAACTGCCGTACCTCTTTAATCTTTCGTGGGGTTGGAAACTCTGAAATAGCCATGATCTTCTTTGGATTGGGCCTATAACCATCTCCATCGATTCTATGTCCAAGAAATTCAATTTCTTCATGAAAGAACTGACATTTGTTGAAATTCACCTTGACGTTCGTCCTCCTAAGATCTTCAAAAAGCATTCGAAGGTGCCTGATATGTTCTTCCGCTCTCTCAGACGCTATAATCAGGTCATCAATATAGCTCACCACATGCTCCTTAACTGTATCTGACAAATTTTCATCTAGTGCTCGGATCATCACCGGACCACTATTTTTCACTCCAAAAGGTAACCTATTGAATACATATGTTTTATGGTCAAACAAGAACCCTGTGTATTGTTTGCAGTCTTCTGCTAGCTCCACATGATAATAAGAACTAGTCAGATCGATTGTCGAAAAGAAACTCTTTCCTCTGAATCTGCGTAACAATTCACGAATAACAGGTGGCCTGTCGTGTTCAGGAAGAACTCTTTCATTAAGGGCTCTAGCATCTAGGCATATCCTCAGCTTACCATTAGGTTTCTTGACCACAGCTAAAGGATTCAAATAAGCAGTTGGCATCTTCTTGATTATTCCATCTTTCTCCATGTCGCTTATCATTATACTAACTTCCTCCTTCCATTTATCCGGAATGGGATATAAATTCTTATGGTATGATTTGTCATCCATCAACTTGATGCTGTAGGTAAAATTTTCTATGAGACCTGGTTTGTCATTGAATATGTCCTCATATTCTGAAATTGCTTGATCAAACTGCTCCTTAATTTCTGGATTTATTTTACTTTTCATGCTAGTTCTATCTTCTATAGACCTTTCAATGCTGCATACTATCTCATCCAATATATTCTCTCTAAAGAATGTCATCTCAGATTCCTGTTTTTCCATGACCCCTTCTTGAAAGTACATGCGCCTACTCTGCATATCTATGATCAGACCACTTTCACTTAAGAAATCCACTCCTAGGATCATGTCGAAATGTAGTTGACCCACTACTAGGAACATCTGTTCAAAACTTCTGGTTCCAATCCCAACATCTAAAAGTACCTGACTTTTACATTTCATACTTCTGTCTGGGATCACCCCTTGAATCTTGCTAACAACAGTTGGCAACATCGTAATTTCTCCTGATAATTTCAACTCATCCAGGCAACCTATGGATATCAAGCTCACCATAGCCCCCGTGCCTACTAGTGTCTTTATTTCCTTTCCCATGACTTCCACACTGATAACTGGCAATTCATGTCTATTTCCCCGATGTACTACGTCTTCCTCTTCAATTAAATCCTCGACCTTGACCTGATACGTTTCCACAATGATGATCGATTCCCAATGATTAGCATCTAGCTCTGCAGTTAATTTGACGTGTTTTTTTTCTTCGCCACTCGTGCTTGCTCGATTGACATCTCTGTCTGTCTCCTCGGGTGGTGCACTAGGCTGTCTACTTTCTTGCCTCGATCTCTCATATTCACGACTATCTCGTCTTTCATTTGGCTCATTTCTTCGGCCCTCCTGCCTGTCGTTCCGATTATACTGTTGACCTTGGCTCCAGTTGTTTCTACCACGATATCTATTGTTGTATCGATTCCTATCTTGATATCTGGAATTCTGATTATAATTTCTGTATCGGCTGTCTCTTGCTTCCTGATCGTATGGCCTCTCATATGGTCCTCTATATCGATCATTTCCACGAACGTTACGGATGTTTCCTCGATTTCCTTCGTTCCTTCTGTTTTCCCAGGAATATCTTCTGTCCGTCTGAGCTGCGTTATTAACGACTACCGCATTCACCTCTTGCGTGTTTCGATTGTCGTTTCTTGCATTTCTAGGCATAACTTGAGCGCTTGTATAGTCTAATCGCCGTAAAATGTCGTCATAGTGCTCAAGTGTGTTTGCTCCCGATGCTATGAGTGATCGCTGTACCTCAATCGGCAACTGTCTCGCTATAGCTTGCAAAAGCTCTTCTTCTGGCAATGGAGGAATCAGAAACTGTAATTTAGCCAATTGTGAAGTAAAATAATTGGCATAATGCGTCGGATGTGACGTAGAATAACGCTTCGAGTACATTTCTGCTCTTACGTTCAGCTGATCCTCTGCACTCCAAAATCTCCTTAAGAATGCTATTGCAAATTGCTCCATATTCGCAAAATTGCTTCTGAATGCTCTAAACCAAGTTAACGCAGACCCGTCTAAGGCGCGTTCGACTATGCTTAGTTCTCTTTCCTTGGCTACTCTATGTTCCGCCATGTAGTCGCGAATATCTCGCAGAAATTCGACTGATGTGACTCCTGTGTTTCCTGAAAACTTCCTAGGCTTGTCATCCAGATTTCTGATAATGGTAACTGGACCTGAGTATCGTTCACTTGTACCCAACGTACTCCTATTCGAACTCGTATTATCCTGAGGGGTTGAACTTGCCCTTTCGAATGTCACATTCTGTTGCGTTTGACGGTCTTCTCCCATGCTAACTTCTTGATTACTCATACTGCGGTCTATCGCTGTCTGATTTATCGATATTTCCCCCGATGTAATATTTTGACTGGTGAAACTATTAATCATAGATTCTAGTTTAGTTATCCTATCTTCTGCCAATTTCTCTACGGTCTTGACCTGAGTCTTCAACTCATCTAACGACGTAACATTCTGCGTTTTGTTACTCTCGTCTAAATCGTTTTTCAACTTGTCTATCTTGTCTTCGCATGTATTCTTTACTGACGCGACTTGTTCCTTTAACAGATCAACATCTGTCCTAAATAGAGTTGAATCTATCTTCATCGCTTCCTTGTTCTCCGTAAATCTCGCTTCTAAGTTCGCCATACCTGCGATTAATTTCTCATCTAATCCTGCACGTTTTTCTTTTGCTTCGGCATCGACCTCACTATACCGTTCTTCCACGATTGCACCGACTCTATTTTTGAATAAAGCTAAGTTTTCATTAACCTTTTGCTCTATATCATCATCCATTTTCCTAATATCTTCCTGCAATTGATTCTCTAATGATTTTAAATTAGAATTAACCTCTCCTAAGACTTCCTCTTTAATGGTCCCAATTACTGACTTTAAATCCTTGATCTCATTACCTAGATTCATCTCTAGACCTTTGATTTTAGTTTCGAAAGATACTTCGGTAGACCACTCTTGAATTTTGCCTACATCTGCCACTAAACCATCAATGTCGAATCTCAACTTCGATACATCCGATTTAATGTCTTTCTGTATGGACATAACGTCTGTTCTTAAAGTAAGAATGTTTTCTTCTCCTCTACTTTCTAATTCAATAATATTCTTTCTTAATATTTGAACATTTTCCTCTCCTTTCATATTTACTGCAATTATATCTAATTGTAAAGTCTTAAGCATTTCATTATTCTTTAAAGTTAATCTATTCTCTAACCTAGTTAACTTGTTTTCCAACTCTGTGTTAGTTTCTTCACTACGAGCTTGTAATTTCTCTTCCAATGATTTAAAATTATCCTCACTATTTGATTGTAATCTAGTCTCCAATGACTTTAAACTTTCTTCACTAGTTGACTGTAATAATTTTATATTAGCTTCGTTACTAATCTGTAATGATTTCAACTCGTCCCTACTACTGGACTGTAATCTGGTCTCTAATGACTTTAAACTGTCGTTCAGATTGCCTTCGTTACTAGCCTGTAATGCTTGCACATTTTCTTTACATCTAGCTTCTAACCTAGCTTCTGAACTATTTATCTGTTCTTTAACTTCCGTTTCCATTTTAGAAATAGTTTCTGCAATACCAGACATGCCACTCTGTAACTCTCCTAACACCTTAGCTAAATCTTCCGGCAACATAATTATATTTTCAATAGACGTTTTATTCAGAGACGTTAGACAACAACACATCACAATGTCTCAATTCCTGCATTCACTTGGGTATAGGAAAAATGACTTATAACTAACATGATATAATACTAATACGATTAACATGAACACTGGAATGGGCACACAAGTATATTGTCTGACTAAGTTTAATAAATTTTATAACACAATTAAATGAACTTGAGATCAATCTCTCAGTAATCTAAATCTGATATGATTCCATAGAATAAACAAAATCGAAGCCCCACAGGTGGGTAAAGCCAATTCTCCCTCTCTCTCTGTACCCGTTCGTCCTGGGGATGCGATGACCCATCTGCTATTACATCGCATTCCTGGAGTTCCAGGACAGAGCGGAGATAAATGAACCACTAGTCAAATAAGGAATGTGTCGGAAATTCAGCTGAGTTATCGAAAAAGCAGTGGGTAACACGAGACAAAGTATCTCTAGGGTCGTTACGGGCTTAAGTTTAATAAAAAAAAATGCAAATATAAATGGGCACCATCAACTGAATTCCTAGCAAACCACATCTTTTCCGGTTAAGCCTTAATCAAGACAAGGAAAGAAAAAGGAAAATCACACCATCATCAGATCACAACTAAGATAAAAACAAATTTATTTCACTTTGATAGTCAGACAGACATTTTAAATATTCATCCTACCTGAGAGCATGGTCGAATGCCAACGTTAAATTGTCATTGTCCAAAAATCGAACCATCTCTTTTCTAATCAAAAATATTTCATCCACATAAAACAGAAAAATCTCTAAAGTTCTCTTGGGTTCTCAGGATCACTGTAGCACTATGTCTTTCGTCACTGACATTTGTGATACCTGAGACCTAATTTCTCTTTAATTTAACATCATAAATGTGGATTTGAAAAACTTATTAATCTGTCTAAACATACACATTATAATCACATATTTTAAACATCACGTAATTTATGGCTTGCATGGCATAATTTAAATATTGAACATGTTAGTAAAATGCTCCTAAACATCGAATAATTAATTTACATTATTTGAATTGTCATTTATAATTGCTTGTTTGTGAAATACAGAAAATCCACTGCTCATTAGTCGTCATCATCATCATCATCAAAGTTAAATATTTCTCACATTAATTCTCATCTCAAAATTCAACATATTCCTGTCAGAATCATTAACTCATCACCATTAAATCATTTAAATGAAAATTATTATCATTACTTCATTATACTTTCTAATTATTCACACACTTTTATTTTATCATCTACTTCAGATTAAATCATCTTAAATCATCAATACAAATTGTTTAATTCCTCAACTAAAGTTGCAATTTCTCAAATTATATCTCAATTAAATTTATTTAATTCCATATAAATTCATTAATCATCAGCTTCTTTAGTTAATTATCACCTTCTAATTCAGTTATTCATCATCTATTTAATCACCTATTAATTTACTTAAATCAGTTTATTTATCCAATCTTCAATTCATCCATTTATTTAATTCATTGATTTATTCCAAAATTTAATTTATTAATTTATTTAAATTTTATTCTTCTGGTTATTTAGATTTTTATTATTTCATCTAGTCATTTTGATTTTTATTTCATTAGGTCTGATCATTAATATGCTTAAATTTCAGATTATTATTTCATTAATTATTATTATCAGAAAATCTTGTAATATCAACTTTATTTATTTGTTTAATTTCCTAACAAATTGTTTAATATGGGTTATAGAACGTTGTCTTACAGTTTTATCACTTCCAAGTTATATTTCGTATTTAATTATCATGCCAAAAAATATTATTGCCTTCACGACATCACGTTGGATCTGACTATCCACAACTACATTATATATCCTCACTTCTTCAAATATCACATTTGAATACCACAATTATTCCACAAAACTCCATAAATATTCAGCACATACAGCCTGAATCTCAACAAATACGCTAGACTGGGTTCGACAACCTCATGTCTGCCTCAAAATACATTAGCAACATTGCAACTATCGCTTGGCAACTTCCACAAAATGCCTATCACAAACTTCACTTAACCATGTTGCATGATCTACAAAAAATATATAACTGGCTTCAAATTATCAACGCACACAATCTCCAATAACTGTAATTAATCTGATCACATCTAGACAACTTCTTAAACAATTGGAAAAAATATTACCTTAGTAATTCAAGATCTACTTTCAAATAGCATAAATTCACTTACAATTCTCATAATTCACATCACAGAAAAACACCAATGTGCTATAATCTCTCATATCAAAATCTGCAATACTGATCTGCCTTAAAATAAATCTGACCATTAATGATTCATCTTACAAGATTCAATTACTTTAAATCCTTCTCAAAGGTATCAAACACAATTATAAAAATTATCAAAAGCATCAGCTGTATCAGCTGTTAAACTGAAAGTACTCTCAGAAGATTATAGCAACAAAATATTGGATTGGCAAACAAGAATTACAAATGTAACCCTGCTGACATTTATCTGTACTTTATTTAACAAAAGTTCGACTGATATGTGACTAGTAGTTCCTTGTTTGATTCACTTACAATCTCATGTACACTCGGATGATAAAAATGAGTCCCTCAATGGCAAGTAAGATGAGTAACCACCGTACAATCGTATAAATACGAAAGACCTCGCCCCGTCGACTAACATGATAGTGCCCTGAACGATGGGCACTCGAAGACTAAATGAGTGAATGTACCAGATAGGAATCAACAAGTCTCTAGTTGTCATATAAAAGCGATATTCATTCACTAAAGTGAATAACATCTTAATATCTCCAAACAATCCAATGGAAAAATTCCCTACTGATGAATAATACACACTCGCTAGTATGCAATGAACTGACGAAGTAATTTAGATAATCAATTGCAGATCACGAGTTAGAAATACTCGTCATACAAAAAAAACTATTCATGAAAACTATCCTTGCTGGAAAAATGTCTAAAAGACCAAACATCTGCTTAATAAAGCCAACCAATGGTGAGAATTTCGTATAATGATGCCTGCCATATCATATGGTCACGCCATATTCTAGCAAAATTTGAAGCATATAAAGTCAAAGCCATGTCTAAATAATCGTATCACTCCTATTAGAAAAATATACATGTGTGCCCAGTATTCATGAAAATAATCGTATCAGGAAGTTATAACTCTTACAGTACCTTTTCATAATCAGCTGTTATTAAATTTCAAAGATCGTCGATTTTCCTTATGTAATGAATTTCTCGAAAGATCGGCGTGAATATCATTCCACCCACGCAATGACGATTGCCTTCGAAATCCCAAGTGAATCAGCTGGTGGACCTCCTCCTCGTCAGGAATTGAATCCATCGCTCTGTGGTGCCATCGCGTCTCTGTCTGCGTTTACTCCGACATGATGAACTTCTGGTTATCCATAGCGGATATTGTCCAAATCTTCACGAAAAAGTTCATAGAAACAGCGGACCCCTTATTCCTCTTCTACGTTACGCCACTGTTCCATACAATGTTCGGTTTGAGTGTTTAAAGTTCAATTTCCTATAACTGTTAAGTCTCACTTTCATAAAATGAAATTTTATATGAGAGTGTCTAAGTTTATGAAACACCCTGTAGCTGTGTTCATACTCGGTAATTTATAACACTTCATAAGAAAGAATTGCATTAATGCACGTGCTAATGTTCAGAAGTGCATATGCTTACAACATTTCATTTGCCTGTAATCGTTAATGTTACTTGGAATGCGTTATGAAATGCATAGTCGTAATGTCATTGAAAAACTATGTTCAGTTGAAGTTCACAGTTGCAGTATCTCGTAACTATCTGCCTGTACAATTCAAATGCTGAATAAACGTTCCAACTCAATGTTGTAATGAAGTTCAGCTTCTGTCATAATGCTTGCGTATAAGATTGGAAATAACCCGCTCGTTCCTACTGCAATGCTCTAGAACAATCTCCGCCTAAAGCTGGCCTCGCCATGCCGCTCTGCTATGCTGTTCTGCGTTACCAAAATGCAGCTTGAAATAAGTTCTCCAACTCGATTTACAGTACTGTTCTAAACCCCGGCCTTCTCATGCTTGCTTGGGCCGTACAGCTGGTTCTGTAACCGGTCTTCACGCTGCCTACTGCGGGTGTCCGCCCGGCTCACTGACCTACTTTTCGTTCGCTGCTTGGTGAAGTTGAAACTGTCGCTTTCACTTTCCGTGACAAAAGCTGTTCGCTGCGCGACCTTATCATACGCTCGGCGCATGTCCCACTCAGCTCGCTGTCTGAATTCGACTGCCGTGCTAACTGTACTTGACTCCTCTGCTTACAGAGCTCGACTGCGTGGCTCACTGAGCTCAACTGACTGTCTCTAGACTGCATTGACCTGAACCTCCCTGGCGCAGTCACGTGACGTTCTCCCCACCTCTGTGGTCTTGCGTCACAAATATAATCTCGAACCCCGATCATCTCGGCTATTAAGTTATATAATAACTTAAGGGTTATCTGACTTCCTTCAAATTATTACCATATATAATGCATGTTATATCTTCTCTTCTGAGATGTTTAAATACCATGTTCCATATAGATCTTAATAAAGCTTCATATTTCTATCCATAATTCCATCTGCCTGACTGCTGTCAGAGCCTTCTTAATCCTAGACCTTCTACGTCATCTTGACATTCCTCTTGACTCGATCTGAGCGCTATCTTTTCTTAACTCTTCCCATAATCTCAACTACGGCTTAATGTCTGCTGGCGTAGCCGATAGCCTCAACTAGGTATCGGGTACAGTACTTACAGGATCTGGCACAACAATGAGCTCTATGATCATCAAGAAGATATCGTCACATCCATGAGGAAGAGACGATTAGCTTTCTACGGACATCTGACACTCATGGGTCCAGATAGACTTACCAGCCAGATCAGCACCACGACAGGAAGAGGGAAAGCGTCCAAAAACAAATGGGTCACCACAGTGAAGTCAGACCTACAGCAACTTGGAATTTCATCAGAAAACATACAGGATCGATCACAATTCCGACAGATGATTCAACATGGTGCCTTTCCAGTGTCTCTCACCAGCAGGAAGAGTACAGGGACTACCAGACCGAAGTGGACACAGGAAAGAGAGCAGACACACAGCCAGAAGATGAAAGGTGCCTGGGCCAAGAAGAAACATAAATTCCTTACAAGAAGTCAAAACGAGCCCCGTGGTCCTCAGTAGGCCCAAAACGAAAAGAAGAAGAAACAGTAATAATGTAAAAACAAATAAAATAAGAACCACATATACATATAAACAATCGAAAGAATTATTAACAAGTACACATAATTAAAATGGACAATTAAACAAATAACTCAACAACAATTTAAGTAACTGAAGCAGTGGAAATATGTACAAGAACCTTTCAATCATGTCAAACTCAAACGAAAGTAAGGACATCAAAACCATGGTTCAATAAAGACTGTTATAATGAACGGTAAAAGACCCTGCTAGCACTATATCGAGTGAAGAACACATCAAAACCAAATCACCAATACAATACACCGAACAAAGAAGGAAATATAAATCCCCAATCCTAAAGACGAGAACGGAGTATATTGAAGAAGATGCCAGGAGTCGTGCTGCAAACGCTCAAAATGACCCATTCCTAATGCTTAGGAAACCAAAAACACCCGTAACGAGCAATATCTCTAAGGTAATAGGGGTAAACCCTTTCAGAAGTGCGCCGCCCGGGGTGGAATGGATGGGCCAACTTACCTTGTTTTCAAGAGGTCCGCGGCGCTTTCTGCAAAACCACCGCCAGATGACATGCCCCAACAGAAGAACACCTAAAGGGAGGAAGGAAGGTGGAGAAGAGGGAAACGAACAGACTCGTCTACAGACACCGTCCAATAACTAATAGAATTGTCGCCGACGAAATAATGCTACAACAGTTGCATACAAATTAAAAGAAAATTTAATTACCATAAGGGGTCAAGAAAAATAAAAAAATAACAAAATCATTAAAAAAAAGAAGAAACTCTATGGCCACAACACCCTCTCTCTGGTGATGCATATGGCTTAAGGCCAACATAAGTTATTTACATAAGTAGGCAAGAGACGGTTTAACATGCTTACTGAGCGAAATGAAAAACATTTACTTTAAAATTAAAATAAGAACGCCCAAAAGATTAAAAAAAGGAATACAGGCATTACCAAATGAGAAAGGGCTTGATAATTTACTAAAGTACGCAATACCGACCCGACATGCAGACATCAAGGCCACGATGAAACAAAAAAAAAATTAAAATTAAATTAATAAAATAAAAATAGGATCAATTAACAAATCCACAATTTTCATGACGGAGAAAAACTCGGGAACACTCACAAAAACACAAAGTTAAACCAACAAGATTAACAAAAACATACTAAGTGAGCACCACAACACGTTTGAGTCTCCCGCTCGACGCCTAGAGAAAGCCCTCCTAAGAGCAGAATGCACTCGGGCAAAACAAAAAAAACAAACATGGCCACCAAATAGATGACCGCATGTCCAATCGAATTACGGCAAACAATTAGCATAAAATTAAATTTAAAATCACCAGAGAGAACAGAAATGGAGGAAAGAATTACGCCTTAACGCTATTGACATGAGGCATATTAGGCTGCAACGGATCGTAAAACAAATTAATAATAGGGCTATCCCAAAGACTACCAAAAACTAACTAAATAAAAATTTACAACGTAAAATAAACTAGAAACGTGTCTCCAGAAGGTACGAAGGTAAACAATAAAATTTACATAACTGGTAACATTAGCAAAACAGAAAAATTAGGCCTACCAGGCGAAACAAAATACAGAATTAAAACATTAATATAAGGCCAATATCGGAGCTCCATAACAATATATAAAATTTTAAATAATTTCGTACCTTAAAACTTCTCTGTGGAGACACAATATTAATAAAATAATTAACACACAAATTTTAAAAATATTATACGGCACTATATGGCCTTAAAATGGCTAACACGCACATGCGCCGTTTTGGAAACAAGCACTCCTGTTTGCAGCTAGTTGCGATTCTTATTATTTCATTCTTCATCTTCAATGCGAAATGGCGAAAATTCAGCCTTAAGAGCACAGGCAATTCCTTTTTAGCATTTATCCGAATTTCGAAGAGGCTAGGGGTCAAGCCCCCAGCAGACGGAGAGACACTCTTTCACCGACAGCCGGCTTGATGCTTTCTTGACGACAGACAATGAAGATCACAAGATGGCGGAGAATCCAAAGTCAAATACCGCACTGCATTCATGTTAATTGTAATTGTCCAATCACAGCTTGACACCTCAAGTAACAATGTGCATATTGTATAATTATTTTGGCGGTATGATGTATATATAGTCTTTTGTTCAATGACGTAGAATACAATATCCTTCAAACATGACTCGATTAGGATGAGATCAGAAGACACCACAAACTCACTCTAGCGGTCGAAGAAACAACCACGGCTAGAGGCGCCGAAGTCCGATAGATACTGCCATCTCGTGTTCATAAGCGGAACCAAGCCATCAGGCGGGCGCTTTAAATGGCAGGGAACACATGTATATAGGGGAGATGGATTTTAAAAACGTTGGGACGGGCTTTTGCACGTAACAAGAAGCATTCTCAATCATCAATACCAGTCAACAGCATTTGAATTAACTCCAGTAACAATGAAGGAAAATTACACCCCCATCACAAGACAGGAAATTTATGATACAATAACAACAGCAAAAAATGGAAAAGCCCCCGGTCCTGACAGCATCTGCAATGAACACTTAAAAGACTCTCTGCCTGTAATGCTAGACTACTGGGTAGAACTATTCAACACATGCATACTCACTGGGGAAATCCCAAAGCAATGGAGGTCGTCAACAACCAAAGTGATGTTCAAGAAAGGAGAAACAGATGACCCTGATTCATACATCCTTCAAAGTATTCATGAAAATCTTTACAAACAGGCTTACAGAAGAAATAGATTTCCAGATACCGGAGAGTCAATTCGGCTTCCGAAAGGGAAGAAGCACATTACATGCCGTGAAATATCTAATTGAACAAGCCCAGGATACAATGAGGCACCCAGGAAAGAAATACTTTGTGGTCTTCGTAGACTACCGTAAGGCTTTTGACCTCATTGACAGAGCGACGCTCGTCCGGAAACTCAATCACCTACTAGGGGCTACACATCCGTTAGTAATCATAATCTCGAATATCATCAGATATAACTATGTCCAAATATCAGATAGCATAGCCCTGTCCAAAAACATAACCCAAACAAACGGAATCCTACAAGGAGATCCAATCAGCCCAATATTATTCAACATCATGACAGCGGACATAGAAGAGCTCCAAGAGGTCCTCAACAGGCTCACATCATGGACAGAAAGAAATGGCCTACAAATTAACCACAGAAAAACCAAACAGATGACCTTCAGGAAAGGAGGGAAGCATTCACTTAAAAACACAACGACCCTGCACAACAAACCACTAGAAGTAGTGCCGAAATTTCAAGTACCTCGGAGTCACACTCCAATCTACTCTAACATCATACAATATCCACGTTAAAGAAAGAGCGGCCGCAGCAATAAAAGCCATCTAACACATCGAACAACCTCAACAAATATCATTGGGTACAGCAATGCTACTCTTCAGAACAGCCTTATCACCAATAGCAACCTATGGGATTAGCATTACCTGGGAAAAACTCACACTCAGCGACCTGATGATAATAGAAAAGGTCAAGACCCGATATCTTAAGAGGATTTTAGGCATAGGAAAGTCTGCCCCTTCAAGGTTGACATATGTATTAACTAAGGAGGACTACTTCATTGACGACATCAAAATACAGTTTTACCTACCAAACACCAAAGCTTATGAGAATGCACGTCGAACCTTAAACGAAATGCCATTTGGTCCGTCATAATGATGGAAGAGTGGAAAGAAGCTAATTACGAGCTACGACACGTAATCACACGTTACGCGACCCATGGATTTCACTATAGATTCTACAAAAGCAAGAATTTCCACCAACCGAATGAAGACAGTGTATGTGACCTGTGCAACGATCATTGTGAAAGGTACCACGCAAAAAACTGCAAAATGAGGACAACCTCAATAATAAGACTGGTATTAGCATAACTGATCATTTGTACAAATATGTCCTTGCTCATTGTGCGCTTCTCTTTTAATTTAAGCCTATCTTTTCATAAATGAAAATAGACTAAAATAGCAATCAAACAAAATAAATAAATAAATAAATAAATATTTTAAACAAACAATTAAATAAGAGAGACAACTCAAAATCAATGAAATGCATAAGCTTTCATAACCAACCCTGTTTGATGCATTAGTTCCCTCTCTAGTAAATGCGCTGTACAAAGAACAGTCTTTGTGTATAATTGCAGGACGAACCACGTCCCTCGCAGTCTTGGTACAAGATGTGGGAGTCTTGACGCTAACGATCCATAAAATAGGTGCAAGCACTTTGGAACTTCCGACACTGCGTTAAATCTCAGACCGTCACGGAGAAGTCTTCAATTGCTGCACAGGAGGAAAAAAGATGCGCCACATCAGGTTTAAGTTCCGTATTTTGTTTTGCTAGTTATATGTCATTCCAATTTTGTTTTAACAGTGTTGTTCAGCTAAGGCCAACCACGGCTGCTACGCACACAAAGGTGTAAGGTCATGGGACCAGGCTATCACCGGACTCGGTAGACGAATGGGTCTGAACCCCACCATTAGTCAACCCTGAAATATATTATCTTCGGTGCCCCATTTTCAACTGCAGAAAATACTGTGACGGTACATTTCTATAGGTCAAGGCTGCTTTATTCCCAGTTTCAATCATTCTGACTTATTTCATCTGTCATTAACTCCTCCAATGAGATTGGCGTTACACATACAGTAGCAATCAGACGTAAAAACCATCAACTATTGAGAAATGCATCTCCCCTCATTCCTGGCCCGTTAGAAATGATAATGTTAAGATTGTTGCTCAGCAAAGTCCTAGTTCCTTTCTTATTTTTAGCCTATTTTCAATTTTGAAAAAATAGGCTTATGAGATCACCTTTTGTCCGTGTGTGTGTGTGCGTGTGTGTGTATGTATGTATGTATGTATGTATGTGTGTGTGTGTGTGTCCCCTAATAACTTCTAAACGGATGGAGCGATTTCAATGAAACTCGGTAAGTTCGTAGCACTTCCGGAAGACCCCGACCGTGCCCTTCAAATTTTGTTACGTCTCACAAATCCAATATGGCGGCTGTGCGAAATATTTCACCAGCATTCAATATCTCCGAAACTATTCCCGATATCACCCTGGAATTTTGTACGGTGATAAAGGGAACGACTAGAAGTGCACCTATGTGACTTTTGAAAAACTGGTAACTACAAAACCAACATGGTGGCCACGCGAATTTGTGACTTTAAAAAGACGTTTCTCGCGATTTAACCAACCAAACGCAATAAAACTTGGTACAGTATATGTGTATACACATTGTAATGCACCGAGATCTAACTTGGTTCAATTGCTTACATAACCACAAGATGGCGGATGTGCGAAATATTTCACCGGCATTCTATATCTATGAAACTACTAGCGGTATCACCCTGAAATTTTGTACGGAGATAAAAGGCACTACTGGAAGTTCATCTCTAAGACTTTCATAACCCGGTTAACTACAAAACGAACATGGCGGCCAAGCGAATTTGAAAATTTTAAATAGACCTTTCTCGCGATTTAATTTTCCAACCGCAATGAAATCTTTTACAGTAAATATTTATACATATTGTAATACACTGGTATCTAATTTAGTTCAATTGTTTACATAACCTCAAGATGGCGGCTTTGCGAATTTTAAAATTAAGTTTTTATTTCTTGTGTCGTAATCATGTGATCGAAGTGAAAGTTTGAATAATGAACCTACGCAATAATTTTTCTTTAATGGTACATGACTTTATGGCCTATACATTTAACAATCCAACATGGCGACCATCCGTAATATTTAGAATATCTACGAAATCTATTATAGCAATCAAAATGATTTTTTTAAATGCTCATAGGGGCTATCAACTTAAGTTCACCTATAGGACTTTAAATAACCTGGTGATCACAAATCTAACATGGCGGCGACGCGAAGTATAAATATTCACATGGACGTTTCTCGCAATTTCACCATCCGAGTGCAGTGAAACTTGGTACAGTAAATCCTTATACAAGTGTTAATCCACTGGCATCTAATTTATTTCAATTGTTTCCATAACCACAAGATGGCAGTTGTGCGAAATTATTAAAATCCTGTTTTTACTTTTTTGTCCTAATCATGCGATTGAAGTTTGAATTCTACACCTACACAATAATCTTCATGTAACAGTACATGACTCTAGGACCTGCATATATAAAAATCCACAATGGCGACCATCCGAAATATTTAGTCGGTTCTCAATATCTACGATTCTATTACAGCAATCAAACTGAAATTTTGTATGTTGATAGAGGCAATTAACTTACGTAGGATATATGAAAATAAGCTGTTTAGTTTTTCACGGAACTACTTGTTTAATTTATGAATTGAGAAGATTAAGATTACCTTAAATATATTTCCGTTCATTATATAAAACTACAGGGTTACCAACACATTACAAAAGATCAGGCCTGTAACTTAAGTAGTTCCTGAGAGAAGTGTACCAGAATCTCTAAAATCTTAATTTGCGGGATTGTTTTATGTGACCATGTTTGTGAACACCCTGTACTAAATCAGACAATAATAGTTCGTATTTATTAATAGCAGGTTGGTTTAGAAAGGTTAGATCTTTGAAAAAAAAATCCACAGCCTGCTTCCAGTCGACCGACCGGGATAGGGAATGGAATGAATGAATCCCCCATCTAGCGGCGAGGATATGAACTGTGCCGGCTGTCGAAGCCTGACGCACTCCCCTGGGGCAATGATTAAATGAATGACAGATGAAATGAAATGATAGTGGAGAGTGTTGCTGGAATGAAATTGTTGATAGGGAAAACCGGAGTACCCGGAGAGAAACCTGTCTGCCTCCGTTTTGTCCAGCACAAATCCCACATGGAGTGACCGGGATTTGAACCACAGACCCAGCGGTGAGAGGCCGGCGTGCTGCCACCTAAGCTACGGAGGCGTTTAGATCTTTGCTTACTGCAAAATTAACAACCATTGACTAAACGTAAATAACAGAAATTTGTTTTTAAAATTTGTTCATTTAAAATTGAAAAATAAGCCATTGTAACAACCCAGTGTCCTTAACAAGAGAAACATGTAATCCCTTAGTTTTCTTCTTATTCTTCTTCTTATTCTTTCCCCCAGGGGCTCACATATAGTGGGACGTGGGTTGGCGACCACGGGGCCCCAGCCGAGTCCGGCATTGCTTCCGCTTACTTGTGCCGGACTCCTCTCTGTCTTCTTTCCTGTCGACCTCACTTGGTCAACTCTTGTTCTCTTCCTACCCCGACGGTATTAGGGTATCCGAGGCCTAGGGAGTCTCTTCCTTTCCCGCCTTAATTGGCACTTGTCTCATCTTTTCTGATTCTCTCCTTCTGCGAGGGGTCAGCCTTCTTTTCTTTTCATGATATCTCCTGCCTTCTGCTGAAGGCCCTTAAGGAGGCCGGGTGTATGTAGCCCCACCACTTCTCGTGCACCCTAGATAATGCTACACCCTCAGGGGCTCACGGCTGGTGAGTTAGGGAGTTGGCAACCCGAGGGATTCCTGAGCTGGGTCCGGTTTCCCCTTTTGTCCCTTACCTTTGGGGCGGACTCTCTCCTCTTTCACTTTCCTATCTGCCTTTCATGGCTCTCCTTCCTTACAAGTCCCTCAATCCGCATTCTTCGAGGGTTGAGGGCATTTCTTTTCCTCCTGTCCTTTATTTGCCTTATTCTCCTTTAGTTTTCCATTTCTTCTTCTAGTATATATCCATTAGGGGCTGATAACCTAGCTGTTAGGCCTCTTAAAACACAAATTATTATCATCATCATTTCTTCTTCTTCTTCTTCTTCTTCTTCTTCTTCTTCTTCAATAGTCCGCATTGATATATGTAAATCGTAATCACATGCAATTTAATTCATTTTTTTGTCAGGAATTCCTGTGATTGGAATGATTTTTGAGTCGACCGACGGGAAGATGCAACTATTCACTTGATATCCAATGATACTGACTCATTGCCACGAGGTTCGACTTGAAGGAAAAGATTTCACTGTTTCTATCGCAGACAAATTGTGCCACTGGAGAAGAATGGTGTCATAATGTATACAGCGAATGAAAAAGACAAGGAAAAGGGACGGAAGGCCATTGCTGTATGACAAGTCATAGATGTTCTGTCATTGATAACATATTACTTGATTTGTGATTCTGAGAGCGGCGAATGTTCCTTCCCTTTTCTTGTCTTCTTTATATTGCCTTTTCTTACGACCTCCACTACCCATTGGTCTCTGAATCCAAACCCCGGTCTGCGCCCTGGCCTTGTCGTATGCTGATTCCGGGCGAGATGGCCAGCCTATTTGCATGCCTTTAACCTTCCTCACTGCTTTTAAACATCGGCGACCTTTCCCACCCCCACATCTGCGGAGGACGGCAACGTTTTTGTGGAAGACACTAGATTACATTGTCAAGGCAGTGGACATAACGCACAGCTTTATATTATTTGTTTCTATCGATATCTCCCTCTCGACTATCGACCGTGCTGAGTTATGGAGGGGGTGGACTGCCTTATCTTGTTTGTTTGTGTTTGTGTACGACTCTTTTTATAGCCAGTTACTCCATAACTTAGTACTACGTATTGGTCGATATATATCGAACATATCGCATAAGTCGATCCATCGGCACATTGATCTAAACAAACCATTTGGTCAATTGTATCAGAAGAGGATGCCACATGACAGGCGAGGATTCTTAAGGGTCTCTTGAAGGAGGAACAACAAATCGAAGGTTTGCTTTCTTCAGGAAAATCAAATTAAATAAATAAATAAATAAATTAATGTATCAATGAATGAATGTTTTATTCCTTGTTATTGCTTGGGAAACAATAGCGACAATCATATTCTTTCCGGAATGCAACGCGTTGCGTGAGCTGCATCTTAGGGATAGTCAACCTGCCTCACTGCAAAAGCAAAAGAGATGCATCCACTCCTTGCGTAACGTTGTGTGTCTGTTTATGTAGCACTCCGTACGTTCTTGTCAACCCATCAGCATAACCCAACAGCCTAAGGCACGCTTCACAACTCGCCCGAGGCGAAACGGAATTAATTTAGATAGTAAACCAACAGATGAATGGATGCAGCTTACTGTGAAAGCTTATAACAGTCAGGACTATAGAGGGGTCATTATCCTTCTCGGTTTAACACTGTTTATCTGACCCTCAGTATATCTACGCGCGGTTAGTCTCACAGTACAACTACAAGGGAAGCTGTAAGTAAAGGTTCAAATCCTAGCGTTCACAAGACTAACCAGAATGTGACTTTTCCCCGGGTATCCCCTTATTCAGGAAAATGCCAGGATGGTAACTTATTGTAAGTCCACGGGTACCCACCTCTAGTCTACAGTTACGACGGGAACACAGGCTACCATAAATATGATGACCAGGATGTCCAAAGTCTCTAAATTGAATAATAATAATAATAATAATAACCCCTGGCACTACAGCCCATGAAGGGCCTAGGCCAACCAAGCGACCGCTGCCCAGCCATTTGGTCTGCAGATATTGGGGTGACGCGTGATCAGCGCATCGGGTCCCCACGGCAGTTAATCTTGGTTTTCGTGATCAGGGCGCTGCCTCACTGTCAAACAGCTACTCAATTGTCCTCACGAGGCTGAGTGCACCCCGTTCCAGTCCACACGTCAGTTTCTAAAATCCCTGATGGAGCTGGGAATCGAACCCGAGGCCGCGCTACCCCAACACCACGGGGCCAGCTTCTCTACATTGAATTACCAACAATAAGAATCTACTTGGCGAACATTCTGTTTCTTCTTCCTGTAAACACAATACAGTTGTGCAAGTTGAGTTGCCTGCAGTAACAGGAGCTTTGAAAAATCAGATATGCAGTTTAAACCCCTGATGTAGTGGCAATTTATCTGCCAAATGTGTAATTATTAACAGAAAAGCGCACGAATTTGCATAACATAGATTTATACTAGTGTAGTCCTTGCCGTAATCGCACAGAGATTTCTGGTTATTTTTAGCCTACTTTTCACATTTTGCAAAAATGAGGAAAAAGTAGACTTATGAGATCGATCCGGGAAAATGTGTGTCTGTCTGTCTGTCTGTCTGTCTGTCCTTCTGTCTGTCTGTCTGTCTGGCTGTGTGTGTGTCCCCCCCTATCAACTCCTAAACGGCTGCAGCAATCAAAACCAAATTTAGTATGAGTAAAGATGTGCACCGGAATAGCTCACGTCCATATTTGAAAATGATGTCAGTGCTACCAACTGCTGAAAAAACGCACTAGAAATTTGAGCTCCATGTTGGATATCTTGCAAGGTATGCATGGGAGCTATTCCAAAATTGGCACACATGTAGATAATACTATTTCAGTTTAATTTCCAGGAGGCTAGCCATGACAGTGTTGCCAAAATAATTTTAAGCCTTCTGATAGGTCCAATGTTTAAATGCATATAACTTCTACACTATCAATTGGATTTCAACCAAATTTTGTATGTAATATGTGTACATAAACAGATATGACTGAGCGTATTCCTAAGAGCCACCAGGGCTGCCAACTGTTAATAATTGCTCTCTCTCTCTATTTATTTATTTTTATCCAAATACCAATATATCAGAAAGTATGCAAGCCAACAGCTTTAAACTATGCACACGTATATTCTGACATTTTAGATTAATTTGGAGTAACTTATATACGTCAGTTCTACCAACATGATTATAAGCCTGCTGATAGTACCAATTTTTAAATACATGTAACTTCTATACTATCAGTTGGATTTCAACCAAATTTCGTATGTGATATGTGTACCATAACAGATGTGACTATAAGTATTGTTAAGAGCAATCAGGGCTGCCAACTGTTAATATATGCTGTCTATATTCCTTTTACCCTAATATCAATATATCAGAAAGTATGCAAGCCAACAGCTCTATACTTTGCACACGTATAGCACCTGACATTCTAGATTAATTTGGAGTAATTAATACAAGGCAGTGCTGCCAACATGATTCTATGCCTGCTGATATGTCCAATTTTAAAATACATGTAACTTCTATACTAACAAATGGATTTCATCCAAAATTGGCACAACAAGATATCATAATAATTCAGATTATTTCTGACCAGCTCACGCATGGTATTGTTGGCAACATGCTTTTACGCGTGCTGATAGATCCAGTGTCTAACTGCATGTAACGTCCATTGGACTTCAACCAAATTTTGTATTCTGTACCTTAAGAGGTGGAACTAAGAATATATTCAGTCACCAGGGCTGCCAACTGTAGTGCTCTATTAGGCTACATTATACCAGGTATATTTTGAACTAATTAGATATTTCGATATTACCAACTTAATTTCGTCATTATTCTAGATAGGTTCATATACTGTAGAATAATCATTGGCATGAAAAGTAGGCTGTATAGTTCTTCACGGAACTTCTTGTTACATCGTGTGATTTGATTTATGTCACAGAACTGGTCACATAACGAGCACACGCAGAGTTCATTTGGGGCGTGGTAGGACATGTCTTTACATATTTTATGGTGGTACCCATGCACTGCTACCTTTATCAGCACATGTCTTAGTTTATGATTGGCTTAAGGTGTAATGCCAGAATATATACTGTGCAGGAGAAAGCCGCAGATTCAATCGTACCTTTCGCCTTTAGACTTGATCTTCGGTTGCATATCTGAAACAGAGAACTTACAGACCAGTATGTAGCTGGTATACCCTGAACGAGATCCAATTGAGGAGGCCCTATTATTTCAGAAGTTAGTTTGTGTGATTTGAAATATTTCTACACGATGCTCAGTTTAGGGACATATGCCTTTGTATGGTGCCCTGTAATGAGTTCATTGACTAAGGACTAGTTCATGCTGGAGTTACAAGACCTTTGTCATTCTCATGTTAAGTGCAAGCAACTTCAAAGGGAAACAGTCTTTGAACCTTTCTCTACTCAGTGATGTACAGTACAGCATAAATATTTCCATCACCTTAATTGAAATCAATATTTGCAATCAAAAAAAGGAAAGGAAGCTTGTAGTTTAACGTGACCGTTAATCTCGCGATCATAAGCCACGGGACCTCCGTTTTACGTGGAATCCGAACCACAGGACATGGCATTTCACATCGAAAATCTCACATGCAGTGACCGGGAATCGAACCCGGTATTTGCAATCAACAGTTTCTTATTGAATAGAACTTAATTTAGACCAAACTTGGTAGTTTGGCACAGGATGTATTAGTTAAGGGAACTGGAAACTATGGAACGACCAGCAATTTTTATTTCAAGGCTCACAACATTCTTCTCTGTTTCCCGATAACAGCAACATATCACATGTTGGCATACGGAGGCCATTACTCGTATTTCAAAAGGGCCGGGGACGTGGACCAATATTTTTTTCCTGTTTCTAGTTGAATTCCTGTTTTAGGCCTAATATTTTAATTTTCATCCTACTTTTAATTTCTTTTCCATTTTCTTATTTTTTATTTATAATTTTTATTTATAATTTTTAATTATTAACTTATTATCATTATATTTATTTATAAAAAAATATTTTTATATTTTTTGTGAAATATTTAAACATTAAAAAAAAGGTTTTTAAGTATATTTTAATTTTATTTCTTATAATTTGTATTTATAACTAGCTGTACCCGGCATGCGTTGCAATGCCAATGAAAGAAAGTGTTGGCGTTGTAACTTTGTTTGTTGAAGTGCTTTTGGATTCCCAATATTTTTTTCTTTTTCCGTTAACCACCTCTAAACTATTGTAAAATTGATTTACTATCTCAAAAAATCATGGGAGCGTGCTCAACAACTCACCAAAGTTTCATCGCAATTAAATGAATGGTATATGAACGCATACGGGACTTTGTATAAACGATTCTCGTGCCGTCGCTCATTTGTTGAATATACATGTGCGATACCTATTGTAAAATGTCAGAAACCTTCCCTGAAGTGTACACAACATCTCTCCCAAGTTTCATCACTATCGGACGAATGGTATATGAACGCATACGGGACTTGGTTGAAACGCTTCGCGCGTCGTCGCTCATTTGTTAAAACTACTCGTGCGCTACCTATTATAACATGGATTTACAAAGACAGAAACCTTGCCTGTAGTGTACACAACCTCTCACTCAAGTTTCATCGCTATCGGACGAATGGTATATGAACGCATACGGGACTTTGTTGAAACGATTCACGTGCCGTCGCTCATTTGTTGAATCTACTTGTGCGCTACCTATTGTAAAATGGATTTACTAAGCTTGAAACTTTCCCTGGAGTGTACACAACAACTCACCCAAGTTTAGTCGCTATCGGACGAATATATATGAACGCATACGGGACTATGTTGAATCACTTCGCGCGTCGTCACTCACTTGTTTAATCTACTTGTGCGATACCTATCGTAAAGTGGATTTACTAAGCCAGAAACCTTCCCTGAAGTGTACACAACATCTCACCCAAGTTTCATCGCTATCAGACGAATAGTATATGAATGCATACGGGACTTTGTTGAAACGCATCGCGCGTCGTCGCTCATTTGTTAAATCTACTCGTGCGCTACCTATTATAACATGGATTTACTAAGTCAGAAACCTTGCCTGTAGTGTACACAACCTCTCACTCAAGTTTAATCGCTATCGGACGAATGGTATGTGAACGCATACAGGACTTTGTTGAAACGCTTCGCCCGTCGTCACTCATTTGTTGAATATACTCGTGCGCTACCTATTGTTAAGTCGATTTACTAAGCCAGAAACCTTACCTGAAGTGTACAGAACATCTCACCCAAGTTTCATCGCATTGGGATGAATGGTATATGAACGCATGTGGGACTTTCTTGAAACAAATGCACGCCATATATTGTAAATTGGATTTACTACGCCTATAACTTTTCTGGGACTGTGCACAACAACTCACCAAAATTTGATCGCAATTGGATGAATTGTATATGAACGCATCGCCAACACGCAATTTGTTTAAACTACTCGCGCGCTGTCTATTGTACATTGGATTAACTATGCCTATAATGATTTCGGAAGTGTGCACAACAACTCACCAAAATTTGATCGCAATCGGATGAATGGTTTATGAACGCATAAAAGACGAACAAACGAACATCCTTATATATATACAGGGTCCTTCATATAAAGGAAGAACGGTGAGCGGCGGCTTTGTTAACCGCTGCTCTAGTGGCCTTGGCCGAGCTTGTGGCGTGCCACGGCCCCCTGCTGTAGTATTGAAAGCGGGCGCATAATACTTGCAATAAACGTGCAGCTGTTCAGTCGCCAGTCGGAACCTCAGATGTTAACATGAGAGAGTTATCATTAGTTATTGTTATTTAAGGGGCGGAACTTCGAGGTCATCTGCCCCTAAACAGTTGTCATTACAACATCGTATTTTTGTATGTAAAACTTATTTTAAGTACGAATCGGCTCGGTGGGTACGTGATTCAGTTGTTCAGCAGTTTTCTGATGAAGTGCCACCTTCACTAGCTCGGATTCACGTAATTGTAAATAAGCATAACATTAAAAATCAGAAATATTACAGTGGCAGAACTCACTCCTGTCAGCCAGAATGTGGTTACCAGATACAATGCCTGCATTACCCCGGAAGTACGACATTTCCAACATCTAGGCTATATAAGGTAATATTTCATACAGGATTGTACACACGCTTAAAGCAGGGGGCCGTGGCGCGCCACAAGCTCGGCCAAGGCCACCGCAGCACCGAATAAGGAAACTGCCGCTTGCCCTTCTTACTTTATATGAAAGACCCTGTATATATAAGATAAGATAGGTTTGTTTTAAAATAATCAGTAAACAGTAACAGCTGAAAAAATAGTACTTATCACTATTGTACTGTCTTTTGTTTGATTTATTGATTTAATTTGTGTTTTATCGACATGCAAGCTACCCTCTGGGTGGCAAATTACAAAGCTTGCACCAGGCACCCGAGGCCATACGATATTATTATTATTATTATTTGTGTTTTATAAAATAATAGGCTTTAAACAATTTTAAAGAAAAAAAAACATGTGTTTCGGTGTTGCAACGTACCCTGTCCTAAAACCGAGGCTGTCTTCGTTTCTCAGGTAGCTATCATTAAATCACGTTTCCTGGATTCTACATTTTTGTATATCTAGGTATTTTATTTCAGGAACTGTTAGACATAGAAACCTAGAATTTGGACCATATATTTACAAATATCCCGGCATACATTGCAAAGTCAAGCAAAGAAACTGCTTATGTTGAAATCTTCTTTATTAAAGTGCTTTTGAATAGCTTACACCTATCGAAAATTGATTTACTCAGAAACCTTTGCGAGCTTGCACAACAGCTGACCATACTTCATTCTTTCGAATGACTCGCGCGCCAGCTATTGTAAAATGGATATTCTAATTCAGATACCACGGCGGGCGTGCGCAAAGATCATTTGATGAAACGATTCGCACGACAACACTCATTTGTAGAAACTACTCGTACGCTACCTAGGCCTATTGTAAATCGGATTTCCTAATTCAGATACCTTCGAGGGAGTGTCTGTCTGTCTGTTTGTGTGTGTGTGCACCCCCCCCCTTCCCCCTATCAACTCTTAAACAGATGCAGCCATCAAAACCAAATTGGGTATGAGTAAAGATCTATACCTGAAAATCTCATGGCCATATTTGAAAATGACGTCAGTGTTACCAACCGCTGAAAAATCACGGTTGAAATTTGAGCTCTAGGTTGGATATCTCAGAAGTTGTGCATGCGAACTATTCCAAAATTGCCACACATGCATATAATAAAATTCCAGATTAATTTTCAGGAGTCCATGCATGACAGTGTTGCCAACATGATGCATGATGTTAGGTCCAATTCTTTAATGCATGTAACTTCTATTCTATCAATTGGATTTCAACAAAATTTCGTATGTGCTATGTGTACCATACCGGATATGACTATACGTCTTCTTAAGGGCAACCAGGGCTGCAAACTGTTAATAAATGCTCTCTCTGTACTTGACATTCTAGATTAATTTAGAGTAACTAATATACGTCAGTGCTGCCAACATGATTCCAAGCTATCAACCAAATTTCGCTTGTGCTTTCTGCTCCATAATCTTAAATTTTGAGAAAAGTAGGCTCTTAAGTTCGTCATGGAAATACTTGTTATATAGAGAGTTACAGATAGTGATTACTGATTACTAAAGTTACGCAGTTATGTCAATTACATTGTGAGGTATGTATGTTTATTTTGAGGAATTTGGCAGATATTATTTAACGTAAAATAATTATTTTCTTTACTCAAATATATTTCAGTCAAGAAATTGACAAACAAAAATAAACATTTTTAAAAACTGTCTTAGAAATTGTACGTAAAATGTCGAGGACGTTTAGAATTTTCAGTAAGTTTATGACTTTTCTACTGAGGAGTATCTTGTGATCTACAACAATGAAACTGTGAGGACACGAAGATCAGACTTTGATAAAATAATATGACAAATTTGGACAGAGTTCGTTGGAAAGGTTTCAAAGCAATAACCATGGTACAAGGATGAGCTTGTCTCTACATTGGAACACTTCTCGGTTTCCTTAATAGAATATATTACATGGAATATACACATGGATGAGACCAGGAGATACAGGGCGTTACCAAATCGACTTCATTATGGTCAAGCAGAGGTTTCGAAACCAGATTTTGGATTGTAAAACATATCCTGGTGCTGACATAAACTCTGATCACAATCTGGTTGTAATGAAATGCAGATTAAAGTTGAAGAAACTGAAGAAAAGTCAAAAGCCAAAAAGGTGGGCAATAGACAGACTGAAAGAGAAGGATGTAAACGAAAGATTCAAGAAGAGTATAAAGGAAGGACTAATGAAAAACCCTAAACAAACTTCAATTGCAGACGAATGGGCACTTTTGAAGAATGAAATAACAAAATCCGCAGAAGAAAACATTGGTAGGAAAGAAAGAATAGGTAGAAAACCGTGGATCACTCAGGATATACTAGAATTGATGGATGAAAGGCGGAAACACAAGAATCTAAGAGATGAAAAGGGGAAAGCAGAATACAGACGTCTGAGAAATGAGGTTAACAAGAAGTGCAAGGAAGCGAAAGAAGAATGGTTGAAAGAGAAATGTGCAGGTATAGAAAATTGTCTGAAATTAGGAAAAGTAGACACAGCTTATCGAAGGATTAAGAATACTTTTGGGGAAAAGAAGACTAAGTGCTGTAATATTAAGGACACAAATGGAAAGCCTCTAACAGATAGGGAAGAAAAGGTTGAGAGATGGAAAGCTTACATAGAGAGTTTGTATAAGGGAAAGGAGATTGAGAATCATGTAATGGAAAGGGAGGAGCAAATTGATGAGGATGCGAAAGGAGATTTAATATTGAGATCAGAATTTGATAGAGCTTTGGAAGACTTAAGCAGGAACAAAGCACCAGGCATAGATGATATACCGATTGAGTTGCTACGCTGCATAGGAGATGAAGGTCTGATCAGGTTATTTCACTTGGTGTGTAGGATTTATGAGACAGGTGAGGTACCCCCTGATTTCAAGAAGAATGTAATCATCCCTATACCAAAGAAAGTGGGAGCTGACAGATGTGAAGATTACCGTACAATCAGCTTGATTACTCATGCTTCAAAGATCCTGTCTAGAATAATTTACAAGAGGATTGAAAGCCAGATAGAAACGGAGTTGGGTGAAGACCAGTTTGGTTTCAGGAGAAATGTAGGAACAAGGGACGCTGTACTAAGTCTTAGGCTGATTTTAGAAGGTAGAATAAGGAAAGATAAGAGAACGTTCATGGCTTTTGTAGACTTAGAAAAGGCTTTTGATAACGTTGATTGGACTAAATTGTTTGACATTTTGAAATCAATTGGAATAAAGTACAGGGATAGGAGGGTCATACACAATCTGTACAGAAACCAGACAGCAGTCATTCGAGTTGAAGGACATGAGAGAGAAGCTGGTATTCAGAAAGGTGTAAGGCAAGGCTGCAACTTATCACCCATACTTTTCAATCTTTACATTGAACACGCAATGAAGGAAATTAGGGAAAAATTTAAAGTGGGGGTGAAGATTCAAGGAGAAATAATTTCAACTCTGAGATTTGCTGATGACATAGTCATCTTGGCCGACAAGCCTGAGGATTTGAATGAGTTTTTGAATGGTATGGACTCCGTCTTACAGAAACAATTCATGATGAAAATTAATAAATGTAAAACAAAAATACTGGAATGCAGCCGAAATAAATCAGAAACCTCTATGGAGATCAAATTGGCTGGTGAAAAGCTGAAGGAAGTAGGAGACTTCTGTTACTTAGGAAGCAGAATAACCAGTGATGGACGAAGCAAAGAGGATATTAAAAGTAGGTTGGCTCAGGCAAAGAAACCATTTCTACAAAAAAGGAATCTGCTGACATCGAATATAGATTTAGGTATTAGGAAGTCATTTTTGAAAGCCTTTGTCTGGAGCGTGGCGCTCTATGGAAGTGAAACTTGGACTATTGGTGCAGCAGAAAAGAGGAGAATTGAAGCATTTGAAATGTGGTGTTACAGGAGAATGATGAAGATCAGATGGGTAGATAGGGTTACAAACAAAGAGGTATTAAGACGAGTGGGAGAGGAGAGATGTTTCTGGCGACTGCTAATGAAGAGAAGAGATAGGTTGGTAGGACACATACTAAGACACCCAGGAATAGCAAGCTTAGTTATGGAAGGAAGGGTCGAGGACAAAAACTGTAGGGGTAGACCAAGGTTAGAATATGTTAAACAGATTGCCTCCGATGTAGGGTGTCGGAGCTATGTAGAGATGAAACGATTAGCTCAGGACAGGGAGGCATGGAGAGCTGCATCAAACCAGTCAAAAGACTGAAGACTCAAACAACATATATTACAGGACAGTATTATTAGAAGTCCTCAAAATGTACATATTTTTAGCCTACTTTTCACATTTAGCAAAAATGAGGAAAAAGTAGACTTATGAGACCGATCCGGGAAAATGTGTGTCTGTCTGTCTGTCTGTCTGTCTGTCTGCCTTATCTGTCCTTCTGTCTGTCTGGCTGTGTGTGTGTGTCCGCCCCTATCAACTCCTAAACGGCTGCAGCAATCGAAACCAAATTTAGTATGAGTAAAGATGTATACCGGAATATCTCAAGCCCATATTTGAAAATGATGTCAGTGCTACCAACTGCTGAAAAAACGCACTAGAAATTTGAGCTGCATGTTGGATATCATAGAAGGTATGCATGGGAGCTATTCAAAAATTGGCACACATGTAGATAATACTATTTCAGTTTAATTTCCAGAAGGCCATACATGACAGTGTTGCCAAAATAATGTTAGGCCTTCTGATAGGTCCAATTTTTAAATGCATATAACCTCTACATCATTAATTGGATTTCAACCAAATTTAGTATGTAATATGTGTACATAAACAGATATGATTGAGCGTATTCTTAAGAGACACGAGGGCTGCCAATTGCTAATAATTGCTCTCTCTCTATTTTCTTCATCCAAATACCAATATATCTGAAAGTATGCAAGCCGACAGCTTTAAACTATGCACACGTATAGTACCTGACATTTTAGATTAATTTGGAGTAACTTATATACTTCAGTTCTACCAACGTGAGTCCAAGCCTGCTGATAGGACCAATTTTTAAATACATGTAACTTCTATACTATCAGTTGGATTTCAACCAAATTTCGTATGTGCTATGTGTAACATAACAGATATGACTATAAGTATTCTTAAGAGCAATCAGGGCTGCCAACTGTTAATAAATGCTGTCTATACTTTTTACCCTAATATCAATATATCAGAAAGTATCAAGCCAACAGCTCCATTCTTTGCACACGTATAGCACCTGACACTCTAGTGCTGCCAACATGATTCTATGCTTGCTGATAGGTCCAATTTTAAAATACATGTAACTTCTATACTAACAAATGGATGTAATCCAAAATTGGCACAACAAGATATAATATTTCCGATTATTTCTAACCAGCACACGCATGACATTGTTACCAACGTGATTTTACGCGTGCTGATAGATCCAATTTCTAATTGTATGTAACGTCCATTGAACTCCAACCAAATTTTGTATTCTGTACCTTAAGAGATGGAACTAAGAATATATTCAGTCACCAGGGCTGTCAATTGTAGTGCTCTATTAGGCTACATTATACCTGAAATATTTCGAACTAATTAGACACTTCGATATTACCAACTTAATTCCGTCATTATTCTAGATAGGTTCATATACTGTAGAATAATCATTGGCATGAAAAGTAGGCTCTTTAGTTCGTCACGGAACTTCTCGTTTTAAAGAAATTTCTGCTATGAAAATTGAAATAAGAAATACTTGCCTCCATCACCGTGCGCTCTGAGACACTGCCACAAGGGTGTACCGGGAATGGTTTCTTCTTGCTTGGTTATGGTTCTTCAGTCTACATTCTCCTCTGTTATTTCACCTCTCCAGAAAATCGTTGGGATTTAACTTCATTTCTGATCTCTGGTAGAATCACGAAAACAAACATACTTTATTACAGACACTACAAAAACACAGAGGTCGGTTGGTTCCTCAGTTTAGGGGCTGCGACAACGTGGTCATGTAGCCCCGTGTACTTTGGGTTTGTGTAGAATCTGCCTGATAACCGGTGTTAATTGTGATGGCTGTATTAGTGTGTGTTATCTGCTTTTAATTCAAGTAAGGACTGCAGACGATAATTTCAAGTAGTTCCTACTTTTGCTACCAAATGCTACCGTCCACGACACCTAGCTTGCGGACTTTGCTACTAGATGCTACCTCAGTCAGCAGCTGGTGGCGAACTAATATAGCGTTAATTCTAACCTACAAATTTTGGCTTCATCCAAGTGTAGTTAGTGGAAGGTTCTTTAACATGCCATAAATATATAACATGGGACCGCCCGCTTTACGTCCCCTCCGAAGGAAGGCATACTGAGGGATTTTAATGATCTAAAAAATCCGACGACTTCGGCCGGGTTTGAACCCGCGACCTTGGGTATAAAAGTTCAGCCACCGAAGCTGCCCAAAAACACAGATCTACACACACCCTCAAGTCCCTACCAACCAAGAAAAACACGTGCTGTGAGAGCGTAGCGTTACCAACTCAGAAAATTAAAACAACACCGTTCTTCTACTTAAACCTGGAATGTCCAAATGGCCTAAGTAGCATCATGCTTAAGATTTGCTGTAAACCCCCACTGGCATATCACTCAGTTAGAGAATAAAGCCCGCCCTTTGCTCGTACCAGCGTCATTCAGATCGGCTTTTATAGTCGCTCGCAGAGGTTTGGAGAGACGACAGGTTTACGTCTGACGTAACGAAACACGCAGAGCAAATCAAGTCCCGTATGAATGACTTAATAGTAAAACACAGACGGATTTATATACAAAACATACTTGAAGTTGAAAGAATTGGTAAATATTTCCATGTGCCCAAAGTATCCCAAATGTAATTAACTAACCGTTAGTTTTCCAGAATTAAATTTTCAGTCCCACATGAGCGAGATATTATAATTCTCCATCTTTCATGTAAATAGCTTGTACTTCCTGCACAATACACGACCTAATAGCTGAAAACCAACCTCTATTGTGTTCATTTCTTTATTTTCAGCAGGTTTATTATTTTAATCTGAAGTTCAAAGAACATAAAATGTCAAAGATTTTAACTTATGCGACATGTAATTAACCAACTCCTTCTCTACTTAACTATTAATTATCTGTGTATTTATATATGTATGCATTTATTTATTTATTTTTATTTCATTGCTTATTTATTCATTTATTCTTTATTTATTTGTATATTTTTCTTCAGTTATTTATATATTCATTTTTGTTTATTTACTTATTTAAGCCCATTTAATATTTATGAATTATTTATTTATTAATTTACTATTTTTAATGTGTAACATCTTTCCGCTCGGTTGCTGGATAGTTTTCTGGGAGTGATTTTGAAAATTGGGAACGGAAGTGAATCGGGCGGAAGTGGATCGAACGGAAGTGGATCGGACGGAAGTGAAGACGAACTGCCAGAAAAATGGGACGGAAGTGAATCGGGTGGAAGTGGATCGAACGGAAGTGGATCGGACGGATTTGAAGACGCACTGCCAGCTGGATGTACAATTGAAAATGTGTGTATTGGAATCAAGGCAGTGTGTGCTCTGTAGCGCGAGAATGTTATGGCAATACAGTAGGCAGTGCATTTAACAAGGCACTAGTTTGACGAGCACAGTGGCAAATAATGTTTCACCGACTTTCATTTGTCATTGAGCAGTTTATGAAGCTTCACGCTCAAGGTTGAATATCACATGGGGTAGGACAAAGACGACAAATGACTTTTAAGTAAGCGGCATTGTTGTCAAGCTGTGGGTGAGTAGTCAAATATTAAATGCATAACAGAATGTTGTTATATGAGTGGAATAAAAGCTGTATTTTCATCATATGTGAGACTAGGTCATTTCATGATTGTAGGAAGCCATGTTTTGATTGTTTACGACGAACTGTATGAGAGCCTTGAGAATAATGAATGTTATAGTTACTGAGGAATGTGCTCACAGTATTTGAGAGTACTGTCGACGTTGTGTGTCACTTTGTTATTATTAATTATTAATGTAAAAGGAAGGAAGCTTGTAGTTTTGCGTGTCCGTTAATCTCACGATCATCATCCACGGTAGCTCTCTTTTACGTGGAATGCGAACCACAGAACATGGCATTTCAATTCGAAAATCTCACATGTATTGACCGGGAATCAAAAACGGTCTACCTTGGTGAGAGACTAACAGGTTGACCGCTGCGCCACAAGTGTGACAGTAGCATATCTCCAATTCAATCTATACATTCATCATAGTACCAGTCTGAAAATGGAGCGCAAATTAACATTTTAAGAATGTCCAAGCTGTGTAGTATACGAGTAGGGTAACATGTCATATGTTACACATCATATGCGACTACTGTAAGGCTCGTATCTTTTTTTATTTTCTTATTTGTCTATTTATTGAAATTTATATATTTACTTATATTTTATTCGTTTACTTATTTATTTATTTATTTACCGATTTATTTATTTACTTATTTATTTATTTATTTAGTTATTTGTTGATTTATTTACTTATTTATTTATTTATTAATATTCATTTATGTACCGTATATAAATATTTATTTCTCCTGGTAGGCCTAGGAAGGTGCTAGTGACTCACGGCCGGGCGCACAGTTACGTCCTTCGCTTGAGTTGATAAAACAAAGAGTGTTGCGTTCAGAAGCGAAGCTGGCGACATTTTATCACTGATTGAGACCGTAGAGATCACAACCCTCTATCTGTGACATGTCCTACCCCTCACGTTCATCTATAAAACTAGTCTCTTTCTTCAGCAGAGGGTAGAAAGTCCATTCAGCGGGAGGAGGAGGGATGCGTTTCGCCTAACCTCTTTTTACCCCCACGAGCGATAAAACCAGGCTCTATTTAAGGTCTATGACGTTTTGGGAGGTGGATCAGAAAATATCCAGCTTAGAGAATTGGGAGACAGGACAGAAGATGGGGGACAATTACAGGGACAGCGAGCTATTGTGGTCAGTGTGCTCGGACAATGGTGGCAGAGCGATAGCAGACATGATACATTGATCCCCCCCGCCTTCTTGATACCCTCGATAATTAGCACCAGACAGGGACAGGATCGCAACACATTCAGACAGACAATACTGGAATACAGAAAGGTTGGTCAATCATTATAAGTAAAGCCCGGCGCGGATGCGGATATCCGTGGATAAACCCGCGGATATCCGCAAAATTTTTTGCCATGCGGATATAGTTTGCATGGCTGTGAGGATAGTGTATAAGCTACGGATAATATTTGGAGTAAATTTGCGGATAGTTATTAAATACATTCTGAACTTGTTGAATATCATTATTAGGGCTCGGATGTTTATGACATATTATATTTTATCATTTTAAATGATCTTGTCGACTTTATCTGGGGTCTGGCGTTACGTTACGGTGACGGGACGAAATGTATTCAGATGTACTGAGGTGTGTGACGTCATAGTACCGCTTGGTGCATGTGTTCCCCGACAATCTCTACTTCGTTAGTATAAGACAAAAATCCCCGATTCTTGGATGTCACGGGTGATCTCGAGAACCACTGGATGGATTTTGATGCGGTTTTCACCATTCTGTAAAGGATATCTCGAGGAAAGATTCTGTAGAAAATAATTTATGTATGATCAAAGGAAGCCAAGCAGTAACGATTTCAGTGAAAATGTCGAGAACAAACTTGGCGTCCGTGCGCTTCGTAAGCTTACGCTGGGCAAACCGTTAAAACATATCAATATACTATGAGCGTAAGAATTGGTCAGCATGAAAAGTTCTACAAAAAAGTCCGCGAGAGCATATCTCTATCTTCAATACATCGCCCACTATAAGTGTTTATAGACTGGATGGAAGGGGCACGTCCCCGCGCGCTCTGGTGAGCGTGACGGTATCCCGCGCGCTTGACCTTGCTTTGCTCTTGGTTTGCACTTGCCGTTCGCGAGTAATTTGAAACAAGGTAAAGTATTATAAAGCAAGATAAGTATTATGCAGATAATTTTCTAACATGTCAAGAGTCTTTGGCTTCGAGCGAAGCGAGAAGCCTCCAGCCTTTCTAGCATTTTTCAGCATTTACAATGTTACAAGGGCTAGCCTTTCAGACTGACTGTCACTTTTTCCGTTATGTATTTTTCATAACAAATGTAAGATGATGATTTAAGCTAATCTCATTCAAATTATGTCATTAAGCACAATTAACACTCCGAACTGAAAAGGGTTGCAATTCTGGCTGTGTAACATTCATTTAAAACCTAGAACTTGACATACAAAGCCTAAGGGAACGACTTCCTCCTCAAAACTGAATGTGTTGTTTTAATATCTTATCTAATTGAAAATGTTATTGTAGAGGGGCCGATAACCTAGATGTTAGGCCCCTTAAAACAACAATTATCATCATCATGTTATTGTAGATTCGGACAACAAACGTGCGGATGCGGATAACGGTTTGTTTATCCACGCAGGTCTCTAATTATAAGGTCTTGGATATCTTGGCCATCATACCCATGTACTTAGGCGTATGTTGGTCTGATAACCTGTGTTAATGTGATGACTGCAGCGGAGATAGTGGTAGGTGCCCCGAGACTAAATATAACGGGTGGTCGAAATTTAATGTGTTTCAGTTGGTCAACATGATTGTACCCAATTGTAATGGGTGGTTCCCTAATCTTGAAATGAAGAATTACATGCGTTTGACTAATAGGCTACACTTGGATGACCAGTTTCAATCGTCAAGCGATCATCATCAGATCCTAAATATTTAATGCAGCCTAATGGCAATAGGTTTACAAAAATACTATTCATATAAACTTGATTTATTTTGATTCGCATAATCATAGAATGTCCTTGTTCTTTTTGTTCCAAGTGGTCATAGTGATCGCATGCATGTCCACACAGTTGACACATGCATGCAATTGAAGGCTCATGATACGTCTTGTTGTGACAAATGATGTGATGGAAGCCGTGTACTGCCATTCTTGTATAGACGTGACGCATTTCAAAGTTTGCTTTTGTCCATGATCTATCAAACATGCGCCAGATGCAAAAAACTCCCGATGTACTTCTTCTCGCTTTTGGATCAGTGTTGCCAATAGGTTCTCTGATGCATTTGTGTTGGGTAGATGAATTTGTGTCCTAAGTTCTTCAATGAGGATGGATCCTCTTGCCAGGAGATAAACTAATCTGGATCTAGTTGTCTTTGAAACTCCAATTGATTTCTTATTGTATACTGCTTTTACTGTTTCTAATTTGGAGAGGTTTTTCATTGAGAGATACGGCCAGATAATTTCTAAGCCATACGTCAATATTGCCAGTATTTTTGCTTTAAATAGAGATATTTCTGTCGCTAATCTGAGGGATCTTATATAACTTATTCCATGTATAGCCATTATCGCGTGTGTAGCTTTTTCTATTACATGTTTTGTGAAACACTTAGCAATTGTTTGAAATGTGACTCCTAGATACTTGAAATCTGGAGTGATCTTTAGTTGCTGTCCTTGTATGTAGATTTTTGCTGTTGCAGGAACTTTTCCTCCATTCGGGAATACCATAATTTCTGTTTTTGGAACATTTATTTCAAACTCATGCATGTAGCACTTATTGTTTTTTGTAACATTTTTCACGTTTTTGATGCTATTACTATGTCATCGGCATAAGCGCAAGAAATTATGCCTTCTCTTTGGATTATTGTTAATACTTCTTTCGCAGCAAGAGTGAAAAGCAAAGCGCTTAGCGGATCGCCCTGTAGAACTCCTTTACACTTGGGCTAATGAATGTATGTCTGCAAGTATGGGTGATGGCATTTACAATATGTACACTAATTTAGTTGCAGTGGTGGTTAAACTAGAACAACAAGCCAGCTCAGTGCAGGTATTGTACGAGAGTAGCCGCTCGCACCTGGACCACACCACTCGAGCAGCTAAGTACACAACAAACACATAATCACACTAAGCAAACAAACCACTTCCAGTATCTGAACAAAAAATCACATATAACTTAACTAACAGATATTGAGGCTTGGACAAGGTGATCATCAGCCACATGTACTCGGAATTATAAAGAACTTGTCTGATAACCTGTGTTATCAGTAGTAATATCTCTATGTGTAACTGAAGCTAGGAGCAGACGTGGGAGACCACTGGAAATCCAACCCACATCCTCAGCTTTTCACCACAAGGATTATTGTACCCCATTCCATTCTCCAGGAATTTATTTTCTGTTGTTGTTGTTGATTCATTTATGAGTTTTATGACATCATGGTCATTTAGCCCCGTGTGTGTGTGTGAGGAGGGGGGGATTTGTCTGATAACTTGTGTTATTGTAATGGCTATATTAGTGTGTGCATTTGTAATTCAGATGACGATTGGAAAGGAGTCAGCCATGGCCTTCCGTTAGGAACCATCCGGCATTTGCCTGCAGTAGAAATGGGAAACCACGGAAAACCACTTCCAAGATGCCTAAGGTTGAAATATAACCCGCCTCTTGTCAGTTTTGCCTCGCGAGGCTGAATGTACTCCGTTCCAGCTCTCAGACCAGAATTAAATTTCTTGGCAGAGCCGGGAATCGAAACCGGACCTCAAGGGTGACAGCCAAGATTGCTTTGGCATATTCCTCCATCAGTGATCACTAGGGACCGGATGTTTTGAGGATGCATATTCTGAACATAACAGCATATTTTACCATATGCATTTGAAATCTCTACTTAGTATAAAACCAAGTCCCCGATTCTTGGATGTCACGGGTAATCTCGAGAGTCACTGGATGGATTTTGTTGCGGTGTTCACCATTCTGTAAAGGATATCTCGAGGAAGGTTTCTATAGAAAATAATTTATTTATGATCAAAAGAAGTCAAGCAGTAACGATTTCAGTGAGAAAGTCGAAAGAAAAACTGGCGTCCATGCAACATTTAAGCTTACGCTGGGCAAACCGTTAAAACTATCAATATACTATGAGTGAAAGAATTGTTCAGCATGGAAAGTTCTACAAAAACGTCAGCGGGAGCATATCTCTATCTTCAATGCATCGCCCACTATAAGTGTTTTTACGTTTTCATTTCTTCCAACAATCTCCATTCAATTACTGATGCGACAATTTATGAGCTATCTAGCACGCGAGATTATCACCCCAGTCACAGCCAGCAGCCAACTGTCGATTTGAGTAGATTTCAGAGAAGAGTGGTTGTGTTTGGAGTTTCCCTGGAAGTCCAACTAGGCTTTTCTTCATTTCGCCTGTGAACTTTTTGTTCTGAAAAATACACAGTCAAGTTAAGATTGACCGGAAGGGGGAATTGTGTTTCATGCACCTCACCATTCTTAAATTACGTCTGACAAGAATTTGTTGAACATGTATCTCATGATAATATAATTAATACTCCAGTCAGTGATTTTAACCCATCATACCGAGACGTAAAACGGATATAGGTCGTAGTTCATTGACATCGAAAATGAAGCGCTTATCACGTAATGCATTCATAAGTGTTCCCGGGCGAAGCCGGGGTGGGTTGCTAGTTAAGTTTAATTTAAAACATTTTGAAAAAAATGTTTTTTCCTGCGTGTTTGACATCCCTTGCAAGCAACATTCCGTTCATCATCTGTGCAACTATCTGAGAAACATATAACGAGATAACAAACAGTATTTTTCGCAAGCATGCAGCCTATTAATGCCTAAGGAGAGGGGCAGACGATAGTATTTATTAAATCAGTGGGTGTCAGTGATTATTCAAATAATGGCATATTGCCAAATATGCTCGAAGGAAGTCAAATGCGAAAAGACGTTTTAACTTGAACAACATGCAAAAACGACTGCTCATATTTCGGCAAAGAAGGGAAAGAAGATGATGATGATTGTTGTTTTAAGGGGCCTAACATCTAGGTTATCGGCCCCTAATGGTTTGGGTGATCGTGAAGATGAAAATGAACTGCAAACTATAACTAAAACTAACTACTAACCTACATACTAGAAGAAGAAATTTAACTAAAGGAGAATAAGGCAAATAAAGGACAGGAGGAAACGAAATGCCCTCAATCCTCGAAGAATGCGGATTGAGGGACTTGGAAGGAAGGAGAGCCATGAAAGGCAGATAGGAAAGTGAAAGAGGAGAGGGTCCGCCCCACAGGTAAGGGATAAAAGGGGAAAACGGACCCAGCTCAGGAATCCCTCGGGGTCGCCAACTCCCGAACTCACCAGCCGTGAGCCCCTGAGGGTGTAGCATTATCCAGGGTGCACCAGAAGTGGTGGGGATACATACACCCTGCCTCCTTGAGGGCCTTGAGCGGAAGTCAGGAGATAACATGAAAAGAAAAAGAAGGCTGACCCCTCGCAGAAGGGGGGAATCAGAAAAGATGAGACAAGGGCCAATTAAGGCGGGAAATGAAGAGACTCTCTAGGCCTCGGGTACTCTAATACCGTCGGGGTCGGAAAAGAACAAGAGTTGACCAAGGGAGGTCGACAGGAAAGAAGACGGAGAGGAGCCCGGCACAAGTAAGTGGAAGCAATGCCGGACTCAGCTGGGGTCCCGTGGTCACCAACCCACGTCCCACAAGAGGTGAGCCCCTGGGGGAGGGAAAGAAGAGTGAATAAGATTGGCTTATTGTTAAGAGCATATTGTTCAATTTTAATGCACATGTTAGTGCATAATGTGTGGTCCCTAGTGAAGTGTTCTTGCGATCGTGGAGTAGTTTGTACACGTCTTGTTCCAAATTCTTGAGCAGGAGTATTGATAGGAGGCGGCTCAGATGTCGAGAGACGAGGTGTGGGGGGTGGGGGGAGTTTTACTGCCTGGGTCTCAGGGGAGTATTTCCCCCACCTCCCCACAATTTGTCGCGCGGTCATTAAGTTGGCGGCACTGTGACACTGTTCTTCCCCCTAGGGACACGTCACCACACATGGAATTACGCTCTAAACGTAATCCAATCACGGAGCTACGTCCACCTTGTTCCTGAGAACGCCAGGACATGAACGTCTCCACTAACCATGGCAATTGAATCTCTCCGGGTCAGGAAACACTGAACTAATCTAGGTCATTTGCACAATTCAATTATTTCATGTCTCATTACATAACCATCATAATAACCACACAGAAATTGGCATCTATAGAGGGAACAGCTAAAGAAACTAATTTGACTTTCCTCAAAAAATGCCTGGAAGGTTCGTTTCTACTGACCCCTATTGCCGACCGTCATTGGCATATCGCTCAGTTCCGAAAGGACGAGGCGTAGTCAAACTTACGTTCCTCCGTTGGCTCGTAGCAATGCCTACAGGCGTCCGCTCTTCGGTTATGGATGCCAAGAACTTTATTCATAAAAAAGTACACTGCGTAAACAAACTTCCGTATGACTGACCGATTGTCTTGCTGAAGGAATGATTGAATGTATGAAATGTTTCAGGTGATGAAAGTGAGTCGTGAGAGAACAGGATAACATCTTCAATACATCGCCCACTATAAGTGTTCTTACGTTTTCATTTCTTACAACAATCTCCATTCGGTGGAAATTTATAAGGTGCGTTCAAAAATTAACGAGCCGGAGGCTGGAATGCACAAACCGGTGAAGAAATCAGCTAATCGTGGCGTGTGTAACGAGGTGTGGTTCCGACCGGAGCGTGGACGGTCACAGCCCGTCGCTAGAGGGCACGCGGGCACGTCACGTGACTATACAAAGCGAGCAGCAGCATGCATCAATCATCCAACGCTGCCAGTCGCATTGCAAACTGTGACATGTAGGCGTCAAACGAAGAGCAAAGAGGTGAAGTTCGGTTTCTGACAGCGAAAGAAGTAGGGGGAACGGACATTCATTGCAGAATGTCACAAGTGGACGGTGAACTCTGCATGTCCCTTGCAAGGGTCAAGGCGTGGCACAAGCGCTTCAGGGAAGGACGGGTGTCGTTAGCCGATGATGCCTGGTCTGGGGCACCCCCGTGCATTACCGATGACAACGTTCATCTGGTTGATGCACTCATTACCCAGGACCGCCGAGTGACAGTGAACGCCATAGCCGCCGTGGTCGGATTGAGCGTCGGAAGTGTGCACACCATCATGAAGGAACGACTGCACTAGCGGAAAGTGTGTGCCCAATGGGAGCCCCACAGTCTTCAACCACACCAGGAAGCATGTCGAATGGCCTACTTTCTTGGTCTTGGTTGGACGATTGATGCATGCTGCTGCTCGCTTTGTATCGTCACGTGACGTGCACGCGTGCCCTCTAGCGACGGGCTGTGACCTTCCACGCTCTGGTCGGAACAACACCTCGTTACACACTCCACGATTAGCCGATGTCGTCACCGGTTTGCGCATTCCAGCCTCCAGCTCGTTACTTTTTTGAACGCACCTTATAAATTACTAGCTTCGGAGCGAGTTTACGAGCTAGCAAGCGTGCCTAGGTTCAGCCAGCATCAAACTGTCGAGTCGTGTCGAGTTGAGACTTCAGAGAAGAGTACGTTATATGTGTTTGTAGTTTTGCTGTTTACCTCAACTTTTCTGAATTGCGTGTGGGATCTGTCGTCCGTGCGCCTTTTAAGGTTACGCTGGGTAAACCGATAAAGATACCGGGCGAAGCCGGAGCAGGTTGCTAGTTCATTAATAAATAATCGACTCCAGTTCAAAACAGTAATCTACAACCGTCATATTTTGTTGAGAAAATGACCACCAGGACCAATAAATCATGGACTGAAGATCGGAGGAAGATTTCCAGTGATCAGATGAACAAATCAACGTCTTCTCCTAAAAAGAAGATCTATCGCGCTCCACAGACGATGTATAGAATAATAATAATAATAATACGAAGAAGTAGAAGAAGAAGAAGAAGAAGAAGAAGAAGAAGGAAGTTTCGCGATCATGAGCCACGGGACGTATTTTTTCGTGGAATCCGAACCACAGGACATGGCATTCCACTTTGAAGATCTGACATGCAGTTGATATATTATTTGGAATACACGTCTAGTTAGAGTCAGCTCTTGCTGCTCTTGGTTTTCTTTTTCATTGGTTCCATTTATTTAATTTCCCTTCTTGCAGACACCAACAGTGATCCCTTTGTATTTCTTCTTTCCTTCGGGCAGGAATTTATTGTGTTTTTTAGTTTGTTTCAGTTGCTTATTCTGTGAAAACTTCACTGGCTCACCACGCGGTAACCCACCGAAGTTCTTCGGATTCATCGAGTCAAGAGGATTTACATACCACTCCAACAGGCTTCGCCGCTGTCTTCAGCTATCATCTCCTTGAAGACACTACCCCATGAAGAAAATTACATTTTGTAAAGGATGTTTATTTTTTAATGTTTCCCATTCTGCTATAAGTTCCTTTGTTTCCTTCCCCCTCGCCCTCTCCTACCTAGCTACCTCGTGTGCTCTTCCGGTCGTTCTCACATCTTATCGAGTCGTCAACGTTTGAGTTCGGCCTTTTTCTGAGGCTACCTCCTCTCAACCGAGGTACAAATTCAAATCACCGCCATGTTGTGGTATTGGATGTAGGCTAACGGCTGCCAGGAGCCATTACCTTCAACGGCTATGAAAAAGATAAGTACAAATCTTCAATGATTTTAAACACATTTTAATGGTTTTACTCTATGCTGAACGCTTTTAATGGAAATTCATAGACAGTGTGGGGAATTACGCAATATTGTGCAATAACCGTCTTCGTGGGATTTTCTTTGTGATGCTTTAGCTAACCAAGCTTGCTTTAAAACATTAAAATTAGTACTTCTTGTACGAAATAAAGGGGATACCTTCCCTACACCGTGGGATTTCCCCTAATACTCACAGCTGTCTATAAACTTAACTTGCCTTCAAGGGATCATTTAGCGCTCCATTTAACTGTCACTACATTTCTGGAACATTCCATTCAAATTAAAATGGCAACCGTGTAAACTACACTTCATATTGTCAAAACTACCAAAACTTAAAGTGAATTAGAACTATTAACCGCAATCCACAAACTTTGTAACGCAATAAACCTACTCAAGTCAAATTCAACTAAGTATATCTCCATAAACTGCAATAACTTTTCTCTTGTTCCATGAACTTTCAGTGCTGCAATAGTGAAATCTTCTAATCTATCAACAACTTTAGTGCAAGAAAGTGTCCGTTCAACTATCTACCGCACCGCGTACGACTGAGAGCAATACAAATTAGTCAGAGCTATAAATCCCTATCTCCATTTCCTCGAAAAATTTTACTAACAAATTAAGGTTAATTTAATCATCTGTTTCTATCTCAACGAGGCCTCGCCAAAACATAGGCGCCCTCCCAAACTTGTTCTATTTACAACTTATTCATTCTGTAAAAATAATCGACGCTAAAATCCACGTTCTAATACTTATTATTTCCTGCTTCGTCTATAATGTAAGCGTTTTCTCATTGTGAAAAAATACCTAATTGTTTAATCCAGGCTTCACAAATGGTGACCTGCCCAATTTGAATGTATCACTTATTCAATTCTGCTAAAATATTAGTAGTTATAGAAACTACTTATTAATCTTATTTTTCTTATCCTGCTGGCTCAGGAATTGGTAATCTTCTAATTGTTAAAGTTTTGTAACTGATTTGTTGGATCCAGGTTTCCTTAATACGACCTGACCCTTTTGGAGTGTAACATTTGTTAACTTCTGTTTAAATAATAGGGGTCATCTCCGCTTGTAATTTTTTTCTTTTCTCCTGTTACGATCAGGAATTTCGTCTATTTGTTTATAGCCTTTTAGCTTGCCATAAGGGCATTCTATTAGTGCTGGTATCCTACCTAACTAATTCAACAAAATGTCGCACCAAATGGTAATTCGTTTTCTATCATCATCATATGCGAAACACTTCCTAGTTTTATGCACGCTTTTAAAACCCTTGTAAGGTTTTAGTGCTTGTAACAGGTTCGAAACCTGAACATTTATTATTGGTTAATTGTAAACCTCTTATTATTAGTTCTAAGACCTTGAAATTTTGTAAACTAAAAAGGTTGTTATTAACTCAAAATAGAATACTAAATCTAAATAATTGTTAATTCTATCATTGTTAAACTTATTCCGTAATATTTGTTTTCTATTTCTATTTCTAGAAAACCTGTTAGGTAGGACCTTCTCTTCCCTGATTCTTCTCCTAAAATTACTTTCTACTTATTGGAAAAGGCAAACACTGAGTTAATGAAAAATCTATCACTTGTTGCGTTTAAAACAAAACTTCCAATAACAAAATTTATAAAGTTTCTCTTAACTAACTTAGCTGATTTTAGTAAATCATTGAGGCAAGTACAGCTTGCTCCGCCAGCTTCCTACTTGTGGAGATTTTCTCTCTGACTTGAGTTTTACTTTAAAAAAATTCGTTTTGTTTAAGTTAAGTTTGAGATTTTCCTTTGCTCCAAACTTTTAGTCGTCGTCCTGCTGGGTAAGAGTTTAGCCAGCTTTGGATGCAACAATTGGTATTCTTCAAAGATCCTTACCAATCATAACAAAATATCGCCAAAATGCACCATAGTTGCTTTATCTTTTCCCTCTTTGGGGCAATTTGGCCGTTCTGTCCGAAATCCAACCGTGGTTAGTAATAAAAATATCACGACAAATTCTAATCTTTCTAACTTTTCAGAATGCTTGGTAAAATCCAACCCTTTTGAAGGAAAACCACATAAATCCTTTCCTTTTGGCATACATTACCTTGCCAGACTACCACCCTACCCCATAGTACTAGAATACCTGCTTGGGAGGGAAAGAGCTCTTGGCGAAAGCTTGCCAGTAAGTAGGAAATATAAGGCGGTTCTAGCGCAGGGGCTAATGCGCAAGATGGCCGCCGCGCGCAATCAGTCCTATGTTATTCTTATGGAGAGGTCATTCAGAGCTGACGCAAGGGCTAATGCGCAAGATGGCTGCCAAGCCCTGAGACCGTGAATGACGTCACAGGGGGAGTTCGACCGTGTAGTCGTTAAAAGGAATATTTATTATTATTATTATTATTATTATTATTATTATTAATTTTATTAGGTAATTATTGATTGATAGCTTGCCACAGTGGGTGAGTGGTTATCGTGCCGGACTACCAACCCCAAGCTTGCAGATTCGCTCTTGGTCGTGGTAAGTGATTTTTGAAAGTTGGCAAAAATTAAGACACGCATGTCATACGATGTAGGCATGTAAAAGAACCCAGGGAGAGGTCGGCTATGTAGTTACTAAATGGAATATTTATTATTATTATTTATTATTATTATTATTATTAGGTAATTATTGATTGATTATGTACAATCAAGACCAGCCTTATATTCCCCCCACTTTATGGTGTAATGGCTAGCATTTTTGGCTGTTACTGTGGAGGCTCGGGTTCGAGTCCTGGCTCTGTCAAGACATTTAATTCTAGGCTGAGGGTTGGAATGGGGTACACTCAACCTTGTGAGGCAAAACTGACAGAAGCTGGCTTTTGATTCATACCGCTGCCATTCTGCCTAACCCAACTTCACCTAACCTAACCTAACCTAACCTTACCTAACCTAACTTAACTTCTAAGTCAGAAGGTACAATACATTTATTGTTTTTTATACCCTCATAAATTAGATATAGAGAATGTCAACTACGATTTAGATCCTCGAGCACATTTTTCTGCCATATATCATTAAAACGTGTAGAAAGGAATGTCTGATAATTTTCACTAACACAAAATACACGTTCACCATACATTGTGTCCACTTTTTGAATGTTAATGATACGGAAAAGAGTATGCATTGGTAATTCAGTGAGCTTTTTTCTCTCTAATCAACAGTTCTACCCCCATAGCATTGAGAATATTTATTGTAGTAGCCTATAAAGAAACAAAACAAATCATATCTATTACAGTTTAGCTATAAGTGACCAGAACCACTATAACATTTTATTCTAATAAGGAAATTTCCATAATGATAAGAAAAAAAAACTTACCATAATGGTGGATTGTGTAAGTAAACGTCCTTTGCTGCTTGACGCCACTACTACACTGAAACTCATACAACAGACAAGTGAGTTCATGTTTTGCTGACGTAATCGTATGTTCCCCCGCAAGCACACGCAGGCCCCTGTGGACGGGTCCTTGTGGACGAGTCCCTGTGGACGGGTCCTTGTGGACGAGTCCCTGTGGACGGGTCCTTGTGGACGAGTCCCTGTGGACGGGTCCTTGCGGACGAGCCCCTGTGGACGGGTCCTTTTTGACTAATCCCTTTAGACCGGTTCCTTTTGACTGGCTCATGACCCCTAATGCTATAATGAAATTAAACGTTGTTCCACATGATACGCAAGCAAAGAGCCGATCGCTACTATGAATTAACATTTATGTTTTTGTTTTGTTTTTACGCATGTGCACTTGGGGTTTTTGTAAGAGGGCGGGCTTTTTGAATACAGATTTATAAATGAGTTATTTATTTTTAAATTAGCAAAAGATCCAAAACTAATAGGTAATTAGCTTTTTTACATTTCATGAACTAATAAGGCTATGGGACTTATATTAGAGGTCGTTGGACTTGAGGTGATATTTTGTTTTTGAATCTATTATTTTTTTGTTAAAAGGGTCTAACTACACTTTTGTTAATATCCCGCTAACTAATAATCAGAGAGGGTCAAGTGAGGTGTCATGGGACTCAGGATGGTCAACCCTTTTCCATGACCAACGAATTTACCTAAAAGATTCAAAACAGCAAGGTCATTGACCTAAGATTTTATAAACTAATAATCAGAGAGGGTTAAGTGAGGTGTCATGGGACTCAGGATGGTTAACCCTTTTCCATGGCCAAGGAATTTACCCAAAATACCCAATACATTAAGGTCATTGACCTGAGATTTTATAAACTAATAATTGGATACGAACATGTGAGATGTTTACCATGTGTGATGAAACATAGCTAGGTAGAGAAAGAATTAGTGTAGGTGACTGACAAGTCTTTTACCATTGAAACTTGTTTTCAGATCAAACTGCTGTATAGAGAGAGTATAGGTTGCAGGTATGGGTTAATAAATGAGAAACGGTGTACGCAAACTCTGATTTATCAAGAATTAAGAGTAGACTATCTTTAATTGATTGGTTAAAGATAATAGCTAAAACACAAAAAATGCTCAGTGGTTACCGAGACAAAATGGTTGCTACACACAACAAGCTTTAAATACTTGAGGCTAATAATCTATACACACACACACACACACTCGCTTGTTGTAAACTAAACTGTGTTGCTGTCAGTGCTCAGACAGTAGGCTGATGACAAAATGCATTGCTAACAGAAATATAATCATTTCCAGTTGTCTAATGTTACCAGCTGTGTTGCAGTGGTAAGCACTTTTAGCTCTTGTACTAGTGGTCTTAACTCGATTTCCAGGTCTGAGGCCTAGAACAAGTTGAACTTAGAAACAAGGGCATAGTAGTGCAGTGGTTAAGCTGTTAGCCTTTCACTAGGGGTTCGATTTCAGGTTAATATGCATGTCATAAACATATTAAACAAAACAAAACAGAGATAACGTTTAAAACTGATCACATTTGTGTCTTTTCAAATTATTACTTGGATTACAAATACAAAGGTGAACTGGGTTTGATATACAGTTAATGCTGTCTATCACACACTAGACTGTAAGAAAGCCAAAAGAGCAAAAGGCGTAGGTAGAGCAGTGGTAAAATTGATATATGTAGAGAACTACCTGACAAAGCTATATCGCATAAACAGTGCAGGATACAATCCAGTAATCAAATTTGTATCTTGTGGAACAGAGAAATGCACTTACGTGAGAAAATGTAAGTTCATGTGTAATATGACCTAACACACAAGTGTTCACCTGTGCACATGCATGATAAGAGCTAACAAGTCACATTCTGTTTAGTTCGTACGTAACGTTAGGTTAGGGCTAATGCACACACCCTAGTACACGAGGAACATGCCATTTGAGAGCAGGTCAAAGGATCTAACTTGGTGGATGGATGTGTTCTAACGAGTCATTTGTAGTTGAAAGAGAATAATACTTGATCTTAAGATGTTAAAACTGAGGAAATGGATGTACAGTAAGACGTCTTGTTATTTCCTGTGTCATATTACAGACATGGCAGAGAGCACACGGTTCTGTTGCTATGACTAGGCTGCAGTAATTTGAAACCCTACGTGTTCATTAAGACAATGAGTGATGATTATACAAAGTTAGCAGTCATTGGATATTACACAGGTGTTCCTTCCGGTGTCATGTTGCTGACATGGCAGGGAGCGCACAGTTCTATTGATACGACTAACGCTGCAGTAATTTGAAACCCCAAGGTGTTGATCAAGACAATGGGTGATGAATATGCAAAGTCAGCAGTAATTGGATACCACACATCAACATTGACTAAATCATAAACGTGTTGTCATAACCAGCAGAAACCTCATTTAAAGATTTTAGATTTTACATTTTAAATTTAAGTTTTTTTTTTTATCTTTAGATTTTACTTTTTTACATTTTCCTAAAAGAGTAAACAACAAGGTCACATACCTAATCTCATTAAACCTAACTTTACCAAACCTAACTTAAGATAATCCAAAGGCTAATGCACATACCCAAAGCATATAAGGTACATGCAATTATTCTTATGCTAGTCTTACAGGTTACTGTACAACATGATCACTACCCCAGTGGATTTTTTTTTCATTTTGTTGTTTACACATATGCCAATTTTCCAATTCCCCATTTTCAGTTTTTTTAATATTAGTTTTAAGTTTTTCAATTTCATAATATGGAAACATGGATTTTGCATTTTTTGTTGTTTACACTTTTATTAATTTTACAATTTCCCCATTTACAGTTCTTAAAATGTCAGTTTAAAGTTTTTCAATTTCATGATATAGAAACATGGATTTTCCAATTTGTTGTTTTCACATTTATTAATTTACCAAATTCCCATTTACAGTTTTTAAAATTTCAGTTTAATGTTGTTGTTTTTTTTTTCTATTTGTCAATATGGAAATAAGGATTTTTTTCCAATTTTGTGTTTTACATGTTCATTTTGCATTAGGAGTGGAGAAAGGTGGGTAGTTATTAAAAATGTGCAAGCAGTGCCCATTGTTGACAGGTCATTGTTGACTAGTCCTTTCATACAACAGACAAGTGAGTTCATGTTTAGCATGCATTACTAAAAATGTAATACCATGCAAGTGTTTAACATTTTTACAAATTAGCTTATGTATTAGTTTATGTGTGGGGTCTTAAGTTGAGCATTTTGTATTGACTTATTTGACAAGTTATTTTTGTCATTGCATTTAGTGGATTTTTCTCTTGGTCTTGGAAAGTATATCAGTCCATTTTATCACAACATAATGCTTACTGCCATGTTTGTAAGCAACAACAACACACTAAACTTTCAAAAAAAAAACACTAAAGTACTCTAAGGTGCCTAAGATAACTAAAGTGCCTAGTCAAGAACATTTTTTTTTTGCAAAAAAAAAAAGGTGAATGGGGAAAGTAGACTATATGTTTAAACTAAAAAAAACATATAAAGTCATATGTTAGCTCTAACATCTACGTTTATTCCATTCTTAGTCGAAAAATATTATATTTTTTAAAATATTTCTAAAAAAATATTTGGAAAGTAGGCTATATTTTGAAAACTACTCATTCTATAAAGTCATATATACACTCAAACCAATGGGTTTTATATCCTTAATCGTTAGAACAAAATATGGAATTATTGACATTTTTTTTCCAAAAATGATCATTTTGAAAAAGGGGTATATATTGGAAACTAGGAATTTAACAAAAAAACGTGTGTTTGACATAAATGACAGGTATTTACCACTTCTACCCACAAGCCAAGTCCCAGATCTCTGGGACAACATCCAAAAAATGTTTTTATTGTGAAGAAGGCGATATTTTCAAAACGTATCATTCTAAAAAGTCATATATAGACTCAAACAAATGTTCTTTAAGTTATTTAACGTTAATACAAAACTTAACATTTTTTCATTTTTTTCTAAAAAAGTCCAATTTTCAAAATTGTCTATGGTGGCTTATGTTGGTTGCTTATGGTGGCTTATGGTGGCGGCTAATGATGGTGGCTTGTGGTGGCTTATGATGGTGGCTTATGGTGGCTTATAATGGTGGCTTATTGTGGGTGGTTTCTGGTGGCTTATGGTGGCTTATGGTGGTGGCTTATGATGGTGGCTTATGATGGTGGCTTATGGTGGTGGCTTACGGTGGCTTATAATGGTGGCTTATGGTGGTGGTTTCTGGTGGCTTATGGTGGCTTATGGTGGTGGCTTATGATGGTGGCTTATGGTGGTGGTTTATGATGGTGGCTTATGGTGGTGGCCTATGGTGGGTTATGGTGGTGGCTTATGGTGGTGGCTTATGATGGTGGCTTATGGTGGTGGCTTATGGTGGCTTATAATGGTGGCTTATGGTGGTGGTTTCTGGTGGCTTATGGTGGCTTATGGTGGTGGCTTATGATGGTGGCTTATGGTGGTGGTTTATGATGGTGGCTTATGGTGGTGGCCTATGGTGGGTTATGGTGGTGGCTTATAGTGGTGGCATATGTTGGTGACTTATTTTTGATGGTTTACGTTAATACCTTATTTGTAATGGCTTATTTGACAAGTTATTTTTTTGTCAATGTATTTAGAGGATTTTTCTCTTGGTCTTGGAAAGTATTTCAACCCTTTTTGTTATGGTAGCATAATGCTTACCGCCATGTTTGTAAGCAAAAACAACACACTAAAATTCCAAGAATCCAAAGTACTCTAAGGTTAATGATTGTCTCTCAACTCCTTTCAACGACTAGTCAAAAACATTATATATATTTTTAAAAATTTTCAAAAAAAAGGTAAATTGGGGAAGTAGGCTATATGTTTAAACTAAAAATCATATCAAATCATATGCTAACTCTAACACCTACGTCTATCCAACTCTCATTCAAAAAATATAATATTCTTCAATTTTTTTTACAAAACAATATTTGGAAAGTAGGCTATATTTTGAAAACTAATCATCCTATAAAGTCATATGTAGACTCAAACCAATGGCTTTTATATCTTTAATCGTAAGAACAAAATATGGAATTTTTGACATTTTTTTCAAAAATGTTCATTTTAAAACGGGGGTATATTTTAGAAACTAGGAATTTTACAAAAAAGTTTGTTTAACATAAATGACAGGTATTTACCCCCACTATCCACAAACCAAGTCTCAAGTCTCTGGGACAAAATCCAAAAAAGTTCAATTTGGAAAGTATGCGATATTTTGAAAACTAATCATCCTAAAAAGTCATATATAGACTCAAACCAATGACTTTTATGTCCTTAATTGGTAGAACAAAACTTGACATTTTTTTCAGTTTTTCCAAAAAAGTCCAATTTTCAAAATTGTCTATATTTTGGGAACTAAGAATTTTACAAAAAAGTTTGTTTAACGTAAATGAAAGGTCTTTACCCCCTCTACCCCAAAAAATACATATCAGGTCCCTAGGACAAAAACTGTGCAGTAGTGTGTTTTGGACAGTTCAAAACCCACCTCCACCTCCCCACCTCCAAGATGGCGGCCGTAGCTTAACTTAACCTAGCCTAACCTAACAAGATGGCGGCCGTAGCTTAACTTAACCTAGCCTAACCTAACAAGATGGCGGCTGTAGCTTAACTTAACCTAGCCTAACCTAACCTAACCTACGAGGTGTGATCAAAAAGTTCCAAAAATTTGGCTGCAACTTATCCAAACCTAGCCTAGCCTAACCTAACCTAACCTACAAGGTGTGATCAAAAAGTTGCAAAAATGGCGGCCGTAGCTTCACTTAACCTAACCTAACTTAACCTAAACCTACGAGGTGTGATCAAAATTTTTTTCAAAATAGTGGTCATAGCTTAACTGAACCTTGTCTAACCTAACCTAACCTAACCTAAACCTACGAAGTGTGGTCATAAAGTTCCAAGATGGAGGTCGTAGCTTAACTCAACCTAACCTAACCCTACGAGGTGTGATCAAAAAGTTCCAAAAATGGCTGCCGTAGCTTAACTTAACCTTTGAGTCATTTTTTTAACGGGTCCCGGAGGACGGGTCCTTGTTGACGGGCCCCTGTGGGCGGGTCCTTTGGACTAATCCCTATGGACTGGCCCTTGCATTTTATCCAAATTATGTCAAAGGGGACCCGCCACAGGGACCCGTCAACAAGGACCCTTCCTCCGGGACCCGTTAAAAAAATGACTCAAAGGTTAAGTTAAGCTACGGCAGCCATTTTTGGAACTTTTTGATCACACCTCGTAGGGTTAGGTTAGGTTGAGTTAAGCTACGACCTCCATCTTGGAACTTTATGACCACACTTCGTAGGTTTAGGTTAGGTTAGGTTAGACAAGGTTCAGTTAAGCTATGACCACTATTTTGAAAAAAATTTTGATCACACCTCGTAGGTTTAGGTTAAGTTAGGTTAGGTTAAGTGAAGCTACGGCCGCCATTTTTGGAACTTTTTGATCACACCTTGTAGGTTAGGTTAGGTTAGGCTAGGCTAGGTTTGGATAAGTTGCAGCCAAATTTTTGGAACTTTTTGATCACACCTCGTAGGTTAGGTTAGGTTAGGCTAGGTTAAGTTAAGCTACAGCCGCCATCTTGTTAGGTTAGGCTAGGTTAAGTTAAGCTACGGCCGCCATCTTGTTAGGTTAGGCTAGGTTAAGTTAAGCTACGGCCGCCATCTTGGAGGTGGGGAGGTGGAGGTGGGTTTTGAACTGTCCAAAACACACTACTGCACAGTTTTTGTCCTAGGGACCTGATATGTATTTTTTGGGGTAGAGGGGGTAAAGACCTTTCATTTACGTTAAACAAACTTTTTTGTAAAATTCTTAGTTCCCAAAATATAGACAATTTTGAAAATTGGACTTTTTTGGAAAAACTGAAAAAAATGTCAAGTTTTGTTCTACCAATTAAGGACATAAAAGTCATTGGTTTGAGTCTATATATGACTTTTTAGGATGATTAGTTTTCAAAATATCGCATACTTTCCAAATTGAACTTTTTTGGATTTTGTCCCAGAGACTTGAGACTTGGTTTGTGGATAGTGGGGGTAAATACCTGTCATTTATGTTAAACAAACTTTTTTGTAAAATTCCTAGTTTCTAAAATATACCCCCGTTTTAAAATGAACATTTTTGAAAAAAATGTCAAAAATTCCATATTTTGTTCTTACGATTAAAGATATAAAAGCCATTGGTTTGAGTCTACATATGACTTTATAGGATGATTAGTTTTCAAAATATAGCCTACTTTCCAAATATTGTTTTGTAAAAAAAATTGAAGAATATTATATTTTTTGAATGAGAGTTGGATAGACGTAGGTGTTAGAGTTAGCATATGATTTGATATGATTTTTAGTTTAAACATATAGCCTACTTCCCCAATTTACCTTTTTTTTGAAAATTTTTAAAAATATATATAATGTTTTTGACTAGTCGTTGAAAGGAGTTGAGAGACAATCATTAACCTTAGAGTACTTTGGATTCTTGGAATTTTAGTGTGTTGTTTTTGCTTACAAACATGGCGGTAAGCATTATGCTACCATAACAAAAAGGGTTGAAATACATTCCAAGACCAAGAGAAAAATCCTCTAAATACATTGACAAAAAAATAACTTGTCAAATAAGCCATTACAAATAAGGTATTAACGTAAACCATCAAAAATAAGTCACCAACATATGCCACCACTATAAGCCACCACCATAACCCACCATAGGCCACCACCATAAGCCACCATCATAAACCACCACCATAAGCCACCATCATAAGCCACCACCATAAGCCACCATAAGCCACCAGAAACCACCACCATAAGCCACCATTATAAGCCACCATAAGCCACCACCATAAGCCACCATCATAAGCCACCACCATAAGCCACCACCATAACCCACCATAGGCCACCACCATAAGCCACCATCATAAACCACCACCATAAGCCACCATCATAAGCCACCACCATAAGCCACCATAAGCCACCAGAAACCACCACCATAAGCCACCATTATAAGCCACCATAAGCCACCTCCATAAGCCACCATCATAAGCCACCATCATAAGCCACCACCATAAGCCACCATAAGCCACCATTATAAGCCACCATAAGCCACCACCATAAGCCACCATCATAAGCCACCACAAGCCACCATCATAAGCCGCCACCATAAGCCACCATAAGCCACCAACATAAGCCACCATAGACAATTTTGAAAATTGGACTTTTTTAGAAAAAAATGAAAAAATGTTAAGTTTTGTTTTAACGTTAAATAACTTCAAGAACATTTGTTTGAGTCTATATATGACTTTTTAGAATGATACGTTTTGAAAATATCGCCTTCTTCACAATAAAAACATTTTTTGGATGTTGTCCCAGAGATCTGGGACTTGGCTTGTGGGTAGAAGTGGTAAATACCTGTCATTTATGTCAAACACACGTTTTTTTGTAAAATTCCTAGTTTCCAATATATACCCCTTTTTCAAAATGATCATTTTTGGAAAAAAAAATGTCAATAATTCCATATTTTGTTCTAACGATTAAGGATGTAAAACCCATTGGTTTGAGTGTATATATGACTTTATAGAATGAGTAGTTTTCAAAATATAGCCTACTTTCCAAATATTTTTTAGAAATATTTAAAAAAATATAATATTTTTCGACTAAGAATGGAATAAACGTAGATGTTAGAGCTAACATATGACTTTATATGATTTTTTTATTTTAAACATATAGTCTACTTTCCCCATTCACCTTTTTTTTTTTGCAAAAAAAAATGTTCTTTACTAGGCACTTTAGTTATCTTAGGCACCTTAGAGTACTTTAGTGTTTTTTTTTTGAAAGTTTAGTGTGTTGTTGTTGCTTACAAACATGGCAGTAAGCATTATGTTGTGATAAAATGGACTGATATACTTTCCAAGACCAAGAGAAAAATCCACTAAATGCAATGACAAAAATAACTTGTCAAATAAGTCAATACAAAATGCTCAACTTAAGACCCCACACATAAACTAATACATAAGCTAATTTGTAAAAATGTTAAACACTTGCATGGTATTACATTTTTAGTAATGCATGCTAAACATGAACTCACTTGTCTGTTGTATGAAAAGGACTAGTCAACAATGACCTGTCAACAATGGGCACTGCTTGCACATTTTTAATAACTACCCACCTTTCTCCACTCCTAATGCAAAATGAACATGTAAAACACAAAATTGGAAAAAAATCCTTATTTCCATATTGACAAATAGAAAAAAACAACAACATTAAACTGAAATTTTAAAAACTGTAAATGGGAATTTGGTAAATTAATAAATGTGAAAACAACAAATTGGAAAATCCATGTTTCTATATCATGAAATTGAAAAACTTTAAACTGACATTTTAAGAACTGTAAATGGGGAAATTGTAAAATTAATAAAAGTGTAAACAACAAAAAATGCAAAATCCATGTTTCCATATTATGAAATTGAAAAACTTAAAACTAATATTAAAAAAACTGAAAATGGGGAATTGGAAAATTGGCATATGTGTAAACAACAAAATGAAAAAAAATCCACTGGGGTAGTGATCATGTTGTACAGTAACCTGTAAGACTAGCATAAGAATAATTGCATGTACCTTATATGCTTTGGATATGTGCATTAGCCTTTGGATTATCTTAAGTTAGGTTTGGTAAAGTTAGGTTTAATGAGATTAGGTATGTGACCTTGTTGTTTACTCTTTTAGGAAAATGTAAAAAAGTAAAATCTAAAGATCAAAAAAAAACTTAAATTTAAAATGTAAAATCTAAAATCTTTAAATGAGGTTCCTGCTGGTTATGACAACACGTTTATGATTTAGTCAATGTTGATGTGTGGTATCCAATTACTGCTGACTTTGCATATTCATCACCCATTGTCTTGATCAACACCTTGGGGTTTCAAATTACTGCAGCGTTAGTCGTATCAATAGAACTGTGCGCTCCCTGCCATGTCAGCAACATGACACCGGAAGGAACACCTGTGTAATATCCAATGACTGCTAACTTTGTATAATCATCACTCATTGTCTTAATGAACACGTAGGGTTTCAAATTACTGCAGCCTAGTCATAGCAACAGAACCGTGTGCTCTCTGCCATGTCTGTAATATGACACAGGAAATAACAAGACGTCTTACTGTACATCCATTTCCTCAGTTTTAACATCTTAAGAACAAGTATTATTCTCTTTCAACTACAAATGACTCGTTAGAACACATCCATCCACCAAGTTAGATCCTTTGACCTGCTCTCAAATGGCATGTGCCTCGTGTACTAGGGTGTTTGCATTAGCCCTAACCTAACGTTACGTACGAACTAAACAGAATGTGACTTGTTAGCTCTTATCATGCATGTGCACAGGTGAACACTTGTGTGTTAGGTCATATTACACATGAACTTACATTTTCTCACGTAAGTGCATTTCTCTGTTCCACAAGATACAAATTTGATTACTGGATTGTATCCTGCACTGTTTATGCGATATAGCTTTGTCAGGTAGTTCTCTACATATATCAATTTTACCACTGCTCTACCTACGCCTTTTGCTCTTTTGGCTTTCTTACAGTCTAGTGTGTGATAGACAGCATTAACTGTATATCAAACCCAGTTCACCTTTGTATTTGTAATCCAAGTAATAATTTGAAAAGACACAAATGTAATCAGTTTTAAACGTTATCTCTGTTTTGTTTTGTTTTGTTTAATATGTTTATGACATGCATATTAACCTGAAATCGAACCCCTAGTGAAAGGCTAACAGCTTAACCACTGCACTACTATGCCCTTGTTTCTAAGTTCAACTTGTTCTAGGCCTCAGACCTGGAAATCGAGTTAAGACCACTAGTACAAGAGCTAAAAGTGCTTACCACTGCAACACAGCTGGTAACATTAGACAACTGGAAATGATTATATTTCTGTTAGCAATGCATTTTGTCATCAGCCTACTGTCTGAGCACTGACAGCAACACAGTTTAGTTTACAACAAGCGAGTGTGTGTGTGTGTGTGTGTATAGATTATTAGCCTCAAGTATTTAAAGCTTGTTGTGTGTAGCAACCATTTTGTCTCGGTAACCACTGAGCATTTTTTGTGTTTTAGCTATTATCTTTAACCAATCAATTAAAGATAGTCTACTCTTAATTCTTGATAAATCAGAGTTTGCGTACACCGTTTCTCATTTATTAACCCATACCTGCAACCTATACTCTCTCTATACAGCAGTTTGATCTGAAAACAAGTTTCAATGGTAAAAGACTTGTCAGTCACCTACACTAATTCTTTCTCTACCTAGCTATATTTCATCACACATGGTAAACATCTCACATGTTCGTATCCAATTATTAGTTTATAAAATCTCAGGTCAATGACCTTAATGTATTGGGTATTTTGGGTAAATTCCTTGGCCATGGAAAAGGGTTAACCATCCTGAGTCCCATGACACCTCACTTAACCCTCTCTGATTATTAGTTTATAAAATCTTAGGTCAATGACCTTGCCGTTTTGAATCTTTTAGGTAAATTCGTTGGTCATGGAAAAGGGTTGACCATCCTGAGTCCCATGACACCTCACTTGACCCTCTCTGATTATTAGTTAGCGGGATATTAACAAAAGTGTAGTTAGACCCTTTTAACAAAAAAAATAATAGATTCAAAAACAAAATGTCACCTCAAGTCCAACGACCTCTAATATAAGTCCCATAGCCTTATTAGTTCATGAAATGTAAAAAAGCTAATTACCTATTAGTTTTGGATCTTTGGTAATTTAAAAATAAATAACTCATTTATAAATCTGTATTCAAAAAGCCCGCCCTCTTACAAAAACCCCAAGTGCACATGCGTAAAAACAAAACAAAAACATAAATGTTAATTCATAGTAGCGATCGGCTCTTTGCTTGCGTATCATGTGGAACAACGTTTAATTTCATTATAGCATTAGGGGTCATGAGCCAGTCAAAAGGAACCGGTCTAAAGGGATTAGTCAAAAAGGACCCGTCCACAGGGGCTCGTCCACAAGGACCCGTCCACAGGGACTCGTCCACAAGGACCCGTCCACAGGGACTCGTCCACAAGGACCCGTCCACAGGGGCCTGCGTGTGCTTGCGGGGGAACATACGATTACGTCAGCAAAACATGAACTCACTTGTCTGTTGTATGAGTTTCAGTGTAGTAGTGGCGTCAAGCAGCAAAGGACGTTTACTTACACAATCCACCATTATGGTAAGTTTTTTTTTCTTATCATTATGGAAATTTCCTTATTAGAATAAAATGTTATAGTGGTTCTGGTCACTTATAGCTAAACTGTAATAGATATGATTTGTTTTGTTTCTTTATAGGCTACTACAATAAATATTCTCAATGCTATGGGGGTAGAACTGTTGATTAGAGAGAAAAAAGCTCACTGAATTACCAATGCATACTCTTTTCCGTATCATTAACATTCAAAAAGTGGACACAATGTATGGTGAACGTGTATTTTGTGTTAGTGAAAATTATCAGACATTCCTTTCTACACGTTTTAATGATATATGGCAGAAAAATGTGCTCGAGGATCTAAATCGTAGTTGACATTCTCTATATCTAATTTATGAGGGTATAAAAAACAATAAATGTATTGTACCTTCTGACTTAGAAGTTAAGTTAGGTTAGGTAAGGTTAGGTTAGGTTAGGTTAGGTGAAGTTGGGTTAGGTTAGGTTAGGTTAGGTTAGGTTAGGTTAGGTTAGGTTAGGTTAGGTTAGGTTAGGTTAGGTTAGGTTAGGTGAAGTTGGGTTAGGCAGAATGGCAGCGGTATGAATCAAAAGCCAGCTTCTGTCAGTTTTGCCTCACAAGGTTGAGTGTACCCCATTCCAACCCTCAGCCTAGAATTAAATGTCTTGACAGAGCCAGGACTCGAACCCGAGCCTCCACAGTAACAGCCAAAAATGCTAGCCACTACACCATAAAGTGGGGGGAATATAAGGCTGGTCTTGATTGTACATAATCAATCAATAATTACCTAATAATAATAATAATAATAATAAATAATAATAATAAATATTCCATTTAGCAACTACATAGCCGACCTCTCCCTGGGTTCTTTTACATGCCTACATCGTATGACATGCGTGTCTTAATTTTTGCCAACTTTCAAAAATCACTTACCACGACCAAAAGCGAATCTGCAAGCTTGGGGTTGGTAGTCCGGCACGATAACCACTCACCCACCGTGGCAAGCTATCAATCAATAATTACCTAATAAAATTAATAATAATAATAATAATATTAATAATAATAAATATTCCTTTTAACGACTACACGGTCGAACTCCCCCTGTGACGTCATTCACGGTCTCAGGGCTTGGCAGCCATCTTGCGCATTAGCCCTTGCGTCAGCTCTGAATGACCTCTCCATAAGAATAACATAGGACTGACTGCGCGCGGCGGCCATCTTGCGCATTAGCCCCTGCGCTAGAACCGCCTTATATTTCCTACTCCAGTAACTTCAATTCATGCTGCACTCTCCGCTTGCCTTGTGCAAGCTCCCGCTCAAGTTAGGTACTGCATAAGTTTTGCACTACGAAATTCTGGTTAAATCGGTGTTTATTAATGGTTTTGTTTTGGAGTCTCTTCCTCTCAGTCTAAAATTGTTTCCACTTCTACACCCGCCTCCTTTTCTCTCTCATCATCTTCCCTTAGGTAGTGTTAATATTCAGTAATAACCTACCAGCAGTGACCGGGAATCGAACCCAATCCACCATGGTGAGAGGCCAACAGCTTGACCGCTGTACCACCACGCCCCAATAATAATATAATAATAATAATAATAATAATAATAAGAAAGATCTGTCCTGTGAATTTGTCAAAAGATTAAAACAAATCATAAAAACGCACTTGAACAGCAAAAACCTAGTGAAAGCTGTTAACACGTATGCTGTACCTGTGCTGAGCTACTCCTTTGGCATAATCAAATGGTGCAAAACGGACATCGAAGGACTTGAGCGAAAAATGAGAACGATGCTCACAAAAGGAAGGAAACACCACCCACGATCTTCAATAGAGCGATTGACTCTACCCAGAAGCCTAGGTGGACGTGGGTTTGTTGACATTGATAACCAGATGAAACGACAGATAGTCAGCCTTAGGGAGTAATTCTACGCAGAAGCGAGGTCATCTGTACTTCACAGAGCCATCAGTGAGGCGGACAGATCAACGCCACTGGTCTTGTGTCAGCAAGAGATTCAACACCTCCCACATACTGACCTTCAGAAGATGGAAGCATGGAAAGCAAAACCTTTGCACGGAAGACATCCAAATGAGGTGAGTCAAGCAAATGTTGATATAACTGCGTCAAACTACTGGCTCACTTCAGGACAGATCTTTCCAGAAACTGAAGGTTTTATGATAGCAATTCAAGACCAAGTCATCCCTACAAGGAACTACCTCAAGTTCATTGTAAAAGATCACGCTGTACCAGATGATAAGTGCCGCTACGGATGTCAAGAGTCAGAAACAATACAGCATATTACATCTGCATGTAGATATTTCCTGGCAACAGAGCACAAACAAAGGCATGATGCAGTTGCTAAAATCTTGCATCAGGAGTTGGCTGATAAGTTTCAGCTTTTGAAAGGAAAGAAAGTTCCGTACCACCAATATCAGCCAGAGTGTGTTCTTGAAAACAATGAATACAAGCTGTATTGGGACCGAACTATTTTGACTGATCAATCGGTATCACACAACAGGCCGGATCGGGTGGTTGTAAACAAGAAAACCAAGCAAACTACATTGATTGATGTTGCGATTCCTAACAACAAGAATCTCCAGTCAAAACACATTGAAAAGATCAGCAAATACAGCGAGTTGGTCGACCCTATCAAAAGACAATGGCATGTAGAGCGAGTGAAGACCATACCTATCATTGTCTCGAGTACGGGCGTGATCCCAAGTACCTTGCTCCAAGGCCTTAAAGAACTGGATCTGGATACTCGGCTGTACAAACTAATGCAGAAGGCAGTAGTTCTATCAACAACCAGAATCGTTCGGAAGTTCATGGGCAGCGAAATTCTAGCTTAGACGTTGCTGTTTCCGTAGCTATACTTTGGTTCACTGAAGCCCATATAGTTATGTGTACTGTATAAACCGATAATAATAATAATAATACACTATATATTCATCTCTGAGGAGATATACGTAGCGTACAGGTAGTTCTTGATTTGGTTTGGGGACTTGGGGCAACTTGATCATCAGCTCTGTATTATGTTTCATTTGTCTGATAACCTGAGTGTCTGTGGTGACTGTAGAAGTGTCGAGAGTGGGCTAGGTGTACCGGGATTATCTCAGCAGACCAACAAATAACTACCAATCCATGGAGACATTGGTGATCTACATGTGAAACGATTACGTTCAAGACATCCACCTATCTGCACAGCGGAGAATCTTGCAACTAACAAATTCAACCTGATTGAGAGATGGTCTTCTGATTGGAATTCGTTTGCCCCTCCAGAGAGTACAGTAATGCCATGCATAACTGAGCAGGTGCCAGGGTTCACTCAGCCCAGAAAGATCTGGTCAAAATTAAATAGAATCCGGACCAATCACGGTGTATGCGGCGATCTCCTGTACACGTGGAGGAAAAAGTCTTCGTCATGTTGCGAGTGCGGTGCTGAAAGACAGACTGTTCGGCACCTAGTTCAGGAATGCCCACAAACATCATACAGTGGTGACTTCAGCGACTTCTTCCTAGGGACACCACAGGCACTTCATTACGTTTCGGAACTTGATGTTAAATTGTAAATAATTTTCATGTATGCCATACGATAAATAAATAAATAAATCTCAGCATTTCCCTGGAGACAGTGTGGGAAGCCCTGGCGAGAATCCATACTCAGGATGGCCGATATCAGCTTGGTATTAGAACATCCCCTCCCCATCCCGGTTGAGGTGAGCTATTTAACGCCCAGGGAGAGAATATTGCGCTAATTCTTCCTCTGCCAATAATGTCAGATTAAATGATAGCGGAGGAGTTGACATTACATTTTATCCAAGCTACGGACCTGAATAGAGTTGTTGTTGTTGTTGTCGGTTTGCGACATCGCTGTCTTTTAGCCCCGTGCATTGGGTATATAATAAATAACAAGTAGTTCCGTGAAGAACTATACAGCCTATTTTCATACATCCTACTCATGTTAACTGCCTCTATCAACATACAAAATTTCAGTTTAATTGCTGTAACAGATTCGTAGATATTGAGAACCGTCTAAATATTTCAGATGGTCGCCAGGTTGGATTTTTATTTTTGTACTATTACATTAAGATTATTGTGTACGTGTGGTATTCAAACTTCAATCGCATGATTAGAACACAAGAAGTAAAAACGAGATTTTAAAATTACGCACAGCAGCCATCTTGTGATTATGCAAATAATTGAAATAAATTAGATGCCAGTGGATCAACATTTGTATAAGCATTTAACGTGCAACGTTTCACGGCACTCGGATAGTTAATTCGCGAGAAACGTCCATTTAAATATTTATACTTCGCGTCGCCGCCATGTTGGATTTGTGCTCACCAGGTTACTGAAAGTCCTACAGGTGAGCATATGTTCATAGTCTCTATGAACATTAAAAAATTCAGTTTGGTTGCTGTAAAAGATTCATAGATAATGAGAACCGTCTAAATATTTCGGAAGCTTGCCATTTAGGATTGTTATATGTATAGGCCATAGAGTTATGTACCATTCAAGGACAATTATTGCCTAGGTTCATTATTCAAACTTTCACTTCGATCGCATGATTACGACACAAGAAATAAAAACTTAATGTTAAAATTTAGCACAGCCGCCATCTTGAGGTTATGGAAAAAATGAATTAAATTAGATGGCAGTGCATTACAAACTGCAAAATCATTTACTGTACCACATTTCACGGCGCTCAGAGAGTAAAATCACGAGAAAAGTCCATTAAAATATTTCAAATTCGCTTGGTCGCCATGTTCGTTTTGTACTTTACAGGTTTATGAAATATATATATAGGTAAACTTGTATCAGTACCCTTTATCACCGTACAAAATTGCAGGGTGATATCTGTAATAGTTTCGGAGATATAGAATGTCAGTGAAATATTTCGCACAGCCGCCATTTTGAGGTTATGTAAACAATTGAACTAAATTAGACTCCAGTGCATTGCAATGTATATAAATATTTGCTGTACCAAGTTTCATTACGTTTGGATATTTAAATCGCGAGAAGAGTCTATTTGAAAGTCTCAACTTCGCTTTACCGCCATGTTGGTTTTGTAGTCACCAGGTTTTTAGAAGTCTCATAGGTGAACTTCTAGAAGAGCCCTTTATCGCCGTACACAATTACAGGGCGATATCGGTAATAGTTTCGGAGATATTGAATGCTAGTGAAATATTTCGCACAGCCGCCATGTTGGATTGGTGAGACGTAACAAAATTTGAAGGGCACCGTCGAGGTCGCCGGGAATAGCGTTATGAACTTACCGAGTTTCATTGAAATCGCTCCAGCCGTTTAGATTTTATTAGGGGGGACACACACACACCTCATACACACACACACACACACACGCACACACACACACACGGACAAAAGGTGATCTCATAAGCCTATTTTTTCAAAATTGAAAATAGGCTAAAAATAAAAATGAAAATAAAATTTAACAAAATAAACAAATACATAATTAGAGAGCCTTGTGATACACAGAAAAAGTGTTATGGAGAAACTTGAAACCAAAGAAAGGAAGATCTCACGGAAAATCTTGGGCCAAGTCAAGGAAACGGTGATTAGAGACGGAGACACAACCATGAACTCTACACACACGTTACCAAAATCACTGACGTGATGAGAGAGAGAAAGAGGGGGATTGTGTTCTATGGTCATTTAACAAGACTGAGCCCAAAATCTTTACTTACTTTCTGGGTAAGAAAACCAAGGGAGCGTGGTTCACTGCGGTAGAAAAGGATAAAAAGTAGGAATTACAAGAATATTCAGATGTGTATGCCCCTTAGGATGAAACTAAAAGAACACCAGAGTTTCCAGGAAAAAACTGAACTAACAACAGACTAGACGTGGACTCAGCCAGGAAACAGCAGCATCGAGACACAAGAGGTGTTACTGGGCGAGGAAGAGCGCAGTTGTATTAACGTGGTCCATAGCTGGACGAAACGTCATGAAGAAGAATAAATAAATAAATAAATAAATAAATAAAATGTCTGATAACCTATGTTATTGTGGTGTCTAAATGAGTGTGTGTATTTGTATTTGAGGTGCGGATTGGGATGGGAACGGCTGTGGCCTTAAGTTAGGAAACCACTTCCAGGATGGCTCAGGTAGGGATCGAACCCACCTCTTTTCAGTTTTACCTCACCAGACTCAGAGTAGACCGTTCCAGCCCTCAAACCAGAATTAAATTTCATCGCAGAGACGGGAATCAAACCCGGATGTCCAGGCCGACAGGCAAGATTGCTATTTGGAACACCAAGAGGTGGTCCACCTGAATAGAATCACCTTACCAACATCTTAGCCTGTTACTTCTGAGAAACACCATCACAAGGATATATTCTGAATAATGGATTCAATAACTCCGTCTTGAGGAAAGAACTCTTGAAGAAAATTAATAAATGTAAAACAAAACTATTGGAATGCAGCCGAAATAAATCAGAAACCTCTATGGACATCAAATTGGCAGGTGAAAAGCTAAAGGAAGTAGGAGACTTCTGTTACTTAGGAAGCAAAATAACCAGTGATGGACGAAGCAAAGAGAATATAAAAAAGTAGGTTGGCTCAGGCAAGAAGAGCATTTCTACAGAAAAGGAATCTGTTGACATCGAATATAGATGTAGGTATTAGTAAGTCATTTATGAAAGCTTTTGTCAGGAGCGCGGTGCTCCATGGAAGTGAAACTTGGACTATTGGTGAAGCAGAAACGAGGAAAATTGAAGCGTTTGAAATGTGGTGTTACAGGAGAATGATGAACATTAGATGGGTAGATAGGGTTACAAACGAAGAGGTATTAAGACGAGTGGGAGAGGAGAGATGTTTCTGGCGACTGCTAATGAAGAGAATAGATAGGTTGGTAGGACACAAACTAAGGCACCCAGGAATAGCAAGCTTACTTAAGGAAGGAAGGGTCGAGGACAAGAACTGTAGGTGTAGACCAAGGTTGGAATATGTATACAGATTGCCTCGGATGTAGGGTGCGATAGCTATGTAGAGATGAAACGATTAGCTCAGGACAGGGAGGCCTGGAGTGCTGCATCAAACCAGTCAAAATACTGAAGACTTAAACTACAAAAATAATACTAGTAATAATAATAATAATATTAATAATAATAATAATAATAATATAGTACATTATGCAACGAGCCTATAATGGCAATAATTAAGACACGAGTATGTTTATAAAACGAGCGTATGCGAGTGTCTTAATTACCATTATAGGCGAGTTGCATACGACTGTTTATGTTGGACGATAATTATTATAACTATTTTATGTACTGAACAGAGCGCATAAGACGCAGAGAATGCCTTGTATTTGACCATGGCCTCCTCGATTACCCTACTATGACACTAGGCCACGCAGTGAAATTTAAAATAGAAGGCCTTGGAACTTACCGCAGGTGCGATTCTATCGTTATCTAATTGGTCAAACAACGGTTTCTTGAGCACTGATCGGTGGGAGAAACTCTTTCATAATGAAAAATAGTGTTATAATGAACCTCATTATAGTACAGTTTTCTGACATATAATAGTCACGGTAGAACATAAATAATAATAATAATAATAATAATAATAATAATAATAGTCGCCTCCGTAGCGTAGCGGTCAGCACGGTTAGCTGCCGCCCCGGAGATCCTGGGTTCGATTCCCGGCTCTGCCACGAAATTTGAAAAGTGGTATGAGGACTGGAACGGGGTCTACTCAGCCTCGGGTGGTCCAAATGAGTAGAGAGGGTTCGATTCCCACCTCAGCCATCCTCGAAGTGGTTTTCCGTGGTTTCCCACTTCGTCTTCGGGCAAATGCCGGGATGGTACTTACTGTAAGGCCACGGCCGCCTCCTTCCCTCTTCCTAGCCTACCCATCCCTATCTTCCAACCCTTCCCCTCCCTCATGAGGCCCCTGTTCGCTTTTCAGGTGAGGCCGCCTGGGCGAAGTGCTGATCACACCTCCCCAGTTGTATCCATCCCGACCAGATGTTCCAAGCTCCAGGACACTGCCCATAGAGGCGGTAGTGGTGAGTTCCCTCGCTGAGTCCGTGGGAACCACCAACCTAGAGGGTAAATTGACTAAATAAAAAAATGAAAAAAATAAAATAAATAATAATAATAATAATAATAAGGAAATTAATCGATGAATAAGAAAGACCTGGCAGAACAACTCGAAGCCAAAGAGAGGAAGATTCTGAGAAAGATCTTGGGCCCGGTCAAGGAACGAGGAGAGTATAGAAGACGACACAACGATGAACTCTATCTACATGACGTCGAGAAAATAACGGACACCATTCGCAAAAGAAGACTCTCCTTTTATGGCCATTTAACACGAATGAACTCCGGAAGATTGTCCAATCGAATCTGTGCCTACTTTGTGGGAAAGAAAACTAAAGGGATCTGGTTTACAGAGGTGGAAAAAGACCTACAAGAACAGGGGATATCACATGAGGACATCTTGGAACGTGACTCTTTGAAGAAGAAACTTGGGGAGATACAGAGTTTTCAGCCAAAACCTATATTGAAAACCGGCAAGAAGTGGACCGAAGAACGAAGGGAAGCTTACCGAAGAAGAATGCGCGAATACTGGGCCAATGTGAAAGAACGAGGGAATAGGCAGTTGAAATAACGTGGTCCATAGACGACCGATACGATAAAAAAATAAGGAAATTAATAAGAAAAATTGGCGCAGTTTGTATAGAGGGAATATGGAGAAAAAATAATCTCAGGAAATATATTGTCATTCTGAAAAAATCTATCACGCTTTTCGGGAAAGTCGAATGAAATTTTGTGAATAAATTATTAGAATGAACCATAACAGACCAACTAAAAGAATTCTCAACATGGCCCTTTTATTAAAAACTAAGAACAGCTGGCTTCGTGAAATTGAAACAGATCTCCAGGAAATCAACATCTCAGAAGACATTGCACGGGACAGTAAGTTCAGAACCAAAATCGACAATCACCAATTTAGAGACAAACCCAACACCAGAGCGACTATAACTTGGACAGAAGAACGAAGGAAGAAGCTCAGCGAAAGGATGAAGAGATTTTGGGAGGAAAAGAAGGCCAACACATTAGCTGCTACTGAGTAGGGCATAGCGCTGTAACAACTACAACAACAACAATAACACTAGTAATACTAATAATAAAATAGACGTGAGGCGCAGACTGCGGGCTTGGCGCGAACTTGGGATCACAGTTCATTAAGCACCGCTCCCTACGACCACACTTCGTCTTCCCACTTCGCCTCGTTTTTTACCACCGTTTCTCCATTTCTCACATTGTCTCCTTCCCCCTTGTTTAGTTAGTAAATCAGCCCGTGTCATCTGTCTGCCGCTAAGACGACGACGTTGGCCAACAAAGACGTCTTGGGTCTGCCTTTATGGTCAACTGTATAATGAGATAGCCCTCTCCGGGGTAGCGGACTGCAATGCGCGCAACATACACAGCAAGGATGATTTTTTATTATTATTATCAATATTATTTCCGTTGATTCCCCCTTAAGGAGAGCGTTAATATTATCAATTTTCATGGAGTTTTTATTTTATTTTTTGTCACTTTCTTCCGAAAATCCTCTCATATATTCACTATATTTCCTCTTTTTTTCTTCTATCCACTTCTTACCTGTTTCTTTTCTCTCCGGGCGTTTGCTCAAATTTCTGTTTTCTGATTTTGTCTCTGTGTATTCTCCTGTCTGTCATGTCTTCTGTGGAGATGTTTAGGTCATGACGTCTTCCACAGTTTCCTTTACCCAATTGGTTTTCAGTGTGTTATTCATAACAATGAGGGATGATTTTTTCAAGTTCCAATGGACTGTATAAAAATAACAGATTGACATACCAAACTGATTTTACTGCTAAATGTCTCAACATAATCGCCAAAACGATTGAAACATTTGTCGTGTCGTTACACCAGCTTTCCAATGCCCTCAGCAAAGACTACTGCCGCTACTGAGGTGAGTACGTCTGGAGAGTCTCCTGAAGTGTTTCCTTTTTGGCGAGGCGTTGCCGCCCAACCATACCTTCAATTCTCGAAATAGGAGAAAATCATTCAGGGCTAGTTTGGACTAACCGGCAGATGGCCCAAAACTTCACTCTTGAATTCTTTGAAAAAGTCTATTGTAAAGTTGGCTCAGAGTGGTTGTGAATTATTTTCACCTTTTTCGGGAATTGAAGGTATGGTTGGGTGGCAACGCCTCACCAAAAAGGAAAAACTTTAGGAGACTCTACAGACGAACCCTCCTCAGTGGAGGCAAAATATTTTGCCGAGGGTGGTGTATTCATTGGGATACACGTCTAGTCAGAGTTGGCTATTGTTGCTCTTTGCTTTCCTTTTCCTTAGCTTTATTTATTTAATTTCCTTTCTTACAGACACCATCAGCGACCCTCCGTATTCTATCTCTCTCAATCCATGTGCCTAAGATGTTTTTTAAGTTTGTTCTAGATGTGCATCTTCCATGAAATCTACCTAGCGGCATCTTGTGGCAACCAGCCTAAGTTCTTCGGATTCTCCGAGCTCAAAAGGACTTTCATACCGCTTCAATAGGCGTCGTCCTCATCGCCAGCTATCATCTCCATGAAGACCCTACTCCATGAAGAAATTATTTGTATGTACAAAGTTTTTATTATTTATTTCCCATTCTGATATATGTTCCTTTGTCTACTTCCCCCTCTTCTTCGCCCACCCAGTTCCCTCGTGTGCGCTTTTGCTCCCTCTCACTTCTAGTCTAGTCGTCAAGTGAACAGTTTGGTGCCAGCCTCCTGTCTCCATGAGGCAATTTTAAAATCGACGCCATGTCTGATTTGTAATAACGGTTACAAGGAACCATCGCCTGCTCAACATGCAAAGTTAAGTACAGTGATTTTAAACATTTTAATGAGTTTTTAATCTAAACTGCAAAGCTTCAATTGATTCATAAGAAATATTCTGATTTTCTAATAATGTGCAATAACGGCCACCACGGGATTTTCTGTCATGCTCAAGATAACTAAAGCTTATTTTCGAACATGAAATTTAGTACTTCTTGTACGATATAAAAGAGATTCTTTCTCTCACCGTGGGATTTTTGTCAAAACTCATTAATAACCTTCTAAAACTTAACTTGCCTTCGAGGAATTTTTACCGCTCCATCTAACTGTCATTACAGTTCTGGAATTTTCCATAACACTTCAAACCATGAAGCACTACGCTCAATACAGTTAAATTTCTGAAAACCTAAAGTTAGCTGGAACTATCCATTGCAACTTAAAACTTACTCAACGCACAAAACATGATTAAATTCAACCAAGTACCTCCCCTCCATAAACTGCAATAACTTTTCTCTTATTCTATGAACTTTCAGTGCTACAGTAGTGAAAATCTTAACACCTATCAACAAACTTTAGTGCAAAACAGTGTCCGTTCAACTATCTACCGCGCCGCGTTCGATTGAAGGCAAAAAAAAATGGCCAGAACTATAATCCCTATGTCCTTTTTCCCAATTACCTGTTACTAACAAATTTTACTATTTAGTCATTCTCGACGAGGCCTCGCTTAAAATTAAGCGCCCTCCCATTTTTGCCCCATGTCCCATTTATTCATTCTGCATAAATATGTAATCTTTCCTGTTGTAATCAGGAATCTCTAGTTTTCTAATTGTTAAATTGTTTAATCCAGGTTTCACAAAAGGTGACCTGCCCAATTTAAATGTATCATATATTCAATTCTGTTTAAATACTAGAGGTTATAGAAACCTCTATTTAATCTCTTTCTTTTCATCCTGCTTGATCAGGAATTTACAGCCTTTTCGCTCAAGAATGGGCATTTTCTAAGTCATTGGTATCCTAAAGACCAATACAAAGAAATATTAATCTAAAGTTTAATACATATACTAGTCTCTTTATATGCTTTTATTTAAAAAAGGGCATTGTCTAAGTAATTGGTATCCTAAAGACCAATACAAAGAAATATTAATCTAATGTTTAATACATATTATACTAGTCTCTTTATATGCTTTAATTTCTCAATTGTAAGCACATCCTTTTAAAATCCTTGTGAGATTCTAGTGCTTGTAATAGGTTCGAAACCTGTACATTATTAAACATTTTTTACGCAGTGTAAACCTCTTATTATTATATTTAAGACCTTGAAATCTTATAAATAGCTAAATTGTTATTCTCAGCTCCAAATAAGATCACAGATCTAAGTACTGAAAATTGTATAATTCTATCATCTGTTAAATATTTTTTCTTTTTTGGTTGCTATCTCTATTACTAGAACAAAGGTTAGGCAGGACCTTCTCTTCCCTGATTCTTCTCCCAAAATCATTTTATCTTTCAAAATAAAAATAAAGGCGATCACTGAATCAATAAAAACTTTACCACTTGTTGCGATTAAAACGAAACTTCCAATAACAACATTTATAACGTTTCTTTTAGTTATCTTGGCTAATTCTAGTAGACCATTGAGGCAAGTATAGCTTGCTCCGCCAGCTTCCTACTTGTAGAGATTTTCTCTCTGACTTGTGGTCTACTTTCAAAATTTTGGTTTTGTATAAGTTACGCCTGAGGTTTTCCTCTGTTCTAAACTGTTAGTCAGCACCCTGCTGGGTACGAGTTTAGCCTGCTTTGGATGCAACAATTGGTACTTTCTTGAAGTTTCTATTAATAATAATAAAACGATTGCTAAAAGCAATAAAGTTGCTTTATCGCAACCCACTCTGGGGGCATTCAGCCGTTCTGTCAGAGGTCCAACAGTGTCTAGAAACAAAATTATCACGCCAAATTCAAAGTCTTCTAGCATTTCGAAAGGCTTTCTTATATCTAAAACTTTTGAAGTAAAAGTGTCTAGGTTCTTTTCTTTTGGTATACCAGGTCTTGCTAATCACCCTTCCCCATAGTACCGGTATATCTGCTCGGGAGGGAAAGAGCACTTAGCGATTGCTCGCAGGCGACCCCAGCTCTCGCTGCACTTCCCGTTAGCCGTAGACTGGTCCCCACACATTTTATGTACTTCACTAGCTTTGTGAAGTAGAACCGTTTGCTCAATCCGTATTTTTCTTCTGTTTTGTGTTGAATTCTCTTCCTTTATACCGATACTTGTTTCCACTCCTAAATCCACCTCCTTTTCTCTCTCATCATCTTCCCTTAGGTAGGGTTAGTACTCAGTAATAACCTACCAGAAGGCATTGGGAAGCTCGTGTAACGATACGACAAATAATTCAATCGTTTTGGTGATTATGTTGGGACATAAGAATAAAACAAGCAATCATGTAGTAGTAAAATCAGGTTGGTATGTCAATCTGTTATTTTTATATAGTCCATCAGAACTAGAATAAAGGAGCCATAGTACACACATCAAAAAAAGTTTTGCATCACCTCGGTTCCCAGATCTCCGGCATATAGACGTTGACTGTGTATATTGTATCCAAGATACAGTCCCTTTGACTGTTCATAGATGTCACTAAAACTGCTCAAAGATGTAAACAACCATGCATGAGCAGGGCCTATTAGACGGAGGGGGTACGACAGCCGATCAGTTCCAGTCATTCCACCAGGACGAAGGTACGCTGCTCATGTTGTCTGTAGTTCTACCATGCCTAGAAGGTCAATACCGCAGTTCGATCGCGTCCGCATTGTTACTTTGTGTCAAGAAGGGCTCTCAACAAGGGAAGTTTCCAGGCGTCTCAGAGTGAACCAAAGCGATGTTGTTCGGACATGGAGGAGGTACAGAGATACAGGAACTGTCGATGACAGGCCTCGCTCAGGCCGCCCAAGGGCTACTACTGTAGTGGATGACCGCTACTTACGGATTGCCGCTCGGAGGAACCCTGACAGCAATGCCACCATGTTGAATAATGCGTTTCGTTCAGCCACAGGACGTCGTGTTTCAACTCAAACTGTGCGCAATAGGCTGCATGATGCGCAACTTCACTCCCGACGTCCATGGCGAGGTCCAGCTTTGCAACCCCGACACCATGCAGCGCGGTACAGATGGGCCCAACAACATGCTGAATGGACCCCACGGAATTGGCATCACGTTCTCTTCACCGATGAGTGTCGCATATGCCTGCAACCAGACAATCGTCGGAGACGTGTTTGGAGGCACCCTGGTCAGGCTGAACGTCTTAGACACACTGTCCAGCGAGTGCAGCAAGGTGGTGGTTCCCTGATGTTTTGGGGTGGCATTATGTGGGGCCGACGTACGCCACTGGTGGTCATGGAAGGCTCCGAAACGGCTTTACGATACCTGAATGACATCCTCCGACCCATAGTGCAACCATATCGGCAGAATATTGGAGAGGCATTTGTCTTCATGGACGACAATTCTCGACCTCATCGTGCACATCTTGTGAATGCGTTCCTTCAAGATAACGACATCGCTCGACTACAGTGGCCAGCATGTTCGCCAGACATGAACCCTATCGAACATGCCTGGGATATGTTGAAAAGGGCTGTTTATGGACGTCTTGACCCACCAACCACTCTGAGAGATTTACGCCGAATTGTCGTTGAGGAGTGGGACAATTTGGACCAACAGTGTCTTGATGAACTTGTGGATAGTATGCCACGACGAATACAGGCATGCATCAATGCAAGAGGACGTGCTACTGGGTATTAGAGGTAGTGGTGTGTACTGCAATCTGGACCACAAATGCTGAAAGTCTAGCTGTATGATGGTACAACATGCAATGTGTGGGTCTCATGAGCAATAAAACGAGCTGAAATGTTGTTTGTGTTGATCTCTATTCCCTTTGTATTTAAAGGTTCCGGAACTCTTGGAACCGAGGTGATGCAAAACTTTTTTTGATGTGTGTATATAAACAAGTAGTTCCGTGACGAACTAAAGAGTCTACTTTTCTTAAAATTTTAGATTCGTGCCAATCAATATAGACAATAGACATATCTAGAATAATGACGAAATCAAGGTGGTAATAATAACATTTCTAAGTAGTGCAGTTTGAAATACACCTGAAATAGTGTAGCCTAATAGGGTAACTCACTACAGTTGGCAGCCCTGGTGACTCTGAATATATTCTTAGTTCCATCTCTTAAGGTATATAATGTACATACAAAATTTGGTTGAAGTCTAATGGATAGTATGGACGTTACATGCTGTCTCATATTGGATATATCGGTGCGCGTAAAGTCATGTTGGGAACAATGCAATGTATGTAACGCTCAGAATTGATGTGAAATATTACAATCTATTATAGTGCCAATTGTGGATATAATACATTTGTTAGTATCGAAGTTACATGTAATTAAACATTGAAACTATCAGAAAGTTTAGAATCATGTTGGCAGCACTGAGGTATATACGTTACTCCAAATAAATTTTGAATGGCAGGTACTATACGTGTGCAAAGTTTAGAGCAGATGGCTTGCTTACTTTCTGATATATTGATATTAGGGTTAAACAAGTAGAGGGAGCATTTACTAACAGTTGGCTGCGCTGCTGGTTCTTACGAATACGCATTGTCATAACTGTTATGATACACAAAGCACATACGAAATTTGGTTGAAATCCATTTGTTAGTATAGAAGTTATATGCATTTAAAAACTGGACCTATCATCAGGATTAGAATCGTGTTGGCAGCACTGATGTATATAAGTTACACCATACCAAGGTAGAATGTTAGGTACTATACGTGTGCATAGTTTAGATCTTTTGGCTTGCATACTTTCTGATATATTGATATTAAGGTTAAAACATAGAGAGAGCATTTCTTAACAATTGGCAGCCCTGTAGGTTCTTTTGAATACGCACAGTCGTATCTGTTGTAGTACACATAGTTCATACGAAATTTGGTTTAAAGCCATTCGATTGTATAGAAGTTACATGCATTTAGAAATTGGACCTATCGGCAGGCTTAGAATCATGTTGGCAACACTGGCATAATCTGGAATGATATTATCTATACGTGTGCTATTTTTGGAATAGTTCGCTAGCATAACTTCTGAGATATCCAACATAGAGCTTAAATTACAATTGCGATTTTCAGCAGTTGGTAGCACTGACGTCAATTTCAAATATGGCCGTGAGATATTCAGGTACAGATCTTTACAGATCTTTAATCTTTGTTGCAGCCGTTTAGGAATTGATGGGGGGGGGGGGGGCGACGACGACACACACAGACAGACTGACAGACAGACAGACGGATCAATCTCATAGGTCTACTTTTTCTTCATTTTTGCAAAATGAGGAGGTGGGGGTGTGTGTAGCCACTTCTTGTGCACCCTTGATGGTGCTGCACCATCAAAGGCTCACGGCTCGTGAGTTCGTGAGATGGGGACCCCAATGTTTTCCTGAGCTGGGACCGGGTTTTCCCCTTTTCCCACTGTCTTTGGAGTGGGCCCTCTCCTCATCCCTTTCCTATTTGCCTTTCATGGCCCTTCTTCCTTCGAAGTCTCTCAATCCTTGAGGGTTGAGGGCATTTCTTGTTCACCTGTCGTTTATTTGCCTTATTCTTCCGTTTTCCATTTCTTCTTCCTTGGTAGTTAGTTACAGTTTACATTTACTTTTCGTTATCATCTTCAGTATCACCCAAACCATTAGGGGATGATAACCTAGATGTTAGGCCCCTTAAAACAACAATTATCATCGTAAACCATACAATTTTGCCCTGTTGATTGTAATCGTATCTGTTGGTTTAGATTTATTGTCGGTCTCTTTATCCATTATCCCTCTCCCTGAACTGGCTCGTAGATCTTTCTGACTACTTTCCTCTCTCTTTTTTCTAGTTCCTTGGTTTTAGTTCCTCCCTTGATTGCTGACGTTCCTGAAGTGTGTTAGGCTTCTGGTAAGACTATAGTATTATAGTGTAGTAGTTTGGCATTGATGGAAGTAGTAATTCCATTATTATCATTTATATTATTTCAGTAGCATAGATCCATCCTGTGGCGCTCACAAGAGATTCAAATGAAAGAAAATAAGACATTAGCAGTGACTAATTGCTCTCTAATTTCATAAATGTCTATAATCTCTTTAAAAAAATACTTTTAAGGAAATGTACGAAATGTGCGATTTGCAGATACTCTTGCTGTAGGAAAATTCGCTCCATAATTGCTGCCCACTTCACATTTTTGCCCCAGTGACGCCTGTTTCATGTCATTTTAATATTCTGAGGTCTCTCCTTTATCATTTTGCATGGATTTAAAAACAGTAAATCAAAGGAATGAGTACTTAAATCGTATAATTTCATAAATTTCGAATAACCAGTGAATGTTACGGCTAAGCTGTCAATCAATGGACTCAACACACAAATGACATTAGCAGTGACGAATTGCATTCTAATTTCATAAATATAGATCTTTGTAAGAAGTGTGCGATTTACAAATACTGTTGCTCTAACATGCTGCAATTTTCAGTAGCAACCTTTCTCCTTTAGTCTCTCATTATAAACCTATCGGGAAAAGTGTGGTTTGTGAACATGAGAAATTTCTCGCTCTGGTCCGCTAGTTACTATTATTACTATTATTTATTTATTTATTTATTTATTTATTTATTTATTTAGTATGTTTCGACCCATACAGGATCACATAAAGCAAGTTATGATCTGTTGCTGTTATTTTTCTTGTTCTTCCAGAATTCTTTCATCATGTCGCTATGTTTAGCTCGACGTTCGTCAGTCCATTTTCCCCTAGGTCTGCTGGGCTTATCTTCTGATGCAGCTTCCCAAGTGTAGATCTTATGTCTGAAAGTTTTGCGGTCTTCGATATCTGTGGGTGTGATGTTGGCGTTATTGAGATCAGTTTGGACTTGTTTAATCCAAACCGTTGTCGTCTTTAATTTTTGTGAGTACATCATTATTTTCTTTGTTAATCGGTTGTCATCTAGCCTCATAATGTGACCATAAAATTTCAAGCGTCGTTTACGGAAATCGGTTTCAATATTTGAATATTTTTCTGTGATCTTGTGCGATTGTAAACGATATCCTTCATCTGTAAGTCTTGGGCCAAGAATTTTTCGGATGATTTTCCTTTCAGCTTTCTTGATATTTTCAAGATCCCCTTTATAATTGAGGTTTAAGGTCTCACTGGCGTAGAGTGTTTCGGGTTTGATGACCGTCGCGTAATGTCGAATTTTAATGTTAATATTATTACTATTATTATTATTACTATTATTACTCATTCCATCATTCATTTTGTATCGGCAATGCATGGACCGTGTCATTCTCACTGTCTCCTACTTTTCCCTTCCCAGTACGCACAAATTTGTTCTCAATGTATTTCCTTCCTTTCCTGTGTTCAAATCTTTTCCGTTTTTAGCCTCGGGTCATGTTGGAAACTTTGCAATGCTTGAAGTTTTCTCTCGAGTGGGATGCGCTCCTGAATATCATTTGATATAATCTCCAGTTCAATGAACCAGCCTCATTTGGTTTTCCCTCTCCTGCAAGTAGATTATGATGCGGTTGGCCTTTCCGGATGGTATCGGTATTCTTTTCCACATGAGTAGTCTGTACAGTTGGTGGTAATGCCGTCCTTACCCAAAGTTCATTTCAAAATTCTCCTCAGACCAACTGAAAACGTCTAACAATAGATTACCTAGGTTGGTTAGTTGGTTCCTCTGTTTCGGGGCTGCGACAACGCGGCCATGTAGCCCCGTGTGTAGAATCTGTCTGATAACCGGTGTTAATTGTGATGGCTGTATTAGTGTGTGTTATCTGTAATTCAGGTAAGGACTGCAGACGATCAATTTCAAGTAGTTCCTACTTTATCAACCAAATGCTACTGTCAACGACATCTAGCTGCGAACTTGGCTACTAGATGCAACCACAACTGGCATCTGGCGACGAACGTTGGAAATTAGTACAGAGTTAATCAAATCTAACCTACAAATTTAGCTTCACACCCTGAATTAACTTCCATTGCAGGGTATGGGGACTTTTTAGGAATGATATAACAAAAGCCACAAAGTTAAAGATTGATAGAAAGGGAAGAAAACATAGGAAACCTTGGATCACTGAGGATATAATGGATGAAGGGCGGAAGCATAGAAAAATGAGATAAATAAAAGGCGCAAGGAAGTAAAAGAAGAATAGTTGACAGAGAAACATGCAAGTATGGAAAATTGTTTGAAAGTATGGACAATTAAATGCAGCTTTTTGAAAGATTAACAACATTTCTGGGAAAGGGAGACTAACTAACACGATATAAGGGACTCAGATGGGAAAATTGTAATGCAGAAGCAGGTGTAGAAAGATGGCAAACGTACATAGAGAGTTTGCTCATGAAGAGGGGGGGGGGGGGGGTATGTTTGAAGATCATGCAGTGGAAAGGATAGAGAGAATTAGTGGGGGCTTGATATTAAGGTCATCTAAGGCAAATTGCTCAATATTATCGCAAAAAAATAACATAAAATATGTAAAGACCGTCAAAGAAATAAGTTAATACAATGTCAACACCGTTAGTGTTGTGAGACTGATGACTGTTGTGTTCCTAGATACTAAATGGAGCCAATACATTGAGAGAAGTGACGTAGCGGGACACATGACGATAGGCTAGTATTCCTAATTTCTCTATGGACCTCGGGAACTGGTAGAGGTCAAGTTAGGGTCCCGGGGTGATGTAGTGGGACTGATAACCACGCTGTCCCTAGCTACTGTAGTCTTGAGGACCTCATGAATTGGAAGAAGCCACATTTGTGACCAGGGGCGATGTAGTGGGACTGATGACAATGGTGTCCCTAGCTACTGTAGTCTTGAGGTCCTCATGAATTGGAAGAAGCCACATTAGTGTCCCGGGGCGATGTAGCGGGACTGATGACCGTACAGTCCCTAGCTACTGTAGTCTTGAGGACCTCAAGAATTGGAAGAAGCCACATTTGTGTCCAGGGGTGATGTAGTGGGACTGATGACTATGGTGTCCCAAGCTACTGTAGTCTTGGAGACCTCAAGAATTGTAAGAAGCCACATTTGTGTCCTAGGGCGATGTAGTGGGACTGATGACGATGTTGTCCCTAGCTACTGTAGTCTTGATGACCTCATGAATTGGAAGAAGCCACATTTGTGTCTCAGGGTAATGTAGCGGAACTGATGACTATGGTGTCCCTAGCTACTGTAGTCTTGAGGACCTCATGGATTGGATGAAGCCATATTTGTGACCCGGGGCGATGTAGCGGGACTGATGACCGCACAGTCCCTAGCTACTGTAGTCTTCAGGACCTCATGAATTGGAAGAAGCCACATTTGTGTCCTGGGGCGATGCTGTAAAGCGCGGTACGTGGGTGGAAACAAAAGAACATCCAGCCCACTTGTGCTGTATTCTCCGGGCCTCATTGTTATGCCTGGGGGCCGATTGGCATCGTAAACGCCATCTTAAACACGCGCGGTGCTCACTCGATAAGCCGATCTCGGGATTTAAATACCTCAAGCTCTCGACACGCCTCGCAAGGGCCGTACGTGCTCAATACCCCAGTCATACCTTGAATAACCCTTTAGTACCCTCACTTAGGCACTACTTCACGACCAGAATACCTCTGGAATAATTCCATAACAATCATACAGTGTACCAAAGTTATGGCGCAGCAAATGCAAGGCTGCGTAGTCAACGCTGCTATTGTTACTGCGGAGAGAGCGGTGGGCGTAATTTAGACAGGGACCGGTGTCGGACAGCTGCCGAAGGCTCGGTCAAACAGGACGCGGGCTGTGTTTGTTAATTAGCTCAAACAATCATATCTATTTCAATCGCAACGTATCAATCATAACTGTACACATATTAACCTTTGTGCCATCTGAATAGTACAATTTTCACACTTCACTACAATTTTGAGAGGAACAAATTTCTGATTCGCTCTTTTGTGAACAAAACATTTTTTCTTGGACAAAAAGTGAAAAAATACTTTTTTGGAAACTTTGGCGCCACCTAGCTTCTGCATTTCAAAACGTATGACATGACCTCAATGAGACGAATTGAAGGTGACAATATCCTCTACATTTTTTGTTTAAAAAACTTTTCTTTAAAATACGTCGATTCAGAGAAAAACGCTTTTCAATGTTTTTTTGGGTTTTCTGACAAAATGATCGTGCAAATTATTCTAAAATTCAGAGTTAAGCTTTTTTCTTGATGCTTTTCTAACGATTTATAAAAAGCCAACCATAGCACAGTTTTTGAAACAAAAGGTTTCTTTTTTTTCTGTGCAGCTGTCCTGTACTATTCTGCCAAAAACTCTGGCCTACTGGTATCGAGTTTGAAAAACTTCTTCTTGTGGTTACGGACCAGACTCCGTACATGGTTTCAGCTGTTAACCAATTTAAACCTTTATTTCCTAAGTTGAAGCATATGACATGCTTGGTTCATGCCCCTCGTAGGGTTTGTGAATCCATAAGGAACGAATACGACATTGCAAATCATTTCATCTCTGCCCTGAAGATGATTCAACTGAAAGCTCCGAATCATGTTGTTGCCTACAGAGAGACCACTGGCCTGCCCCTTACTCGTTGGGGATTGTGGATTGAGTGTGCTGCCGTGTTGTGTAAGAATTTTGACGAAATTAGAGAGTTGGTGCTTTCTTTAGATCCAGCCGACGCAGGTGGAATTCCCAAGGCACGGCAACTTGCAACACAATTTGCAAACAGAACTATATTGTGACCATAGTTACAAGTACCTGACTGCAGTTATTAAACGATTAGAAGAACAAGATCTGAGCGGCTTCGGTGGAGTAGTCGGTAGCATGCTGAGCTTCTATGCTTAAGATAGCGGGTTCAAACCCGGCCGAAGCCGTCGGATTTTTTAAGAGCGTTAAAAATCCCTCAGTATGCCTTCCTTCGGAGGGGAAGTAAAGCCGGCGGTCCCATGTCATAGATTTATGGCATGTTAAAGATCCTTCCACTACTGTAATTTCACCTGTGTGAAGCTAAATTGGATACGTTAAGAAAGTAAACAACGCTCTTAGATTTCTACGTACCGCCAAGAGCCGACTGCGGTGGCGTCTAGTAGCTAAGTTCTGAACTTGGCCTAGTAGTCGTTGACGGTGGCACTTGGCGGCAAAAGTAGGAACTATTTGAAAAATTCTAAGTTGCAGTCTGTATTTAAATTTTAAAAAATCAGATAACACACACTAATACAGTCATCACAATTAACACCGGTTATCAGACAGATTCTACACACACACAAAGTACACGGGGCTACATGACCGCGTTGTCGCAGCCCCTAAACTTAAGAACCAACCAACCAGAACAAGATATGGAAAAGGAAAAACCATGGGATATTTTTACTTCCGTGAGAGAGCAGTTAGATGGTTTTGCCAAAGACAAACTTGAGTCTAGTCTTCAGAAGAATCCAGATATTGTGGAATTCACCACATTTGTAGAGTTGCCATCGCGAGTGAATACAAGGTTTGCTCCACAGGTTTCGGTGGATGTCGAAAGAAGCTTTTGCATCGACAAAGACATTCTATCTCCTAATAGAATCAGACTTACTTTAAAAAATGTAGAGATGCTTAATGTCTTGAAGTACAACAGCTTCATGTATTTCCTTCTTTTGATGAGTGATTTGATGTGCTTGTTTGTAATTCAATAAAATAGAATAGAGGGAAGAGAAAATTAGTTGAATAAACCAGCAACTTTTGCCCCCCCCCCCCTTTTTTTAAAGCTTATTTGTGCACCTTTTCCCTTCCTTTTTAGCCTACTTTTCACAATTTTCACATCCGGAACAATGTGTGTCTGTCTGTCCTTCTGTATGTATGTCTGTCTGGCTGGCTGTGTGTGTGTCCCCCCTATCAACTCCTAAACGGCTGCAGCAATCGGAACCAAATTTAGTATGAGTAAAGATGTGTACCGGAATATCTCAAGCCCATATTTGAAAATGATGTCAGTGCTACCAACAGCTGAAAAAAGCACTCGAAATTTGAGCTCCATGTTGGATATCTTGGAAGGTAAGAATGCAAGCTATTCCAAAATTAGCACACGTGTAGATAATACTATTTCAGTTTAATTTCCAGGAGGCCATACATGACAGTGTTGCCAAAATAATTTTAAGCCTTCTGATAGGTCCAATTTTTAAATGCATATAACTTCTACACTATCAATTGGATTTCAACCAAATTTTGTATGTAATATGTGTACATAAACACATATGACTGAGCGTATTCGTAAGAGCTACCAGGGCTGCCAACTGTTAATAATTGCTCTCTCTATTTTTTAATCCAAATACCAATATATCAGAAAGTATGCAAGCCGACAGCTCTATATTTTGCGCACCAATAGCACCTGACATTCTAGATTAATTTGGAGTAGTTAATATAAGTCAGTGCTGCCAACATCATTCTATGCCTGCTGATAGGCCCAATTTTAAAATACATGTTACTTCTATACTAACAAATGGATTTCATCCAAAATTGGCACAACAGGATATCATAATATTTCAGATTATCTCTTACCAGCACACGCATGACATTGTTGCCAACATGCTTTTACGCGTGCTGATAGATCCAATTTCGTCATTATTCTAGATAGGTTCATATACCGTAGATTAATCATTGGCATGAATGTTAATTTGAAGGAAAGTAGGCTCTTTACTTCGTCACGGAACTTCTTGTATCATTTGAAATTCGCACCCAAAAATCCTATCCCTGATCATCATCATCTTTTACATGCCATAAATCTATGACGTGGGCTTGCCGGCTTTCCTTCCCCTCTGGCACACCGAAGGATTTTAACGCTTTAAAAAATCCGATGACTTCGGCCTGGTTTGAACCCGCGGTCTTGGACATAGCAGTTCAGCATGCTACCGACCACGCCACCGAAGCCGTGAACCTTGTCCATAATATACAGTAGTTACACTCTTCTACAGTCATAACAAAATACATTTCATCGGACACGTTCAACACTGACATATGTCTGTTGACCAAGATGTCCAAAGCACAATACTCCGAGGTGTAACGGTGCACGTTCAAACGCTCACCACACATGAACCGGGATCGAGCCCACTCTCTTGAGATTTGCAGAACGGTAGCAGTAGAATCTCTGAAGACGTCATGACCACTTAGATACAGAGAATAGGCTACGTGATAGGTGAAGGCCTCCATTGCAGCCAATAAAACAATGAAACGTGTCCGAGGCGCCCCGTCCCGCGTCCCTCTCGTGAGATTCTCCCCCTGGATATAAATCAGGTTCCCCTAGCGAGCTCGCAGACCCATCATATCTCCCAAATATGTCTGACAACAAAGTGAATTTTCGACACGGAATATTGAAAGGAAGAAGGCTGTAGTTTAGGCAAGTTGCCTTTGATGGAATCACATGTCACATTACCTCACAGCTCGCCATGCATCTCCAGGCACTTGGCACGCAAACTGTGGGCAGCGACCCCACACCCCTCATTCACTGTGGCCCGATACGCTTCTCTACGCGTAACAGTCACGTTCATACCCCCCCCCCCCCCCCCGACATAACATGGAATAGTTTCATGTTCATTCATTTTTAGTCTATTTTCATTTATGAAACAAGTAGTTACTTGAAGAACTGGTGATGATGATGATAATTGTTGTTTTAAGGGGCCTAACATCTAGGTTATCGGCCCCTAATGGTTTGGGTGTTCGTGAAGATGAAAATGAAATGTAAACTATAACTAAAAACTAACTAGTAATTTATAGACTAGAAGAAGAAATGGAAAACAAAAGGAGAATAAGGCAAATAAAGGACAGGAGGAAAAGAAATGCCCTCAATCCTGGAAGAATGCGTATTGAGGGACTTGGAAGGAAGGAGAGCCATGAAAGGCAGAAAGGAAAGTGAAAGAGAAGAGGGTTCTCCCCATAGGTAAGGGACAAAAGGGGGAAACCGGACCCAGCTCAGGAATCCCTCGGGGTCGCCAACTCCCGAACTCACCAGCCGTGAGCCCCTGAGGGTGTAGCAATATCCAGGGTGCACCAGAAGAGGAGGAGCTACATACACCCCGCCTCCTTGAGGGCCTTGAGCAGAAGGCAGGAGATAACAGGAAAAGTAAAAGAAGGCTGACCCTCGCAGAAGGAGGGAATCAGAAAAGATGAGACAAGGGCCAATTAAGGCGGGAAAGGAAGAGACTCCCTAGGCCTCGGATACCCTAATACCGTCGGGGTCGGAAGAGAACAAGAGTTGACCAAGTGAGGTCGACAGGAAAGAAGACAGAGAGGAGCCCGGCACAAGTAAGTGGAAGCAATGCCGGACTCAGCTGGGGTCCCGTGGTCGCCAACCCACGTCCCACTAGATGTGAGCCCCTGGGGGAGTTTGAAGAAATACATAGCCTATTTTCATATATGCTACTTATGTTAATTGCCTCTATCAACATTAAACAAGTAGTTCCGTGAAGAACTATACAGCCTATTTTCATATATCCTGCTCATGTTAATTGCCTCTATCAACATACAAAATGTTAGTTTAATTGCTGTAACAGATTCGTAGATATTGAGAACCGTCTAAATATTTCAGATGGTCGCCAGGTTGGATTTTTATTTTTGTACTATTACATTAAGATTATTGTGTACGTGTGGTATTCAAACTTCAATCGCATGATTAGAACACAAGAAGTCAAAACGAGATTTTAAAATTACGCACAGCAGCCATCTTGTGATTATGCAAGCAATCGAAATAAATTAGATGCCAGTGGATCAACATTTGTATAAGCATTTAACGTGCAACGTTTCATGGCACTCGGATAGTTAATTCGCGAGAAACGTCCATTTAAAAATTTATACTTCGCGTCGCCGCCATGTTGGATTTGTGCTCACCAGGCTACTGAAAGTCCTATAGGTGAACATATGTTCATAGTCTCTATGAACATTAAAAAATTCAGTTTGGTTGCTGTAAAAGATTCATAGATATTGAGAACCGTCTAAATAATTCGGAACCTCGCCAATTAGGATTGTTATATGTATAGGCCATAGAGTTATATACCATTCAAGGACAATTATTGCCTAGGTTCATTATTCAAACTTTCACTTCGATCGCATGATTACGACACAAGAAATAAAAACTTAATTTTAAAATTTCGCACAGCCGCCATCTTGAGGTTATGTAAACAATTGAATTAAATTAGATGGCAGTGCATTACAATCTGCAAAATCATTTACTGTACCACATTTCACTGCGTTCAGAGAGTCAACTCACGAGAAAAGTCTATTAAAATATTTCAAATTCGCTTGGTCGCCATGTTCGTTTTGTACTTGACAGGTTTATGAAATATACATAGGTAAACTTGTAACATTACCCTTTATCACCGTACAAAATTGCAGGGTGATATCTGTAATAGTTTCGGAGATATAGAATATCAGTGAAATATTTCGCATAGCCGCCATTTTTAGGTTATGTAAACAATTGAACTAAATTAGACTCCAGTGTGTATACATATTTGCTGTACCAAGTTTCATTACGTTTGGATATTTAAATCGCGAGAAGAGTCTATTTAAAAGTCTCAACTTCGCTTTGCCACCATGTATGTTTTGTAGTCACCAGGTTTTTGAAAGTCTCATAGGTGAACTTCTAGTAGTGCCCTTTATCACCGTACACAATTTCAGGGCGATATCGGTAATAGTTTCGGAGATATTGAATGCTAGTGAAATACTTCGCACAGCCGCCATGTTGGATTGGTGAGTCGTAACAAGATTTGAAGGGCACGGTCGAGGTTGCCGGGAATAGTGCTATGAACTTACCGAGTTTCACTGAAATCGCTCCAGCCGTTTAGATTTTATTAGGGGGACACACACACACCTCACACACACACACACACACACACACACACACACGGACAAAAGGTGATCTCATAAGCCTATTTTTTTTTTTTCAAAATTGTAAATAGGCTAAAAAATCAGTTTGATTGCTGTCACAGATTAATAGATATCCAGAATTGTCTAAATATTTCGGATGGTCGCCATGTTGGATTATAATATATGTAGGCTATGGAGTTATGTATTATTTGGGGAGGATTATTGCGTAGGTTCATTATTCAAACGTTGATATCGATCTCATGATTACGGCACAAGAAATAAAAACAGAATTTTTAAATTTCGCTCAGCCACCATTTTGAGGTTATGTAAAGAATTGAAATAAATTATATGTCAGTGCATTGCGATGTGTATAAACATTTGCTGTACAAAGTTTCACTGCGTTCGGATTGTTAAATCGCAAGAAAAGTCTATTTAAATGTTTCAACTTCGCTTGGCCGGCATGTTCGTATTATAGTTAACACGTTTTTTAAAGTCACATAAGAGAAATTCTAGTAGTGCTCTTCATCACCGTACAAACTTTCAGGATGATATAAGTAATGGTTATGGAGATATAGAATGCTGGTGAAATATTTCGCACAGCCGCCATGTTGGATTGATGAGCCGTAATAAGATTTGAAGGGCACGGTCAGGGTCGGCCAAAATGGTACTATAACCTTACCGAGTTTGATTCGAATCGCTCCAGTCGTTTAGATTTTATTACGGGGGGACACACACATATACACACATAGCCTACACACACACGGACAAAAGGTGATCTTATAAGCCTTTTTTTTTTCATACACGAAAATAGGCCATACATAGGCTTATGAGATCACCGTTTGTCCGTGTGTGTGTGTAACTCTTCAAAAAGGTGCAAGGCAACTTTTCCATCTACACATTGAACAAGCTATGAAGGAAATTAGAGACAATCTGAACTAAGAGTAAAGATTCAAGAAGAAATAATGTAAACTCTGAGATTTGCTGATGACATCGTTATTTTAGCCAATTCAGCAGTGGATTTGAATAGACATTTGCTACTTAGTAAGAAAAATAACCAGTGATGGACGAAACAAAGAGCATTTGAAAGTAGGTTGGCTCAGGGAAGAAATACATTTCTACAGAAAAGAAATCTCTTGACATCAAATATAGATTTAGGTATTAGAAAGCCATTGTCTGAAACGTGGTGATTTATGGTAGTGAAACTTGGACTGTTGGCGCAACAGAAAAGAAGAGAATAGAAGCATTTGAAATGTAGTGTTACAAGAGAATGATGAAGATCAGATGGGAACAGAGAGATACAAATGAAGAGGTATGAAGATGATTAGAAGAGGAGAGATGTTTCTGGTGACTGCTAATGAAGAGAAGAGATAGGTTGGTAGGATACATACTAATACATGCACGATTAGCAAACTTAGTTATGGACGGAAGGGTTGAGGAAAAGAACTGTAGCGGTAGACCAAGGTTAGAATATGTTAAACAGATTGCCTCGGATGTAAGGTGTAGTAGCTATGGAGAGATGAAACAATTAGCTCAGGACAGGGGACCGAGGAGAGTTGCATTAAACCAGTCAAAAGACTGAAGACTAAAATCTTCAGTCGGTCAACACAAACTTGTCCATTGACTGGGCTGGGTTACAATGCACGAGTATATATTATATATAGAGAGAGAGATAATGCCTGTGAATGCCTTTCAATGAACTATAGTCTAGAGAAGTTGGAGTTTCTGGAAAGGAGAATCCTCTGGAAAATCATGGGCCCAATGCAGCCGGAAACAGGATGGAAACTTCGGAGCAACGCCGAAGTTTACCGGAATGTAGAAGACATCTCGGCTACTATGAGGAAACGGAGGCTAATATTTCTTGGACACATGTACAGATTGGACAAATCTAGATTAACCAAGCAGTTGTTTGACTACTTCTGGAACAAAAAAAACAACAACATCATGGTTTAAAGAAACTCGGAAAGACCTTGAGAGATCTAACATCCAGAAGGCCCAATTGTTGGAAACGGATACGTTTCGAAACAGGATACACAATTTGGAAGGGTTTCATGACGAGAGACGAGCTACAAAGACCAGAAGAGCTTGGGCGGCCGAACAACGGCAGCAGCACAGCCCTCGCATGAAGGAGTACTGGAGACAGAGGAAATAACAACTAAAACAGTGAAATTGTAGCGTGATCCTAAGTGGTCAATTCGCAAGTAAAAAAATAAATTAATATAACATGATAAATAAGTAAATGAACACTCATGTATTAGTTATGAGGTGATGGAGGATTACGTGTTTTGACCGTCAAGCGGTCATCATCAGATCCTGATCACTGGCTGAATGTTTAAATTTATATACAAATATTATCTGTGTAGTCTTATTATACTTAGTATTGTACCCGATACCTAGTTGAGGCTATCGGCTACGCCAGCTGACATTAAGCCGTAGTTGAGATTTATGGGAAAAATTGTAAAGATAGCGCTCACATCGAGTCGAGAAGAATGTTAGGAAATGACGTAGAAGGTCAAGGATCAAGAAGGCACTGCCAGTCAAGCAGATGGAATTATGGGAGGAATATTGAAGTTTTATTAAGATCTTTACGGAACATAGTGTTTAATCATCTCAGAAGAGAAGAAATGTCAAGCAATATATATGATAATAACTTGAAGAAAGACAGATAATCCCTTAAGTTATTGTATAATTTAATAGCCGAGATGATGTTGGTCGAGATTATATTTGTGACGCATGACCACATAAGGTGGGGGAGCATCACGTGACAGCGCCAGGTACGAGCTTCTCAACGCAGTCTAGAGACATCAGTCGAGTTCAGTCAGCAGGGCTGAGTAGTACACATGCGCAGAGAGTACGGAAAATTGAGCGGTGCCCAGCACTTGTTGCGTGGCGTGAAAGCGACAGTATTACTTAACCAAGCAGAGAGCGAAAGTAGGTCAGTGAGCCAAGGCGAGCAACGCACGGTAGACGGCGAGAAGACCGGTTACGAGGCAGGCTGTACGGGCCGTGTAAGCAGGAGAAGAGCCGGGATTAGAACAGCATTGTAATACGAGATTGAGAGCTTTATTTCGAGCTGCATTTTGTAACGCAGAACAGCACAGCGAAGCGGCATGGCGAGGCCGGCTTTAAGCGTAGATCATTCTGGAACAGTGCAGTAGATCAGAGCGTGCTGTTTTCCGACTTTTATACGCAGGCAATATTAAAGAAGCTGAACTTCATTTCAACATTCAGTTACAACATTGAGTTGGGACTTGTATTCAGTAATAGAATTGTGCAGGCGGATGGTTGTAATATACTGCAATTATGAACTTAGATATTCAAACGACATTACGACTTATGCATTTCATTACGGAACATGTAGAGCGACCATGGGGTCAAGCTAACATTAACGCTTTTAAGGCAAACGAAATGTTACAAGCATATGCACTTATGAACATAGGCACGTGCATTAATACAATTCCTTTTTATGAATTACTAGCTGAAGTACCCGTGCTTCGCTACGCGTCATAAATAAAATAAAATGTGAAGGTGACAGTTAAAACAGGGGATAGGCGAGGTGCTGCGCAGAGGGAGATTAAGGATGGAACATTTTGTCCAACTACGCCGCTCGGCGTGGACCGTGTTTTATAGCACAAATTTAGGTTTTACTCGCTAACGGTTGGAGATACCTTTCGGATAGAAAATGTAATTTTAAACCTCGTATATGCCATCAAAAGTTTGCTATTTCTTAGCGTTCTCTTTGTATTTGAAATGGAAATATGAAAGTTTGAAACCAAATGGTGTAGTGACGTCACTAAAATGGTCGCCATATTTAAATAGTGCAAAGTATTGAAATCAAAAGTAACCTATATGTTAACCAGGTAAATCAACTACTTCCATGTAAAATTCATGTAAATCGGACCAGTGGTACTTGCGTGATTGAGTAATACACAGACACACACCATCCCATTTTTAGCCTCCCTTCGCTCGCGGCATAGTCGTGTCATATTGTTATTCAATGAAATGCAGGTTTAACCCCGTTAACACCCCTTTAGAACCTGAATATCCAAAAATCCCTCCTAAGTAGACGTTTTCGACACACAACAAACATATCCCCAAAATATCATCCTGCTAACATTAATAGTTTGGGTTGGTCGATGAGAGTAAATATACAAAAATCTTTCCTTTAGTGGACGTTTTTCTTCCAGAATTTCACCCCTCCCCATAGGCCCCTTAAATTGGATTTATGATAAAACGGTCGAACACCTATTTAATTTATTTATTTATTTATTTATTTATTTTTAAGCTGATTGATTTCCTACGAGTTTCAAACTCCTCGCCTATGTCGTTTAAGAGATACACGCACCGTTAAGAATCTTTCAACCCCCACTTTTCATCCCTTTCACCTCATAATATACACTACATCGAAAAACCATTAGACATGTGTCAGCTTATTTTAACCGGGTGAGTTAGCCGTGGTCGTTACGGCATGACTGTTGGCAGTCGCTCACATCCGGGAGGCGAGGAGGTTCGAATCCCCCCGCCGGCAACCTTGAAGATGGTCTTCTGTGGTTTCCCATCTTCCTTCCAGGCAAATGCCGGGGTTGGTCCCTAACTATAGGCCACAGCCGCTACCTTCCAACTCCTCGACCCTCCCTTCCAACTTTCCTCCCCAACGGTACTTGTAGCTCACCCATTGGGTGTCCGTCTCGAAGCAGCTACAATACTGGCGAGCCGAACATGTCCTCGGACACTCCCGGCACTGAAAGCCATACGCTAAAAAAAAGCTTATTTTAATTGATTAGTATATATGCCAAGTATCACATCCCCAAATGAAACCACTCGTGAGATATTGTTATTCAATGAAATGCACGTTTGCCTCCTTAACACCTATTTAGAACCTGAATATTCAAAACTCTTTCCTTAGTGGATGTTTTCGACATACAACGAACATATCCCCAAAATTTCATGTTTCTAACTTCAATAATTTTGGCTTGGCGATGATGAGTGAGTGAGTGAGTGAGTCAGGACATTTTCTTTCATTTATTTTTGATAATTTCACCCCTCCCCATGAACCCTTTAAATTGGATTTATGAAACAAACGGTCGAACACCTATTTACTTACTTAAAGCTGTTTTCGCCCTGAGTTTGATGAGTGAGTAAGTGAGTCAATCAGTTAGGACACTTTCTTTCCTGTTTTCCCCCCCAGAATTTCACCCCTCTCCAAGGGCCCCTTAAATTGGATTTATGAAAAAACGGCCGAACACCTATTTACTTGTATTTTAAGCTGTTTTTCCCGCCGAATTTCAAACTTCTCGCCTATGTCGTTTAAGAGATAGACGCTCCGTTAAGATTCCCTAAACCCCTAATTTTCATCCCTTTCACCTCATAATATACACCACATCGATAAACCCTTAGATATATGTCTGATTATTTTTAATGATTAGTTTATATACCGAATATCACATCCCCAAAGAAACAACTCATGAGATATCGTTATTCAATGAAATGCACGTTTACCCCCTTAACATCTCTTTAAAACCCGAATAAACAAAAAACATTCCTTAGTTGACGTTTTCGACATACAGCGAACATATTCCCAATATTTCATTTTTCCGACTTTTATAGTTTTCGCTGGGCGTGATGAGTGAGTGAGTCAGACAGGACATTTTCTTTCAATTATTTTTACCAGAATTTCACCCCTCCCCATGGGCCCCTTAAATAAATTTATGAAAAAACGGTCGAACACCGATTTACTTATTTATTTAGCTGATTTTTTTCGCTGAGTTTCAAATTTCTCGCCTATGTCGTTTAAGAGATAGGCCTACACGCTCCGTTAGGAATCCTTCAACCCCCACTATTCACCCCTTTCACCTCATAATAATACACCACATCGAAATGTACTATTCAGGAAAAAATATGCAAATATGATCGAATCCGAGCCCTAGTTATCACTAAACCAAATTAAGCTATAAAATTCATCAATACATACAGTATAATGCGCTTAAGGGGGTCAAGGGGTACTCTAGAATTTTTTCACGTAAATTTCACGTGTGAGTGTGGTACGAAAGGTCTTTTTCACCCGACTATAAAGGGTCTCCAAAAACCACATTTAAAGGCCCTTAAATTGACAGTGTCTGTGATATTCCCAGAAAACTAACTTCGCTTTGATATACCTATGAAGGAATGACAAACCCCCCTAACCACTGCACCAGTAGCTGAATTGATAAAGTCTGGTTATTCATACCAAGGTTAAATCAGTCATAGCTTTCATGATTGAGATTTTGCTAAGTGTACTCTTTACAACTAGAATATTCGCGAAGCCGCCACGGGTAATGCTAGTCATCTATAAATCAGCTTCTGCGAGTTTCGTCATTTTCCGTGGTATAGAAAACACTGCCTGATGCCGATCATGCCACGTTTAAGTGTGAATAGACTTTACAGTGAGTTTACGGCCGGCGGGATCACGTGCTGGTAACGTTACGGTTACGCCACTGCTAAGTGTAAATAGACCTTTATCGTGGTTATTATTATTATTACTTATCTACTGTAATAAATAAATCAATAAAAGTAAAATCAGTTCTTTACCTTAATACAGCCGAAATGTAACCATTTCTCACTTAGTGCAATTTTGCATACGTCCCCCTTAAATTGCATTTTGTGACAATTTTGAATCTAAATTACATTTTGTAAGTATTTTCTATCTAAATTGCATTTTGTAAATCTTGTCAATTCAAATAACAGTACAGTAAGTATGTAGTTAGTTTTAGTTGTAAGTAGGTAGCTAGTTTGTCTAGTAGATATATGTCATTGTTCTATTAGACTGTGGTGTGTGAGTGTGTCTGGTAGCAGTTGCATTGTTTATTAGTTATAGTTCATTGCTTCAGTAGACTGTGATGTGTGAGGGTGCATGTGAGTGTGCCTGGTGACAGACTGTTTTAGTGGTAGTATTTGTTGTTGGTGGAACTTAAGTTTTTTGTTAGTAGAATTTTGGTATTTAATTGTTAGTACGGTAGAATTGCTCTTTACTTATTCTGAAAGGGAGTAGCAGCCTTTCAGAATAAATCAATTCTTTACTAGTCTTATAGACGGTTAAGATATTGATAATATAAGCCAAATAATGGCTACACTGCGTCCTGCTGCACGGCTGAAAGCAACGGGAAACTACAGCCGTATGCTATTCCCGAGGATATGCACCTCTCTATGCATAATTACATGTGATGATGGCCTCCTCCCTTGTAAAATTTCAATCCGGAGGTAAACTAGTCCCCCGTTCGGATCTCCGGGTGGGGACTACTCGAGAGGGGGTTAACATCACAGAAGTGACAAAGAGGAAATCTGACATTCTACGTATCGGAGCGCGGAATGTTAGAAGTCTGCTAGGAAGTGGAAGGTTAGAAAACTTAGAAAGGGAAATGGATAGGTTGAGGTTGGATTTGGTTGGGATTAGTGAAATGCGCTGGCAGGAAGAACAGGACTTTTGGTCAGGAGACTATAGGGTCATTAGCACTAAATCAAACAATGGCCAAGCAGGGGTTGGCCTCATATTGAGTAGGAAACATGGACAGCGGGTGGAATATTATGAGCAATATAGTGAACGGATTATTGTAGCAAAAATCAATACTAAACCTACGTGCACCACAGTGGTACAAGTCTATATGCCTACCAGTCAAGCTGATGATGAGGATGTTGAAAAGGTCTACGAAGAAATAGACGAAATTCTGAGGTATATCAAGGGTGATGAAAATGTTATAGTAATGGGAGATTGGAATGCTGTGGTAGGAAAAGGGAGAGAAGAGCTGGTAGAATTCTGCACCGAACATGAGTTGGTCATAGCTAACACCTTATTCAATAACCACAATAGAAGAATATACACATGGATGAGACCAGGAGATACAGGGCGTTACCAAATCGACTTCATTATGGTCAAGCAGAGGTTTCGAAACCAGATTTTGGATTGTAAAACATATCCTGGTGCTGACATAAACTATGATCACAATCTGGTTGTAATGAAATGCAGATTAAAGTTGAAGAAACTGAAGAAAAGTCAAAAGCCAAAAAGGTGGGCAATAGACAGACTGAAAGAGAAGGATGTAAACGAAAGATTCAAGAAGAGTATAAAAGAAGGACTAATGAAAAACCCTAAACAAACTTCAATTGCAGACGAATGGGCACTTTTGAAGAATGAAATAACAAAATCCGTAGAAGAAAACATTGGTAGGAAAGAAAGAATAGGTAGAAAACCGTGGATCACTCAGGATATACTAGAATTGATGGATGAAAGGCGGAAACACAAGAATCTAAGAGATGAAGAGGGGAAAGCAGAATACAGACGTCTGAGAAATGAGGTTAACAAGAAGTGCAAGGAAGCAAAAGAAGAATGGTTGAAAGAGAAATGTGCAGGTATAGAAAATTGTCTGAAATTAGAAAAAGTAGACACAGCTTATCGAAGGATTAAGAATACTTTTGGGGAAAAGAAGACTAAGTGCTGTAATATTAAGGACACAAATGGAAAGCCTCTAACAGATAGGGAAGAAAAGGTTGAGAGATGGAAAGCTTACATAGAGAGTTTGTATAAGGGAAAGGAGATTGAGAATCATGTAATGGAAAGGGAGGAGGAAATTGATGAGGATGCAAAAGGAGATTTAATATTGAGATCAGAATTTGATAGAGCTTTGGAAGACTTAAGCAGGAACAAAGCACCAGGCATAGATGATATACCGATTGAGTTGCTACGCTACATAGGAGATGAAGGTCTGATCAGGTTATTTCACTTGGTGTGTAGGATTTATGAGACAGGTGAGGTACCCCCTGATTTCAAGAAGAATGTAATCATCCCTATACCAAAGAAAGTGGGAGCTGACAGATGTGAAGATTACCGTACAATCAGCTTGATTACTCATGCTTCAAAGATCCTGTCAAGAATAATTTACAAGAGGATTGAAAGCCAGATAGAAACGGAGTTGGGTGAAGACCAGTTTGGTTTCAGGAGAAATGTAGGAACAAGGGAAGCTGTACTAAGTCTTAGGCTGATTTTGCAAGGTAGAATAAGGAAAGATAAGAGAACGTTCATGGCTTTTGTAGACTTAGAAAAGGCTTTTGATAACGTTGATTGGACTAAATTTTTTGAGATTTTGAAATCGATTGGAATAAAGTACAGGGATAGGAGGGTGATATACAATCTGTACAGAAACCAGACAGCAGTCATTCGAGTTGAAGGACATGAGAGAGAAGCTGGTATTCAGAAAGGTGTAAGGCAAGGCTGCAACTTATCACCCATACTTTTCAATCTTTACATTGAACAAGCAATGACGGAAATTAGAGAAAAATTTAAAGTGGGAGTGAAGATTCAAGGAGAAATAATTTCAACTCTGAGATTTGCTGATGACATCGTCATCTTGGCCGACAAGCCTGAGGATTTGAATGAGTTTTTGAATGGTATGGACTCCGTCTTACGGAAAGAATTCATGATGAAAATAAATAAATGTAAAACAAAAATACTGGAATGCAGCCGAAATAAATCAGAAACCTCTATGGAGATCAAATTGGCAGGTGAAAAGCTGAAGGAAGTAGGAGACTTCTGTTACTTAGGAAGCAGAATAACCAGTGATGGACGAAGCAAAGAGGATATTAAAAGTAGGCTGGCTCAGGCAAAGAAAGCATTTCTACAAAAAAGGAATCTGCTGACATCGAATATAGATTTAGGTATTAGGAAGTCATTTTTGAAAGCCTTTGTCTGGAGCGTGGTGCTCTATGGAAGTGAAACTTGGACTATTGGTGCAGCAGAATAGAGGAGAATTGAAGCATTTGAAATGTGGTGTTACAGGAGAATTATGAAGATCAGATGGGTAGATAGGGTTACAAACAAAGAGGTATTAAGACGAGTGGGAGAGGAGAGATGCTTCTGGCGACTGCTAATGAAGAGAAGAGATAGGTTGGTAGGACACATACTAAGACACCCAGGAATAGCAAGCTTAGTTATGGAAGGAAGGGTCGAGGACAAAAACTGTAGGGGTAGACCAAGGTTAGAATATGTTAAACAGATTGCCTTGGATGTAGGGTGTCGGAGCTATGTAGGGATGAAACGATTAGCTCAGGACAGGGAGGCATGGAGATCTGCATCAAACCAGTCAAAAGACTGAAGACTCAAACGACAAACGACAACGACATCGAAAAACCCTTAGACACATGTCTGCTTATTTTTAATGATTAGTTTATAAGCCGAGTGTCACATCCACAAATGAAACCACTCGTGAGATATTGTTATTCAATTAAATGCAGGTTTAACCCCCTTAAGACCCCTTTAGAGCCTCAATATCCAAAAGTCCTCCCTTAGTGTACGGTTTTGACATACAACGAACATATCCCCAAAATGCCATGTTTCCAACTTCAATATTTTTGGCTGGGCGATGATGAGTGAGTGAATGAGTCAGGACATTTCCTTTCATTTGTTTTTCTTCAGAATTTCACCCCTCCCCATGGGCCCACTTAAATTGGATTTATGAAAAAAAAAACTGTCAAACACATATTTACTTATTTTTTATGCTGATTTTTTCCGCTGAGTTCCAAACTCCTCGCCTATGTCGTTTAAGAGATACACGCTCCGTTAGGAATCTTTCAATCCCTACTTTTCACCCCTTTCACCTCATAATATACACCACATCGAAAAACCCTCAGAAACGTGTTTTCTTACTTTTTAATGATGAGTTTATATACCGTGTATCACATCCCCCAATGAAACCAATCGGGAGATATTGTTATTCAATGAAATGCAGGTTTAACCCCCTTAAGACCCCTTTAGAACCTGAATATCCGAAAATCCTCCCTTAGTAGACGGTTTTGACATACAATGAACATATCCCCGAAATGTCATGTTTCTAACTTCAATAATTTTGGCTGGGCGATGATGAGTGAGTGAGTGAGTGAGTGAGTTAGTCAGGACATTTTCTTTCAATTTTCTTTTTTCAGAATTTCACTCCTCCCCATGAAACCCTTAAATTTGATTTATGAAAAAGACTGTCGAACAGCTATTTACTTACTTTAAAGCAGTTTTCCCCCTGAGTTTGATGAGTGAGTCAATTAGTCAATCAGTTAGGACACTTTCTTTCCTGTTCCCCCCCCCCCCCCGAATTTCACCCCTCCCCATAGGCCCCTTAGATTGGATTTATGAAAAAACGGTCAAACACATATTTACTTATTTTTTATGCTGATTTTGTTTCCGCTGAGTTTCAAACTCCTCGCCTATGCCGTTTAAGAGATACACGCTCCGTTAGGAATCTTTCATTCCCCACTTTTCACCCCCTTCACCTCATAATATACGCCACATCGAAAAACCCTCAGACTCGTGTCTTCTTATTTATAATGATGAGTTTATGTGCCGAGTATCACATCCCCCAATGAAATCAATCGGGAGATATTGCTATTCAATGAAATGCAGGTCTACCCCCTTAACACCCCTTTAGAACCTGAATATACAAAAATCCTCTCTTAGTGGGCATTTGCGGCCCTTGGGGAAGCAGCATACCAAATTTCATTCCAATCCGTTCGGTGGTTTCTGAGATTTCGTGATGAATGAATGAGTGAGTGAGTGAGTGAGTGGTATTTGACAAATATATAGTAGAAGTTAGTGTCAAGTCTTTGTTATGCTAAACTCGGTTGACAGTGCTGTGTGAGTAGGTGAGTAACTAACGGGATTTCAAGTAAAGATGCTCATTTTCTATACCGGTAGTGCAGAGCGCAACTGGCATCCAGACGGCCGTGTCTCGACTTGAGCTATGTTGCCATGGAAACTATCTGCCTTGCCATTCCTTCATGAGTATATTTTATGATTTGATTAGCCTGTGCTTGAGTGCAAAAGGGCCGAAATCAGAAGAATGAGAAAGACTATCGAAAATGCATGTAGCCAGCGGTTCCTTCTGGGTCCTAAACTATGTGTATGCAAAATTTGGTTGAGATTGGTGGAACGGTGTAGATTTGTATACGGAACCAACCCACCCACCCACCCACATACATACATACAGACTTTCACTTTTATATATAAGATTATAGAATATCGAGTACGAACACAGCTACAGGGTGTTTCAAAAACTTATACACTCTCATAAATAAAATTTATTTTCTGCAAGTGAGACTTAACCGCTGTGGAGATTGAACTTTTAACAAGCGAACCGAACATTATATGGGACAGTGGCGTAACATAGAAGAAGAATATGGGGTACGCTGCTTTTATGAACATTTACGTAAGAATTTGGACAGTATCCGCTATGGATAACATGCAGTTCATCATGTCGGAGTAAACGAAGACGGAGACGCGATGGCACCACGGAGCTATGGATTCGATTCCTGAAGAGGAGGAGGTCTAACAGCTGATTCACTAGGGATATGAAGGCGATCGTTATTGCGTGGGTGATACGATATTCACGTCGATCTATCGAGAAATTTATTACACACGAGGATAATCGACGATCTTTGAAATATATTAACAGCTGATATGAGAAGGTACTGTAAGAGTTATGACTTTCTGATATGATTTTTCCATGAACACTGGGCATACTTGTATATATTTTTCTAGTAGGAGTTCTACGATTATTTAGACATGGCTTAGACATTATTTGCTCCAAATTTGCTAGAATATGGCGTTACCATATGATATGGCAGGCACCATTATACGAGATTCTCACCATTGGTTGGCTTTATTAAGCAGATGTTTGGTCTTTTAGACATTTTCCAGTAAGGATAGTTTTTCTTGGACAGTTATTTTTTTTTGTGACGAGTATTTCGAACTCGTGATCTGCAATTGGATTATTTAAATCACTTCGTCAGTTCATTGCATACTAGCGAGTGTGTATTATTCATCAGTAGGGATTTTACCATTGGATTGTTTGGAGATATTAAGATGTTATTCACTCAAGTGAATGAATATCGCTTTTATGTGACAACTAGAGACTTGTTGATTCCAATCTGGTAGATTCACTCATTAGACAACGAGATGGGGCCTTTCGTATTTATACGATTGCGTGGTGGTACACATCTTTACCCATCGTTCAGGGCATTATCATGTTAGACAACGGGGCAAGGCCTTTCGTATTTATACGATCGTGTGGTGGATACTCATCTTACTTGCCATTGAGGAACTCATTTTTATCATCCGAGTGTACTTGAGATTGTAAGAGGATCAAACAAGAAACTACTAGTCACATATCAGTCGAATTTTATTAAATAAATTAGAAATAAATGTCAGCAGGGTTACATTTGTAATTCTTGTTTGCCAATCCAATATTTTGTTGCTATACTCTTTTGAGAGTACTTTCAGTTAACAGCTGATACAGCTAATGCTTTTGATAATTTTTATGATTGAGTTTGATACCTTTGAGAAGGATTTAAAGTAATTGAATCTTGTAAGATGAATCATTAATGATCAGATTTATTTTAAGGCAGATCAGTATTGCATATTTCGATGTGAGAGATTATAACACATTAGTGTTTTTCTGTGAAGTGAATTATGAGAGTTTTGAGAGAATTTATGCCATTTGAAAGCAGATTTTGAATTTGATTTCAATTACTGAGGTAATGTTTTTCCTAATTGTTTAAGAAATTGTCTAGATGTGATCAGATTAATTACAGTTATTGGAGATTGTGTGCGTTGATAATTTGAAGTCAGTTATATAATTTGTAGATCATGCAACGTGGTTAGGTGAAGTTTGTGATAGGCAATTTGTTGAAGTTGCCAAGTGGAAGTTGCAATATTGCTAATGTATTTTGAAGCAGACATGAGGTTGTCGAACCCAGTCTAGCATAATTTTGAGATTCATGCTGTGCGCTGAATATTTATGGAGTTTGTGGAATAATTGTGGTATTCAAATGTGATATTTGATGAAGTGAAAGTATATAATGTAGTTGTGGATAGTGAGATCCAACGTGAGTTTGTGAAGGCAATAATATTTTTTGGCATGATAATTGAATACGAGGTATAACTTGGAAGTGATAAAACTGTAAGACAACGTTCTATAACCCATATTAAACAATTTGTTAGGAAATTAAACAAATAAATAATGTTGATAATACAAGATTTTCTGATAATAATAATTAATGAAATAATAATGTGAAATTTAAGCATATTAATGATCTGACCTAATGAAATAAAAATCAGAATGACTAGATGAAATAATAAAATCTAAATAACCTGACGAATAAAATTTAAATAAGTTGATAAATTAAATGTTGAAATAGATCAATGAATTAAGTAAATGGATGAATTAAAGTTTGAATAAATAAGCTGATTTAAAGAAATTAATAGATGATTGAATAGATGATGAATAACTGAATTAGAAGGTGATAATTAATTAAAGAAGCTGATGATTAATAAATTTGAATGGATTTAAATAAATTTAATTGAGATATGATTTGAAGAATTGCAACTTGTGTTGATGAATTAAACAATTTATATTGATGATTTAAGATGATTTAATCTGAAGGAGATGATGAAAGGAGAGTGTGTGAATAATTAGAGAGCATAATGAATTGATGATTATAATGTTCATTTAAATGATTTGATGATAATGAATTAATTATTCTGACTTGAATATATTGAATTTTGAGATGAGAACTAAAGTGAGAAATATTTAATTTTGATGATGATGATGATGATTATAACCAATGAGTAGTGGATTTTCTGTGATTCACAAACAAGTAATTATTAATGACAGTGTAAATAGTGTAAATTAATTATTCGATGTTTAGGAGCATTTTACTAAAATATTCTGCATTTGAATAATGCCATGCAAGCCATAAATGATGTGATATTTAAATATGTGATTAGAATATATGTGTTGAGACAGATTAATTATATTTTTACATCCACATTCATGATGTTAATTTAAAAAGAAGTTAGGTCTCAGTTATCACGAATGTCAGTGACGCAAAGACATAGTGCTACGGTGATCCTGAGAACCCAAGAGAACTTTAGAAATTTTTCCTAGTTTATGTGGATTAAATACACTTTGAGTAGAATAGAGATGGTTCGATTTTCTGGACAATGACAATTTGACGTTGGCATTCGACCATGCTCTCAGGTAGGATGAGTGTTTAATATGTCTGTCTGACTATCAAAGTTGAATAAATTTGTTTTTATCTTAGTTGTGATCTGATGATGATGTGATTTTCCTTTTTCTTTCCTTGTCTTAATTAAGGCTTAACCAGGAAGGATGTGGTTTGCTAGGAATTCAGTTGATGGCGCCCATTTATATTTGTTTCTTTTAATTAAATTTAAACCCGTAACGACCCTGGAGATACTTTATCTCGTATTACCCTCTGCTTTTGTGATATTTCAACTGAATTTCCGACACATTCCTTATTTGATTTCATGTTCATTTAACTCCGCTCTGTCCTGGAAATCCAGGAATGCGATGTAATAGCAGATGGGTCATCGCATCCCCAGGACGAACGGGTACAGTATAATATGGCTAGTTGGTGTTTGTATTACGATTCGCAATTTGAATCTCGTTACTACCCTACCAGCGAATTGTTGCCGGTGGCGGAAATCAGAACTAATGCGCTCCGCCCACCCACACGCCTGGGATAGACGCGCAGTTTTCGCCAGCGAAACCTCATCGGGTGTCGACTGTGTGCATGGTTCGTGCTGGGCCGTGCGCTGTGCGGTGTGTTCTCATTGTATGACTGTAGAAGCGCTCCCCCTCTTGCCCGGCACCCGCCCGCAGCAGCCATAACGTGGCGAGCTGACGTAATGTATACACAACAGCCCCGCTGCACTCCAACGGTATCAATTCCCTGGCATTGTAGTATATGAGGCTAGTTTGAGGATTATGCACGTTAAAACAAACAATACAATAAATATAATAAATTAAACTATACAACCTGTGCTGCTCGCCAGCATCACTCGTTATTGGGTTATTTTGTCAGGATCCAAATCGCTGTATATAAGGTGCGTTCAAAAAGTAACGATCCGGAGGCATAATTACAGAAACCAGTACCTGTATGTTAGAAGTATTGGCCCTGGCTCTTGAGGCACTTGTCCCACTGTGACAGGAGGCGGTGAATGGCTGTCTCATAAAATTCCCTGGGCTGCGATGTGAACCAGTTCCGCACGTACAGCTGGACGTCGGCGACCGAGGTGAATCGTTGGCCCCGCAGAGCCCTTTTCAGGGGACCAAACATGGCGAAATCACAGGGAGAGAGGTCTGGCCTGTATGGAGGGTGACCGAGAACCTTCCATTTGAATTTCTGCAGGAGTGCCGCGACTGTGTTGGCCGTATGAGGTCGTGCATTGTCATGGAGCGACCATGGCGGCTATGGCGTTCACTGTCACTCGGCGGTTCTGGGTAATGAGTGCATCAACCACCTGGACGTTGTCATCGGTAATGCAGGGGGGTGCCCCAGACCGGGCATCATCGGCTAGCGACACCCGTTCTTCCCTGAAGCGCTTGTGCCACGCCTTGACCCTTGCAAGGGACATGCAGTGTTCGCCGTACAATTGTGACATTCGGCGATGAATGCCCGTTCCCCCTACTCCTTCCGCTGTCAGAAACCGAACAACACCTCTTTGCTCTTCGGTAGACGCCTCTATGTCACTGTTTGCAATGCGACTGGCAGCGTTGGACGATTGATGCATGCTGCTGCTGCTCGCTTTGTATCGTCACGTGATGTGCACGCGTGCCTTCTAGCGACGGGCTGTGACCTTCCACGCTCTGGTCGGAACCACACCTGGTTACACACGCCACGATTAGCCGATGTAGTCACCGGTTTGCGCATTCCAGCCTCCGGCTCGTTACTTTTTGAACGCACCTTATAATATCAGCAGATTCGGATAACAAACGTGCGGATGTGGGGCGGATGTGCATAACAAACTTGCGGATGTGGGGCGGATGTGCATAACAAACTTGCGGATGTGGGGCGGATGTGCATAAAAAACTTGCGGATGTGGGGCGGATGTACATAACAAACTTGCGGATGTGGGGCGGATGTGCATAACAAACTTGCGGATGCAGGGCGGATGTGCATAACAAACTTGCGGATGTGGGGCGGATGTGCATAACAAACTTGCGGATGTGGGGCGGATGTGCATAACAAACTTGCGGATACAGGGCGGATGTGCATAACAAACTTGCGGATGTGGGGCGGATGTGCATAACAAACTTGCGGATGTGGGGCGGATGTGCATGACAAACTTGCTGATGTGGGGCGGATGTGCATAACAAACTTGCGGATGTGGGGCGGATGTGCATAACAAACGTGCGGATGTGGGGCGGATGTGCATAACAAACGTGCGGATGTGGGGCGGATGTGCATAACAAACTTGCGGATGTGGGGCGGATGTGCATAACAAACTTGCGGATGTGGGGCGGATGTGCATAACAAACGTGCGGATGTGGGGGCGGATGTGCATAACAAACTTGCGTATGTGGGGCAGATGTGCATAACAAACGTGCGGATGTGGGGCAGATGTGCATAACAAACTTGCGGATGTGGGGCGGATGTGCATAACAAACTTGCGGATGTGGGGCGGATGTCCATAACAAACGTGCGGATGTGGGGCGGATGTGCATAACAAACTTTCAGATGTGGGGCGGATGTGCATAACAAACTTGCGGATGTGGGGCGGATGTCCATAACAAACGTGCGGATGTGGGGCGGATGTGCATAACAAACTTGCGGATGTGGGACGGATGTGCATAACAAACTTGCGGATGTGGGGCGGATGTGCATAACAAACTTGCGGATGTGGGGCGGATGTGCATAACAAACTTGCGGATGTGGGGCGGATGTGCATAACATACGTGCGGATGTGGGGCGGATGTGCATAACAAACTTGCGGATGTGGGGCGGATGTGCATAACAAACTTGCGGATGTGGGGCGGATGTGCATAACAAACTTGCGGATGTGGGGCGGATGCGCATAACAAACGTGCGGATGTGGGGCGGATGTGCATAACAAACTTGCGGATGTGGGGCGGATGTGCATAACAAACTTGCGGATGTGGGGCGGATGTGCATAACAAACTTGCTTATGTGGGGCGGATGTGCATAACAAACGTGCGGATGTGGGGCGGATGTGCATAACAAACTTGCGGATGTGGGGCGGATGTGCATAACAAACTTGCGGATGTGGGGCGGATGTGCATAACAAACTTGCTTATGTGGGGCGGATGTGCATAACAAACTTGCGGATGTGGAGCGGATGTGCATAACAAACTTGCTTATGTGGGGCGGATGTGCATAACAAACTTGCGGATGTGGGGCGGATGTGCATAACAAACTTGCGGATGTGGGGCGGATGTGCATAACAAACTTGCGGATGTGGGGCGGATGTGCATAACAAACTTGCGGATGTGGGGCGGATGTGCATAACAAACTTGCGGATGTGGGGCGGATTTGCATAACAAACTTGCGGATGTGGGCCGGATGTTTATAATAAAACTAGCGGATGTGGGGCGGATGTGGGGCGGATGTGCATAACAAACTTGCGGATGTGGGGCGGATGTGCATAACAAACGTGCGGATGTGGGGCGGATGTGCATAACAAACTTGCGGATGTGGGGCGGATGTGGGGCGGATGTGCATAACAAACTTGCGGATGTGGGGAGGATGTGCACAACAAAGTTGCGGATGTGGGGCGGATGTGCATAACAAACTTGCTTATGTGGGGCGGATGTGCAAAACAAACGTGCGGATGTGGGGCGGATGAGCATAACAAACTTGCGGATGTGGGGCGGATGTGCATAACAAACGTGCGGATGTGGGGCGGATGTGCATAACAAACTTGCGGATGTGGGGCGGATGTGCATAACAAACTTGCGGATGTGGTGCGGTTGTGCATAACAAACTTGCGGATGTGGGGCGGATGTGGGGCGGATGTGCATAACAAACTTGCGGATGTGGGGCGGATGTGCATAACAAACGTGCGGATGTGGGGCGGATGTGCATAACAAACTTGCGGGTGTGGGGCGGATGTGCATAACAAACTTGCGGATATGGGGCGGATGTGCATAACAAACTTGCGGATGTGGGGCGGATGTGCATAACAAACTTGCGGATGTGGGGCGGATGTGCATAACAAACGTGCGGATGTGGGGCGGATGAGCATAACAAACTTGCGGGTGTGGGGCGGATGTGCATAACAAACTTGCGGATGTGGGGCGGATGTGCATAAAAAACTTGCGGATGTGGGGCGGATGTACATAACAAACTTGCGGATGTGGGGCGGATGTGCATAACAAACTTGCGGATGCAGGGCGGATGTGCATAACAAACTTGCGGATGTGGGGCGGATGTGCATAACAAACTTGCGGATGTGGGGCGGATGTGCATAACAAACTTGCGGATGCGGGGCGGATGTGCATAACAAACTTGCATATGTGGGGCGGATGTGCATAACAAACTTGCGGATGTGGGGCGGATGTGCATAACAAACTTGCGGATGTGGGGCGGATGTGCATAACAAACTTGCGGATGTGGGGCGGATGTGCATAACAAACGTGCGGATGTGGGGCGGATGTGCCTAACAAACTTGCGGATGTGGGGCGGATGTGCATAACAAACTTGCGGATGTGGGGCGGATGCGCATAACAAACTTGCGGATGTGGGGCGGATGTGCATAACAAACGTGCGGATGTGGGGCGGATGTGCATAACAAACTTGCGGATGTGGGGCGGATGTGCATAACAAACGTGCGGATGTGGGGCGGATGTGCCTAACAAACTTGCGGATGTGGGGCGGATGTGCATAACAAACTTGCGGATGTGGGGCGGATGTGCCTAACAAACTTGCGGATGTGGGGCGGATGTGCATAACAAACTTGCGGATGTGGGGCGGATGTGCATAACAAACGTGCGGATGCGGGGCGGATGCGGATAACGCTTTGTTTATCCGCAAGGGCTCTAGTTATGTGTTAATTTCAATTGTAGTTCTCATGTTATTGGCATAGCCGGAAATCGAACCCAGACCTCCACTGCAATAGCCAAGATGGCTAGTAATTACTCCACTATAGCAGTAAGTAACAGTAATAATTCCCATCCTCATAGGAGCAGATGACCTAGTGGTTCCGCCATCCGTGATTCGGGGCAGTAAATATCGGCTGCAGTCATGACTAAGCCGCTGATGTTACGTGCTCGACTTGGAGAAGACCATTCAGTTTCAAATAAAGTACTGCCTGATACAGGGAGGCCATCCATTTAACCTCGCGCGGAAATAAAAAAGACCTTAAAAAGTGAATTAACCCTGAAGCTATTTTGTTGCCACTCCATTTGAGACGGGCTGTGACCTTCCACGCTCTGGTCGGAACCACACCTCGTTACACACGCCACGATTAGCAGATGTAGTCACCGGTTTGCTCATTCCAGCATCCGGCTCGTTAATTTTTGAACGCACCTTATATAATGATAGGTGATACAACACTTCATTCCAGACAACATTACACAATTTAACAAAACATTTTGTGTTGAGCGTATTATTTAATGCATATATTCTGTCTACATCGAACAGAAACCAAAAACACTAGTATTAATCAAGTTTGCTTTTGTACTTTATGCAATGGTAAATAACGTTGCTAATAAAATTAGGCCTCATGAAGCACTCAGTCAAGATTCTGAAGCTTTTCAATAGTTAAAGACTTCTTTTCCTAAATTGTCAGAACTTACTGTAAATTAAATAAACTAATGGCCAGTGAAGAATTTCCCCAATTACTCAACTCAATTAACAAATAGGGGGACAGGCAAGGAACACCCATGTCAGGCGCAATGGTAGCAAAATTAAAAGTAGGAAAAGTTATGAGATTACCAGAGAAAAGGGAAAGAATGATTAAGGTCTGGAGACTAAAGGAAAAGGAGGTTGCAGAAGAATTTAAGAAAGAATTGCAAGAACAGATACCAAGGACGGATATTACCCATGTGGAACAAGAATGGGAAAAGTTCAAGAGTGCATTTGTAAGCAGTGTAGGGAAAACAAGGGGTAGAACATCAGGAAAGGTACCGTACGGGAAAAGGCGACAAAATGGTGAAATGATAGAGTCAAAGAAAAGGTAAGGGAGAAGAAGAAAACTTGGAAGGAATGGAAAACAAAAATGACTGAAGAAGGTAGAGCAAAAATATATAGAAGCAAACAGAGATTGCAAAAAGTAATTGCAGAGGAAAAGAAGAAAAGCTGGGAAGAATTCACTCAGGAAATAAGGGAGGATTTAAATTGTGGAATGAAATTGCTGTTTGGAATTATAAAAAGTAGAAGAAATGAAAAGGTGGACACTGGGTTCATGAAAAACAAAGAAGTTGAAATATTGACAAAACCAGAAGAGATAACGGACAGATGGAAATAATATTTCAGCGAGCTGTTGAATGTGAGACGCCAGGCATGCGGAGAAGTTACGCAAACAGCCAAAACGGTGGAGGAAGAAATAGAAGAAGAAGCAGACATTACTATGGCAGAAGTGGATTGGGCAGTTAGGAAGATGAAGATGGGGAAAGCTGTGGGAATGGACGAAGTGGCAATAGAAATGATCAAAGCGGCAGGACCAGTGGGACTGCGGTGGACATACAGACTTCTCAGGAGTGTGTGGAGAGAGAAGAAAGTTCCTGTAGACTGGAAAATGGGAATAATATTGCCAATATTCAAGAAAGGAGACAGGAAGGTGTGTGGTAACTACCGAGGAATCACCGTCATCTCGCATTTTGCCAAAATAATGGAATGAATCCTAGAAAAAAGAATTAGAGTAAAGGTAGAAAGCCAAATTGAGGAGGAGCAGTTTGGATTTAGAGGGGGCAGGTCAACAGTGGAACCCATTTTCATTCTGAGACAGAACATTGAAAGGAGTTGGGAATATGGGAAGGATATGGTAATGACTTTTATTGATCTAGAAAAGGCCTATGATAGCATCCCTAGAACAAAAGTTTAGTAAAGCCTAACAAATAGGGGGATAGGCAAGGAACTGAGAGACATGATAAAAGGAATGTGCATGGATTGCTACAGTAGTGTGAAGACTAGAGTCGGGACATCGGAATGGTTTAAAATTGTCACTGGGCTAAGGCAAGGAAGTGTGTTGTCACCATTATTGTTCGTAATGGTGATGGATGACATCATGAAGGCAGGAATGAAAGAATATAGTAGGGCAAAGATGAAGCTAAGTTTGTTTGCAGACGACGTTGTGATCTGGGGCGAGGATGAGATGGAGGTTCAAGAACAGTTAGACGTAATAAATGAAAAGATTGAGCAATGAGGATTGAAGATAAATGTGGAGAAGAGTAAAACAGTGGTGATGAGTAGAGATAAGAAAGAAGGAAAAGGAGTAATCAAAGTAGGAGATAAGGAATTGGAAGTAGTGAAACACTTCAAATACTTGGGAAGTGAACTGACTGAAGATGGAAGACTAGATTTGGAAATAGCAGAAGAATACAACTCGGGAGTGCTTTCTACCAACAGGTACGGGGATTAATATGGAAAAGGATATACCAATTAAGGTTAAAGAAGTTATGTACAAAGCATATTATGTTCCTATAATGACAAATGCAGCAGAAACTTGGATAATGACTAAGAGGGATGAGAGCAGAGTACAAGCAGCTGAGATGAGATTCCTGAAAAGTATGGTCCAGAAAACGAGGAGAGACAGAGTGAGAAATGAAGATATACGGAAATAATTGAGAGTACAGAAACTAAATGACAAACTGAGCAAAACAGATTGAGATGGTCTGGACATGTCAAACGGATGAATGAAGTAAGGCTACCAAGACGAGCACTGGAACGACGGATGACAGGGAAGAGAGGACGAGGAAGACCAAGAATGCGTTGGATGGATTCGGTGGAGAATAGTATTAGAAAACGGAACCTGGATTGGAACACTGTGTCGGAAGAGGAATGGTGGAACGACAGAACAAAGTGGAGAGGAATCATATTTGCCCTCGGCCCTCGCCCAGTGTGGGCTGGAAAAGGGGAAATGAAGATGATGATGATGACTCAACACCCACGAAAACCAAGCATGGTACAGCCTTAAAGCAGTGATCCATGGCTTCCTTGGAACTAAGAAAGCTGAGAGCTTATTTCCACTATGCTTGAGAACTTTAAACTAATGGGTTGCAGAACGTCTCTTAAAGTACAATGCTCACTTGGACCAATTTAATTATAACTTTGGGCATATTCAGAAGAGCATAGGGATCGTTTTCATCAAGATGTGATGGACTTTGAGCAACGTTATCAAGGACGATATAATGAGAACATGCTGGGTGATTACATACGGCGGCTAATACGAGAAAGTTCGTACCCAACAGAAGAAGTACCAAAAATACTCATTTTTAAAGCTTGTTTGTATTGGTTTTTTGATTTGTAGATTAATGTTAACTATGTTTCGTAAATAAATGTATTGTAGATTTAAAAAAAATAACGTTTGGTTTCGTTTGAAGTTATAAAAATAGAGAATTTCCATCAAATTTGAACTTTTATTGTGGGAAAAGCAAACCTTATTAGGTAAAACTATCTTTTCTTTCATTAGTTAGGCATGACAAATCAAATTCAGAGGGGCAGATGACCTCGTAGTTCCGCCCCTTAAAACAACAATAACTAACTAACTAAATCAAAATCAGACATACAGAATCCAGCCTCAAAATTCCTGTTGACTTGTGTTACTTGCCTGGTTCCTGTTGCCCAAACCTTTTTCAATGCTCGCGTTAATCAGCTGTCGACGAACAAATGCCTGTCTCGTAAGTTTTTCTTGCACAGTACTGTATTAATTCGTAGCTGAAATATATAAATACAACACTGTATAAAGTATTTACACCACTTTTAGGCTATTTTCATTTATGAAAAAATAGGCTTATGAGATCACCATTTGTCCGTGTGTCTGTCTGTGTGTGATTCGTGTGTGTGTGTGTCCCTCTAATAACTTCTAAACGGCTGGGGTGATTTCAATGAAACTCGGTAAGTTCATAGCACTATTCCGGAAGACCCCGACCGTGCCCTTTAAATTTTTGTCACGTCTCACTTATCCAACATGGGGGCTGTGCGAAATATTTCACCTGTATTCAATATCTCCGAAACTATTGCCGATATCACCCTGGAATTTTGCACGGTGATAAAGGGAACTACTAGAAGTTCACCTATGTGACTCCTGAAAAACTGGAAACTACAAAACCAACATGGTGGCCAAGCGAATTTGCGACTTTTAAATGGACGTTTCTCGCGATTTAACCAACCAAACACAATGAAACTTGGTTCAGTATATGTTTATACATATTGTAATACACCGATATCTAACTTCGTTCAATTGTTTACATAACCTCAGGATGGCGGCTGTGCGAAATATTTCACCGGCATTCTATATCTCTGAAACTATTACCGGTATCACCCTGAAATTTTGTACGGAGATAAAGGGCACTACTGGAAGTTCATCTATGAGACTTTCAAAATCGGATCACTACAAAAGGAACATGGCGGCCAAGCGAAGTCGAAACTTTTAAATATACTTTTCTCGCGATTTATTGATCCAAACGCAATGAAACTTGGTACAGCAGATGTTTATGCACATTGTAATGCACTGGTACTTAATTTAGTTCAATTATTTACATAACCTCAAGATGGTGGCTGTGCGAATTTTAAAATTAGTTCTTATTTCTTGCGTCGTAATCGTGCGATCGAAGTGAAAGTTTGAATAAAGAACCTTAGCAATAACTTTCCTTTAAAAGTACATGGCCTTATGGCCTATGCATACAACAATCCAACATGGCGACCATCCGAAATATTTAGACGGATCTCAATATCTACGAATCTATTAGAGCAATCTAACTGAATTTTTTAATGTTCATAGGGGATATGAACATATGTTCACCTATAGGACTTTCAATAACCTGATGATCACAAATCCAACATGGCGGCAACGCGAAGTATAAATATTCACATGAAAGTTTCTCGCAATTTAACCATCCGAGTGCAGTGTCACTTGGTGCAGTAAAGCGTTATACAAATGTTAATCCACTGGCATCTAATTCATTTCAATTGTTTCCATAACCACAAGATGGCAACTGTGCGAAATTTAAAAATCTCGTTTTTACTTCTTGTGTACTAATCATGCGATTGAAGTTTGAATACTACACGTACACAATAATCTTCATGTAACAGTACATAACTCTAAGACCTACATATATAAAAATCCAACATGGCGTCCATCCGCAATATTTAGTCGGTTCTCAATATCTACGAATCTATTACAGCAATCAAACTGATATTTTGTATGTTGTTAGTGGCAATTAACATGAGTAGAATATATGAAAATAGGCTGTATAGTTCTTCACGGAACTACTTGTATATTTTTTCAATATGTCCATTATTTGCACGTCCATGATTTATTTAATTTAGCATAGGCCTACCTCCGTTAACCGGAAAACTATGTTCAGCAGAAAAAAATGCGAGTCCAGTTCATTTCAGTAGAAGGCAGATTTCATTGTGGTATGAATTGAATTTGTACAGTAATGTAAATGTCTAATGCAATGATGTAAGTACAGTACTGTATATATAATTCAAACCAACATCTCGAAAGAGAACTGGTGTAACACTGTAATGGTCGTGTTAAGCCACTCCAATTCTGTGTCGGACCCAATAAAGGAACGAGGTTATCGCGAGAGTGTGGGTGACGGATAATGCGGTGGCTATTGGGGACGACAGCTCGGGAGGGTTGCTACATTGACACGCCAGCCACGCGCAGGGCCGGTAACTAGCGCCTCCAACGTGCGTCGCATCTTCAGATGGAACCACATAATTACCAGATGTCGCTAGCTTCCCGTCTTCTCCTAGTCCATCGCCACGATAATAGAGTTCAGTAGCTCAAAATGTTTCAGATTCACTCATCAACACGTTGGGTGATTGCCAAGCCACTGGGGCTCGACCCCATGTCCCATTAGGGGCTCAGATCTAGTGGGACGTGGGTTGACGACCACGGGAACTCAGCTGAATCCGGCATTGCTTCCACTTACTTGTGCCGGGCTCCGCTCCGTCTTCTTTCCTGTCGACCTCTCTTGGTCAACTCTCGTTCTCTTCCTACCCCCAACGGTATTAAGGAGTCAGAGGCCTAGGGACACTCTTCCTTTCCCGCCTTAATTGGCCCTTGTCTCATCTTTTCTGATTCCCTCCTTCTGCGAGGGTCAGCCTTCTTTTACTTTTCCTGTTATCTCCTGCCTTCTGCTCAAGGCCCTCAAGGAGGCGGGGTGTATGTAGCTCCTCCTCTTCTGGTGCACCCTGGATATTGCTACACCCTCAGGGGTTCACGGCTGGTGAGTTCGGGAGTTGGCGATCCCAAGGGATTCCTGAGCTGGGTCCGTTTTTTTTTCCTTTTTCCACTGACTTTGGGGTGGGCCTTCTCCCCTTTCCCTTTCCTATCTGCCTTTCATGGCTATCCTTCCTTCCAAGTCCATTAATCTTCATTCTTCGAAGGTTGAGGCCATTTGTTTCTTCCTATCCTTTATTTGCCATCAAAAAGATGTACCACTAGTTTATCCTCTCGCTAAGAGACGTTCTACGAACATCTTCGAAGGGAAACACTCATTGGAACTTAAAATCAGTCAGATATTCACGAAGTAGATTAGTTTTACCTTCGACTGGCTGTGTGGCTCAGCGGTAGTATTCTCGCCTGCTGTTGCCAAGGTAGGAGGATCGAATCCTTGCACAGTCAGCTGGCATTAGATGGTGCGTAGAAGAGCCGTGTCAGTAGATTTAGAGACATGTTAATGATCCCCTTCGGGGGGGGGGGGGGCAAAATTCTGGCACCCTGGCGTCTCTAAATCCCAGAGTAGTTAAGAGGGACGTAAAATCAATAACAATAATATTATTATCACTTTTACCTTCTCTAATGATAGGAGCTCCAATATATGAATAAAGAGGTAATAATTAGTGGAGCAAGGTGAGACCTCTTCATGTGTATAGACCACCCGCCCGGTTTTTAGCCTACTTTTCACATTTTGCAAAAATGAGGAAAAAGTAGACATGAGATCGGGCAAATGTGTGTCTGTCTGTCTGTGTGTGTCCCCCCTATCAACTCCTAAACGGCTGCAGCAATCGAAACAAAATTTGGTAGTAGTAAAGATATATACCTGAATATCCCACGGCCATATTTGAAAATGATGTCAGTGCTACCAACTGCTGAAAAATCGCAATTGAAATTTGAGCTCCATGTTGGATATCTTGGAAGGTATGGATGGGAGCTATTTCAAAATCGGCACACATATAGATAATAATAATATTGCAGTTTAATTTCCAGAAAGCCATATATGGCAGTGTTGCCAAAATGATTATAAGCCTACTGATAGGTCCAATATTTAAATGCATATAACTTCTACACTATCAATTGGAATTCAACCAAATTTCGTATGTTGTATGTGTACATAACCAGATATGACTGAACGTATTCTTATGAACCACCAGTGCTGACAACTGTTAAAAATGCTCTTAATTTATTTTATCCAAATACCAATATATATGAGAATGTATGCAAGCCGACAGCTTTAAACTATGCACACGTATAGTACCTGACATTCTATATTAATTTGGAGTAACTTATATACGTCAGTGCTACCAACATGATTCTAAGCCTGCTGAGAGGTCCAACTTTAAATACATGTAACATCCATACTATCATTTGCATTTCAACCAAATTTCGTATGTGCTATGTGTACCATAACAGCTATGACTATGCGTATTCTTAAGAGCAACCAGGGCTGCCAACTGTTAATAAATGCAGTCTCTATTTTTGTTACCCTAATATCAATATATCAGATAGAATGCAAGCCAATAGCTCTAAACTTTGCACACGTATAGTATCTGGCATTCTAGATTACTTTGGAGTAACTAATATACGTCAGTGCTGCCAACATGATTCTAAGCCTGCTGATAGATCCAATTTTAATATGCATGCAACTTCTATACTAACTAATGGATTTCATTCAAAATTGGCACAACAATAGATCATATTAAATCAGATTATTTCTGACCAATACATGCATGACACTGTTGCCAACATGATTTTACGCGCGCTGTTAGATCCAATGTTTAACTGCATGTAACGACCATGCTATTCATTGGACTCCAACCAAATTTTGTATTCTGTACCTTAAGAGATGGAACTAAGAATATATTCAGTCACCAGGGCTGCCAACTGCAGTGCTCTATTAGGCTACATTATGCCAGGTATACAGTATTTCGAACTAATTAGAAATTTCGATATTACCAACTTAATTTCGTCATTATTCTAGATAGATCCATATCGATTAATCATTGTCATGAATCTTAAATTTTAAGAAAAGTAGGCTCTTTAGTTCGTCACGGAACTTCTTGTTTATTTATTTATTTATTTATTTATTTATTTATTTATTTATTTATTTTGTTACGAGGGAAGACCTTGAGAAGGGTCCGCACTCCTCAAGTGTGTGGGATTCTTACCCACTAAAAACCACACCACCTCTTGACAAAACCCATCCCGGGACCACTTTCGTATTACTTCAGGATGGAGCCATTTTCTTTGCTTTACAAGCACCTTCTTACTTCTCAATTCAGACTCAGTCCGCGGATGGCAGACTTAATGAACTAAATCGTGCAAGTCCCTATCTGACTTCTTCTGTCTAAGGACAACCTCAACGAAGAAAGCGACCGTATCCCAGCTGAGCTGGTTCATCAGCATAATTCCACCTATATTGTCCGGTGTTATTGGACCAACCTCAGCTTCAAGTCGTTGTTTTTCCGCTGCCCAACGACCTCAGACGAAGAACGTATGATATACGTCATCTCGTTCGTTCTCACAGTAAATACATACTGGACTCCATACTTTGGCCATGCGATGAAGGTAACACCGAAAGTAGCCATGACCTGTCAACATCTGAGTCAGAAAGTAATTTGTTTCCCAATGTTTTCTACTTGGACTCAACCAGACTCGGTATCAGATCGTCATACCACCTCTGCTACCAATGTTCCATCTTGCGTGCCACGGTTTCCTTCCGGGCTTGAGCCTTGCTCAGTTCTACTCGTCGGAAGTATACGTCTTTACGTTCTTGCGCGAGTAAGTCAATTGGCGCAACACCTGAGACAACCAGAACTGCAGGTTCTGAAATTGTATGGTAAGCAAACGCCACCCTCAGAGCTCCTCTTCTCTGAATTGCAGCTAGGTGCTTCCTATAAGTTACTTCTCTATCCTCAGCGAATCAGATAATAATAATAATAATAATAATAATAATAATAATAATAATAATAATAATAGCATAACAACATAGAGCTGTGTAGCGGTGAGTCTCACTTGTTGATCTACCCCTGCTATTATCACGACTAATTAATTGGCTGGTGACCCGCTAGGGCGCGCTATAAATCCTCCCCCACAATTAATGAAGACACGCACAAACCCTAAGTGGATTACAAAATCTTAATTGCGCCTCCCTTATCTCCGCTCCTTGCCACCGCTTCGAGGCGAGACCCAGTTACTTTTAAAACAGAAAGGAGAGCAATGTATTTAGAGTTATTTCAAACACGCAGTGTGTGAATATCATTATACTGAGCAGCTTAGCCAAGGGTATTAAGTGCCTCTCCTTGACTGTGATGTGGAACTGCAAGTTTGGAGACAACAGCCATCCTGAGTATCATGCTTCCTTTAACCATGGTCAACAGGTTCAGTTTATGACCAGAACTTCCAGATCATCCCCTCTTTACTGATGAAAAGAAACACAGTTTATGACCAGAGCTGCTAGGGCATCTCCCAGTCACTCAAGTAACGAAACACAGTTTATGAAGAGAACTGCTAGGTCATATGCCCTTTACTGAAGTAAAGAAACACAGTTTATGACGAAAACTGCTAGGTCATCTCCCCGTCACAGACGTAGAGAACGAAAAGTTTTACGACAGAATATGGAAGACAGCCTTGCCATTTAAATAGCTAACACGATGATTCATTGGGAAGTATGACAAGAAATCAATTTAAGCACATTCTTTGTCAAGAAAAACAGTTTAGATTGCGTGACACAGATGTTGTTGTCGTTGTTGCTGTTTGAGTCTTCAGTCTTTTGACTGGTTTGATGCAGCCCTCCATGCTTTCCTGTCGTGAGCTAATCGTTTCATCTCTACATAGCTACCACACCCTACATCCGAGGCAATCTGTTTAACATACTCTAACCTAGGTCTACCCGTACAGTTCTTGTCCTCGACACTTCCTTCCATAACTAAGCTTGCTATTCCTGGGTGTCTTAGTATGTGTCCTACCAACCTATCTCTTCTCTTCATTAGCAGTCACCAGAAACATCTCTCCCCTCCCACTCGTCTTAATACCTCTTCGTTTGTAACCCTATCTGCCCATCTGATCTTCATCATTCTCCTGTAACACCACATTTCAAACGTTTCTACTCTCCAATTTTCTGCTGCGCCAACAGTCCAAGTTTCACTTCCATATAGTGCCACGCACCAGACAGAGGCTTTCAAAAGTGACTTTATAATACCTATTTGATGTCATGGCCAGAAGTGAGCCAGTAATCTGGAACAGTTTCTGTTTCTAACTTTTGAAATAAAAAGTTCATTTTGAGGGCTTTATTACGCTCGTCAACTGAATTACCGCACACTCGCATCGTTTTCTGGTCATGGTGACTATTTCATTTTTAGTAGTGGTCGAAATGATGGACTGAAGATAAAAAAAAAACAAGTAGTTCAGTGAAGAACTATACAGCCTATTTTCATATATCCTACTTAGGTTAAATGCCACTATCAACATACACAATTTCAGTTTGATTGTTGTAATAGAATCGTAGATATTGAGAACCGACTAAATATTTCGGATGGTCGCCATGTTGGATTTTAAATATGTAGGTCCTAGAGTTATGTACTGTTACATGAAGATTATTGTGTACGTGTAGCATTCAAATTTCAATCGCATGATTACGACACAAGAAGTAACAAGGAGATTTTAAAATTTCGCACAGCTGCCATCTTGTGGTTATGGAAACAATTGAAATAAATTAGAAGCCAGTGGATTAACATTCGTATAAGGATTTACTGTACCAAGTTTCACTGCACTCGGATGGTTAAATTGCGAAAAACATCCAAGTGAATATTTATACTTCGCGTCGCCGCCATGTTGGATTTGTGATCACCAGGTTACTTAAAGTCCTATAGGTGAACTTATGTTCATAGTCCCTATGAACATTAACAAATTCAATTTGATTGTTACAATAGATTCGTAGATATTCAGAGCCGTCTAAATATTTCGGATGGTCGCCATGTAGGATTGTTAAATGTATAGGCCATAGAGTCCTATACCATTAAAGAAAAATTATTGCGTAGGTTCATTATTCAAACTTTCACTTCGATCGCGTGATTACGACACAAGAAATAAAAACTTAATTTTAAAATTTCGCACAGCCGCCATCTTGAGGTTATGTAAACAATTGAACTAAATTAGGTACCAGTGCATTACAACGTGTATAAACATTTCCTGTACCACATTTCATTGCGCTCAGAAAGTTAAATCACGAGAAAAGTATATTAAAATATTTCAAATTCGCTTGGCCGCCATGTTCGTTTTGTACTTTACAGGTTTATGAAAGTTACATAGTTAAACTTTTATCAGTACCCTTCATCACCGTACAAAATTTCAGGGTGGTATCTGTAATAGTTTCGGAGATATAGAATGTCAGTGAAATATTTCGCACAGCCGACATTTTGAGGTTAGGTAAACAATTGAACTAACTTGAACTCCAGTGCATTACAATGTGTATAAACATTTGCTGTACCAAGTTTCATTACGTTTGGAGAGTTAAATCGCGAGAAAAGTCAATTAAAAGTATGAAATTCGCTAGGCCGCCATGTTGGTTTTGTAGTAACCATGTTTTTAAAAGTCTCATAGGTGAACTTCTAGTAGTACCCTTTACCACCGTACACAATTTCAGGGCGATAGCGGTAATAGTTTCGGAGATATTGAATGCTGGTGAAATATTCCGCACAGCCGCCATGTTGGATTGGTTAGACGTAACAAAATTTGAAGGGCATGGTCGGGGTCGTCCGGAATGGTGCTGTGAACTTACTGAGTTTCATTGAAATCTCTTCAGCCGTTTAGAATTTATTAGGGACACACACACACACACCTCACACACACACGCACACACACACGGACAAAAGGTGATCTCATAAGCCTATTTTTTTTCAAAATTGAAAATAGGCTAAAAATACAGTCAGCCTGAAAGACTAGACGTTATATAATTTCAAATTACGCATGCTACAAATGCTACACATTTTAGAAAGACTCAGGAGGGCTTCTCGCTTCGCTCGAAGCCCCAAGACTCTTTCAACAGAATCCATTACCCATTAACTTACGCTTCCCGCGCAGGCACCTCTTTAAGGTTCACCCTGTATTTGAGTCTGACTTCTTTTACAACTCTTTAAGGGTCACCCATTATTTGAATCTGATATCTTGCAAGCCACTTTAAGGGTCACCCTGTATTTGATTGAATCTAACACACTGTACACCTCGTTAACTGTCACCCTGTATTTTGCACTGACATCCTGCACACCTCTTTAGGAGGCACCCTGTATTCTTATCTGGAATCTTGTATATCTCTTTAGAAGTCACCCTGTATTCTTGTGTGACATCTTGTACACCTCTTTAGGAGTCACCCTGTATTGTTGTCCGACATCTTGTGCACCTCTTTAGGAGTCACCCTGTATTCTTCTCTGCCATCTTGAACACCTCTTTAGGAGTCACCCTGTATTCTTATCTGGCATCTTGTATATCTCTTTAGGAGTCACCCTGTATTCTTATCTGGCATCTTGTACTGTATTTTGCTCTGACATCCTGCACACCACTTTAGGAGGCACCCTGTATTGTTATCTGGCATCTTGTATATCTCTTTAGAAGTCACCCTGTGTTCTTGTGTGACATCTTGTACACCTCTGTAGGAGTCACCCTGTATTCTTGTCTGACATCTTGTGCACCTCTTTAGGAGGCACCCTGTATTCTTATCTGGCATCTTGTATATCTCTTTAGGAGTCACCCTGTATTCTTATCTGGCATCTTGTACTGTATTTTGCTCTGACATCCTGCACACCACTTTAGGAGTCACCCTGTATTCTTGTCTGACATCTTGTGCACCTCTTTAGGAGACACCCTGTATTCTTCTCTGCCATCTTGTACATCTCTTTAAGATTCACCTTGTATTCTTATCTGGCGTCTTGTATATTTCTTTAGGAGTCACCCTGTATTCTTATCTGGCATCTTGTACACCTCTTTAGGAGTCACCCTGTATTCTTGTGTGACATCTTGTTCACCTCTTTAGGAGTCACCCTGTATTCTTATCTGGCATCTTGTACACCTCTTTAGCAGTCACCCTGTATTCTTTTCGCTTCGCTCGAAGCCCCAGGTCGCTCGACGCCCCAGGACTCTTTCAACAGACTCCATTAACCATTAACTTAGGCTTCCCGCTCGGCTGCATGACGTCACTGTCTCCGTATCGCGTAACGTTAGGGGTTTCATTACTATAGAGGGGTAATTGTGTAGGCCTACACTGTTAAAGGGGCAGATAACCTTGCTGTTCCGCCCCTAAAACGACAGTCATCATCACCATACATTATCAGAATATTTCGATTAATATTCATAAAAGTCCTCTCGGCACGCCGGAAGGATGAGGTAGATTTCACCGGACAAACTTGGGGATAGGCGAAAATAGGCAGAATATGCAGGTTTTCGTGGAAGTATCAGACCTCATTTATTGCGAGATAGTATTTTATAATTGGAGCTTAATTAACTTTGTTTTCGTCATTTTATGCATATTTTAAACATTTTATTGTCTTATGGGGACGGTAACCTTCTTGTCATTTGGGGTCCATTTTTATACTTGTGGTCACACTGTCCTTATGCAAGGTTTCGACACTGATGTGTAACTATGTAACGGTCTGTTACTTCTTCACGCAAAATTGTATCTCCCGCAGAGATTTTGGTTGGTTCCTCAGTTTCGGGGCTGCGACAACGCGGTCATGTAACCCCGTGTACTTTGGGTGAGTGTGGAATCTGTCTGATAAACGGTGTGAATTGTGATGGCTGTATTAGTCTGTAATTCAGGTGAGGACTGCAGACGGTCAATTTCAAGCAGTAGTTCCTAATGTTGCTACCAGATACTACCGTCAACGACACCTAGCTGTGTACTTGGCTACTAGATGCCACCGCAACCAGCAACTCGCAACGAACGTTGGAACTTCCCCTCCAAAGGAAAGCATACTGAGGGATTTTTAGCACTCTTAGAAAATCCGTCGACTTCGGCCGGCTTTGAACCCGCGACCTTGGGCATAGAAGTTCCGTATGCTACCAGTTACGTCACCGAAGCCGCTTCACACTTAGTCAGATGGAAATCTGAATCTGATTTCGTGCTAGTGCGTTGTCATGGCAACGTCTGATGGCTCATCCCTCATCAATTTAGTAGTGTTGCCATGGCAACCTCTGATAGCTCTTGGCATTTTCTTATAATTCCGAAATCATTTTTCTCATCCCTTGGCGTAATGGTGGGTCATATCAAAAATTCTTTCAGACAAAATTTTAGGTAATTATTAGGGGAATATTGTCCATTTTGTACGGTTTTGATATTGTGCCTATTAAGAGAGATATGATTAATGTTTCCCGAAAAACCCACTTTTTCCCACCCCTTTGGTCAATGGTTGGTGCTATAAAAAACTCTTCAAACATAAATTTTTGGGCTTTATCCGACACATAGTATGAACTTTGAACGGATTCGATATTTCACATATTAGGAGAGTTATAGCAAAATTTCACTTTTTCGATAAAAAAAAAAAGCCCCCCATTTTCACCCTCTTGGACTGATTTAGCCCAGTAACGAACTCGACCGAGATTTGATAGTTATACATATTCGGTAAAAAAATCAAAGTGATTGGTACAAAATTACGGCAGTTATCGTGTCCACAAATATATATACATATACATACATAAATTATATTGAACCCTTGCAAAAAAGCATATGAGACTCAGTTTCGGGGGGTGTATCGGTTCATATCGTAAGTTGTTGTCAAAGCGCTTCATTAACTTGCAGGGTAACATATAACAAAATAACATGCAGGAAAGAGTGAAGCCAGGGTTAAAACAAATGAATTTAATAAACAAATCACCATATTTACACTCAACAATTAACAAAATAAAACTCCCATATGATTCCCACGTAATAAAAATGCCAAAACTAGGCCAAAATCTCTGGAGAGATTAATTACATGGACCAAGTGTCCCTAAGATAAAATAACAAAAGTGACTATGTATGTGCGTATGTCGTTCTACATGCATCACGATGTGTACAAACGAATGCGTGATTCGTCATCATCCAGAATAATCCTTCAGACGACGAATCCACATTTCTTAGAGCTAGACTGACACGGGGGAACACAACTACAATACATAAAATTAAACCGACACTTCCTAGACCTAATATAAACAACACAAAATTTCCGTGTGAAATTGGAATCAAATTGCCGTAGCAACATTTACTGCCTAAAAACGTAGGACTTCTCACACAAATCAACACAAGTACATTAACACGTGACCAAATAAAAAAAAATACACATATGACCGCTGTCAAAATTTACAAGTACTCTACCGCTACACCACACAGGTGTGACACTAAAATTACATGAATCGAGTCATAAACAAAACAATAGGCTCACAGCCAACATTTACGTTATTAATACAATATTTCACCCATACAACGTACAATAAGCCGTTACACACATGGCGAACTCCCCAATTAATTATGGCTTAAAAATATAACCACCACAATGAACAGGTTTGCTACATGAAAGCTTACAGGGGCCAGTCGGACAATCAGGACTGCCTATCAAAAATAAGTCACAGGCACAACGGGCGGTTTGTGGAACTCTGCATATCTGTCAACCCACGTGTCAATAATCTCGACCTCCCAGGACATGGGGTCGAATCTCGAAGAAGTGTGCCCCAAAGCACAATAATACGTGTGTGTGTGTCAGAATAAATATGGACAAGAAACAGCGGTCTCCCAAGAGCACCCTGTCTTTCCATCAAAAATACAACAGCAGCAAAAAATATGAGGGCGGTAGGACCTCTACCCCCTCCTCACGTAGAATCAACACACACTTGACACAATAACACACACAGAATCACACGTATGGGTTTTGACAGACCCTGAAATAAAAAGACACAAATAATTTCCACATGCTGGCGCCACCGTTCTATGCCGTGACTAGTTAACCTGAAAAGGACTAAAAAAAATCTATCAAAATTAGAACGAAGGTGTTCTACAAATTACATTTTAAGTTGGTGCGCTTGGCAACCCTAATATGAATAATAACCTGTTCAGCAAATATCTTACAGTAATTACCTCCCATTCCTATCTCAAATATTAACGTTAATAAAGCACCATTTATCGAATGTAACGGGTTTCGCATTTGCATGGATAAAAATCACGCACGCACGCCGCGCACACTAAATATGACTCAAAGAAAAAAAAAACAAATATACAACAAACACTTTGGCCACGCGCCAACGGACATTTAAAACATTTAGTGTCGGTGCAAGAAAAAACTCTAAACAACAAGAAAAGAAACAAGACTATTTACAAAAGTTCCCCGGCCAAATCTAATTACATAATTGAAATAATTCAATTGTTGTACATCACCGATCCGCTTGTAGAACTTAAGACATCCTTCTCAGCCCATTTCCCTATGGACAGATTAACACTCCATCGTGGTCGTCTGCGTTGAATCGTTGAAGATCATCCCAACTCCAAACCACGTGTTGAGCATCTTGGTATCGACTCCTTGGCAGAAAAGTTCAATGTTAATTATTATGACCTAGCTATAATCGCTTGCAGGTTACTCAATTCGCCCACAAATTGTCCTAATGCGATTAATTGCGAAGAATGGCCCTAGATATCTCGCACACACGCACAATAAACACATAAAAAATACACTGAAATTTGTACATAAAATATACACCTCGAGACCACGTCACTGGCTCGATAATAAGTTTAAAATCTTGACTGCACAGGCAGTCGCTATCTTGCTCGGTATTTCCGTGCTGTACTGTTAACCTTCGCTCTGGTGAGCGCTAATTAGGGTGTTACAAGACTTGCCCCTCATAGCTGAAATGGTCGTCTTTAAGAAAAAATGTTACAAGTCACCACGCGCACTGCGTGAAATATTAGCTCGCAAAAATAATGTTGACTTCAGATAAAATGTTCTAGAGCTTTAAAATTCGGTATTACGACTGATGTGAAATTAGCTCCTCAGAGCTCACAAATAAAATAACTTCAACTAATTTAGAGCGTTAAAATTCGTTATACAAACGGGCGTGAAGTTAGCCTCTCAAGGCTCCAAAACGAATAGACTTCTAATTATATCAGAGCGTCAGAATCACGATGCAAACGGGCGTGAAGTTAGCCTCTCAAGGCTCCAAAACGAATGAACCTAGAGTAGCGTCATGCCAAACTATTTATTAGAAACTGACAGGGGACGGAGGAGTGGGGTGGAATTGGATAAAAATTTCCAGAGTTTTTATCTCACAAATATGGGACTAGTGTCATTCTTCTTCAAATAAATCAAACGTCTCAATGCACTCGTGCGGAGATCAGTCCGTTCGGCGGTTCTTTAGATAATCAATTCCGCGGGCTTTTACTACTGACGCTGTCCATCGCGTGGTCATGGCTTGGTCTCTCGTGATTGGCTGATTCAATCGTATGTTCGTTGCAAGTGACTCGTGATCATTCCTTTATACTTCCAATTTTGGTGCAAGTAGTTGCTCAATTTGGCCTTGAACCCGGCTAAATCTGGCCGTCCCCCAAGAATAGCTACCAGCTCTGCTCCTGTTGCAATCATTACGAAACGCTAGCCTCCCTTTTATCCTTGTCCACTTCCTCAAGTACTGCCTGGGCTGCAGTAATAATAATAATAAAAAATATGAATACTTATTTATCGTAGATCAATAAGGGTTCAATATATAACCTTTTGAACTGACGGTGGTTTTGGGGTCTGGGGGATGTGAAACGCGAAGATATGTCGAAATTTTCCGGAAGTCGAAACATGGTACTCATTGCAATAGTTAGCTTTCTAATGAAATCTACCTAAAAACAATAGTTTTATAAAGATTCTCTTTGGATAAGAGCTATTTTGGGACTCATTTTCAGCAGAATAATAAAAAAGTACATTATGCAACGAGCCTATAATGGCAATAATTAAGACACGAGTATGTTTATAAAACGAGCGAGGTGAGTGTCTTAATTACCATTATAGGCGAGTTGCATACGACTGTTTATGTTCGACGTTAATTATAATTATTTAATGTTTGAACATAAATATTCATAAATATCTGTCGAGATTTCATCAGTTTTATGTACTGAACAGAGCGCATGGGACGCAGAGAATACCTTGTATTTGTCCATGGCTTCCTGGAATACCTCACTATGACACTCGCCACGCAGTGAAATTTAAAATAGGGGTCCATGGAAGTGAGCGCAGGTGCGATGCTATCCTCACCTAATTGGTCACACAACTGTTTCATGAGCTCTGATTGGTGGGAGAAACTGTTTTATAATGAAAACTTGTACTATAATAAGCCTCATTATGGTACAGTTTTCTGACATATAATATTTACATTTCGCCATGGTCAAGCCTAAAAAGACTTTTCTATCATATGGAAAACAGTAACTAAATAAAAAAACTGAAATGATGCAGTGGTATCAACATGACCATAATTATGTGATTGCTTACAATATTGATGTTATGTTTTGCTCTCCGTGTTCCTACTGCCATTACTAAGGCCCGGATAGTTATGTGTTTACATATTTTTTATTTAATTAAATATTTTCTATTTAGTTACATATTTTTACCGTTTTGATAAATAAATACATATTCTGGCGTGTTTATTGATAAGCACATATTTCCTACATTTGGTCGTATGTTGTACTTCTTGGATGGCTGCTGCCCACGTTTGCAACCCTTTGAAATCCAGTAAGTGGCTTCTCAATTTCGTCAGTGCTCCATTGTCTTCATACTGTAGTCGTATTTCAAGACAGGGATTTCCCGGTCATTACGTGGCCTACAACAGCGGGGCTGGAGTTAACAGGCTCATTAAGCCTTACCTAGAAGAGAAATTTTACTTGAAATCACAGTGGTGTTCTGTGCAGTGGTGTGCATAACTTGTGAGTACCTATACAGATTGTGGCGCTGTCGTTTCAACGAATAGGATGCGTCCCAAAAGTGCGAAATGTGTTACTTTGAATCGTTTAGTGCGGGAGTTCGGAGACGTTTTTAGTACTGAAGGACCTAATTTATTTTACACCATTTGTGAGAAACCCATTGCGGCAGGCATGCGTTCACAAGTTACGCAACATTTTGCGACAGCGAAACACGTGAAATGTGCACTTTTAAAGTAGTCCACACAACGTTGGTTTCTCGAAATGCAGGAAGTGAGATCTGGTACAGCAAACTGCTAGTTCCCACAATACATTTGTCACGCATTTCGTGTGGCTGATATAGCATTGAACCAATTGCATAATCCAGTGCTACGTGGAACGTTAGAAAAGTACGTCAAACTTCCTCTCCCTGACGAGTGAACATTGCGTAAGAACTATTTACTTAACTTTACTCTGAGTGCACAGAATTCGTAGTGAAATAGGCGACAACGCTGTGTGGATTACAATGGACGAGACGACCGACGATGCTGGCCGTTACTGTAGTTGGTGCGTTAAAATACGATCCATCAGTTATTTTTACTGACAGCTGTTCATTTTGAGAAAACCAACAGTTACACAATAGCTAAAGCATTCAATGATGCTATGGTGCGTCTGTGGCCTGATTGCCGGGGACGACATTCAATTTACTTTACAAGTCAATCGAGCTAATTTGCGCACTCAAGTATCAGTATAAGACAATACAATCAGTGCTATGACAGATTCTTAAGTGACCTTTTCTTCCGTTGTTTAGAATGAAATTCGTAAACAGCACATATATGATTTCGTATCGCGTATCTGCAGGAAGTATTGTAGGATTCGGAAATTGAGGCAAGGCCCGGTCTGTTAAGTGGGAATATGTGTCCTGTGGACTGGGTTATTGAAGCAGCTGTACGTTTCAACTATTTTTTGAGTAACTGAGGGACATAAATACGATACCAATTTAAGAACATATTTTGGAAACTTAATCACATATTTTCCCACTTTTAAGCACATAAATACATACATATTTCTGAAAAGTTAAGCACATAACTATCCGGGCCCTAGGCCCATTACTATTGACTCTCAAAATATGCCTATCCTAATGGCTTTACCTGCATCATTAGTAGGAATAAATTACAGAAACTCCTGATGTACTGAATTATCTTTAACGAAACGGACACACAATTACAGCGATGTGATGAAAGTTACCGATCGCACACTTCAACAGTAAAACTGTTCCATGGCTCGCTCCAACACTGAAGGAGGAGTCACGCTGTGAGTAGAGTGCAGGACATTTACCAAGTGTAGAACTTGATCCTCCCTATATTATTCTGCTAAGGTCCCAATCCGACTTTGTACCGAAAATAAGGTCCTGGTAACACCAACCTACACATATGGGGTACCTACTGCTCGGGTCTAAGCTCTATGAACTTGCGGAGTGAAGGGCAGAGGCAGGGAAGGAGCCAGCGAGAAGTGAGAAGCTTGTCAACAGCCCGCCGCTTTACCTGGTATTCCCGTCTATTCCAATACAGCTAACATAGGATCTTTGTTCAAACCACTGTGGTGTAGCGAACGAGTGAGTGAGTCACCGACGTATGTATTTGGTTCTGTTACTACGTAAGGACCGGACTGGTAAGCTGGCTCATCTATCATCATAAACGTCAACGATCTACATTCCTGTCAGGTCCACGCAGGTTAGAACCGAGCAGTAGAGTTTCTGCATAACCCCATGTGTGCCCGAAACGCACTCACATCCTCTTTAAATGCCCCACAATTAAATGAATTCCTTTGAAATGTACATTTACAATGCAAGCACCGTAACCTGGCGAGCCTGCCGCTAGAGCTAAGGGTAGCGCGACGGTGGCAGCCATCTGGTGGGAGCGCGGCGTACTGCTAGGCAAGCCTGCCGCTAGACCGCAAGGCAGCACGGTGCCGGGAGCGTGGCGTACTGCTAGGCAAGCCTGCCACTAGACCGCAAGGCAGCACGGTGCCGGGAGCGTGGCGTACTGCTAGGCAAGCCTGCCACTAGACCGCAAGGCAGCACGGTGCCGGGAGCGTGGCGTACTGCTAGGCAAGCCTGCCGCTAGACCGCAAGGCAGCGCGGTGCCGGGAGCGTGGCGTACTGCTAGGCAAGCCTGCCACTAGACCGCAAGGCAGCGCGGTGCCGGGAGCGTGGCGTACTGCTAGGCAAGCCTGCCACTAGACCGCAAGGCAGCGCGGTGCCGGGAGCGTGGCGTACTGCTAGGCAAGCCTGCCACTAGACCGCAAGGCAGCGCGGTGCCGGGAGCGTGGCGTACTGCTAGGCAAGCCTGCCACTAGACCGCAAGGCAGCGCGGTGCCGGGAGCGTGGCGTACTGCTAGGCAAGCCTGCCGCTAGACCGCAAGGCAGCACGGTGCCGTGAGCGTGGCGTACTGCTAGGCAAGCCTGCCACTAGACCGCAAGGCAGCACGGTGCCGGGAGCGTGGCGTACTGCTAGGCAAGCCTGCCACTAGACCGCAAGGCAGCGCGGTGCCGGGAGCGTGGCGTACTGCTAGGCAAGCCTGCCGCTAGACCGCAAGGCAGCACGGTGCCGGGAGCGTGGCGTACTGCTAGGCAAGCCTGCCACTAGACCGCAAGGCAGCGCGGTGCCGGGAGCGTGGCGTACTGCTAGGCAAGCCTGCCACTAGACCGCAAGGCAGCACGGTGCCGGGAGCGTGGCGTACTGCTAGGCAAGCCTGCCACTAGACCGCAAGGCAGCGCGGTGCCGGGAGCGTGGCGTACTGCTAGGCAAGCCTGCCGCTAGACCGCAAGGCAGCACGGTGCCGGGAGCGCGGCGTACTGCTAGATGAGAAGTCTCTCAGCAGATGGCTCCGGTGTGGTCTCACCAAGACTTTCTCCAGGGTTCAATCCTTTGCAAATGTAAAAATTGCTGTAGAAGAAACTCCCGAGCAAACAATAACCGATGAATTCGTTGTAACATCGAATATTGTCTACAAAGAGGTGCTGTGACAAGTACAAAACACTGTTCTACATAATTCTTTGTGTTCTTCTCATGTACGTATGCTGTTTAACAACAATAAATACAGTACTGTGCCCGTTTAGACCGGAGTCCGCACGACCACATATGCATTTTACCAATAATCAGTCAGCACGAGAGTCAAAATATCCCGGGGCGCCAGATGGGTTAAAGCTAATCGCAAAAACGACATAAAAAATGCTTTACTGATTTTTGGCTCAATGCAACAATAAGGATAGAAGGAGATTCAACTGGGCATAACACATCATGTAAAATTATCTCATTTTATTTTGAATTTAAAATTGACTGCAAAATAAAATGCTCAGGGCAGCATCATTCATGTGTGGCGACCCACATTCCTATTTACACAATGTACAGAAATTTTCCAACACATTGGACAATTATCTTTGGAAACACAAGTCTGATTATTAGTCGTGTAGACTGTGTTCCAAAATTATATCGATTATTCATGATTAAATCCAGTTCAAATTTAATTGTCTTTACTGGAAATACTGTAGTTCACTGGTTGAATTTTTACATAATATTAACACTCGTAGAATAAATGTTCATAGAATTTGTAATTTTCACTTATTTTTCCAGTTTCAAAAAATATTGTCAAAAAATATTATTATCTCTGAATCAACACAAATTATTTACACATATTAATAACATCTGAAAAGTATTTGACCTTGAGCATAGCATCGAAGAACTGTGCGAAGCACAACAAAATTAATTGTTCTTCTGACATTAAACGTTTCGAGAAGTGACTCGATTATGAACTTCAAGTTCCTAACAAAATATATGATTTCTGAATCATCAACTTGATCAATAAATTGTTGGACCATCCAACTATTCGATTTTCCACTTGGAATCATTATTAAAAAAATATTTATGTTTGTGGCCATTTTAGTAACTTTTACAACTTGCAATTCTTCGACAGAATGCGGAAATAAGAATTGTAGCTTCATAATAAATTCATTTAGTTAATGGCACTAGGATTGAAAACATCCTTCAAATTATTCGTGGTTATAGAATTATTTTTAATTGACAGTGGCCCATTCTATTATTTGTGTAAGAACACAACATTCCAACAACAACGGCAAAGGTCTTCCTCTGAAGAAGAATAAAATACTATCATGACAAATCCGGGTTCTAGCAAAATCAAAGTCTTAATGGAATCCGTAAACAAGGTTGAAATAAGAACTGATGGTTTTTAAGAAATAACCTTTGGGTTATTCATACGACGCAATGTGTAGCTCCAATACTCCTTCTATAACACTGAGTCATCGAACCTGCTATTTGATTGATGCTCAAATAAAAACCTCCTCATTCCTGCGACTTAAACATGCGCACCTGGGAATGGCATTTCAACTACTCCACACACATAAATTTTCTTCCCAAAATTTATACAATATATCAAGCCTCTGTTTGTTATCAACACTGGAAGATTTATAAACTTACAAGTTTATTTTATTTTACCATTCAGTTCAACCCGTGAATTTACCATACTTATGATAATCTTTACTTCACTTTCGAATGTGTATCTACGTCATGATTTTATATAAATACAAAAATATCCTATTTGATACATTTATCAATTGCTTCCCGTTTCATTCCTCTCCGTGTTATCTGAAAAATATACTTTGCTCATTGCAAATATTAACTGTTCAACCAGAACTGTAACGTTGGTTGAATGCGGGCTTGCGCTAACCACTCTCCTCCGGAAAATCACCTGTTCCAAACTGGTAATGATTAAACTACTTCATAAGCTCTCTCTCAATAAATGTGATTATTAGAAAATATAAGATCCAAGAATTATTTAGAAAAGTTATGAAAATCATTATTATTATTATTAGTGGATTATTATTATTATTATTTTATATTATTTTAAATATATTTAATTATTATTTCATTATGTGAGAATCCACATGTTCGAATCTTCGAATATGGATAAAATATCCATTTCTCAACAAAAATAATTATTAACTTTTACAGTTATATCGGCTGTTTTCCGTGATTATCCAAAAATATGAAATATTCAAATAAATCCTCGTTATGCTCGGTCATCGATCCTAAACTGTTCTGAGTGCTGAAAATACTCAGAATAACTCTAATATGTCTTGCGTAAATCATTGCAAGATTTAAATACGAAGAAAAATAAATGTGTTGGTCATCTGCAGAAAATGAGTTTGTTCCAATTAGCTAGGCATAATATAAAGTCAAAATGTGGCTTACATTTCTCGTTGGTCTTGAAGCGTAGTGAACCTGGTCTGTACCAGATTTATCCAGATACATGCCCTATCGGACACGCACGTCTAATCCTTGTATCGGCCGCCATTATATACCCACAATCTGTCTAACAAGACATAGTGGTAATATCTCTTGAAGTTTGAAGTAACTGCTGATCCATTTTAATATTTACTTCTGTTAATGCCATAACAGTTTGCTTAAATGGGGTCAGATCTAAATGATCTATTCTCAAATATGTCAGTTGTAACATAACTCACGGTAATCTTTTCAGTACAAGAAAACACTGACAGTCTAAACCAATCAACGGCTGTTCTGAAGATCGTTCCCTGGGCATGGCTTATCACCATCTCTCATGCGCGAAGCAACATATAGTTTCCCTTTGTCGGCTAATAAACAACACCGTGATAGACTGGCCTTCAATATACTGAAAGATCGTAGTGGTTATCAAGTTACATTTATGAAACTGACTGAATTCGACTAAAATATCCAAGTATTGAATGATTATTACTGGACTGTGACAAAGTACGTTCTAGACAAAGTCTAGCATATGTCCATGTAGAAATAAAATATTTCACCAGTGTCCGTAGAAAAATATCAATCACCTTAGTGATTCTCTCTGCCGAAAACTTACTAAGTTCCACATGTATCGCAGCACTTTTGTGACTATCACAATTTTGAAGATAACTTCTGCGTAGATCCGGCAACCATGTGCCTTGGCTCAGCGTAGCAGCACCTTGCTATGCAAGAGCTTGGTTCGAAGTGAGCTGATTTTGCTTGGGCCAGCCGGCTTTTATTCAAAACGGTCAGGGTCACGCTGCATCACGCTGAAATCTAGAAATCCTCATATCTCTGGTATCCCTGGTCCGATTTACTTGATACTAAGTGCATTCTCTTTCATTTGGCCGTGCCAGTAATCTGATCTAAGTCTCAAGTCTCTACTCCATGGCTGACTATTTAATCAACAAATAGTCTCGACCTCTGCTATTACTCGCTACGTCACTTGACATGTTCTTGGCTGCATAAAATTTCCATTTCCTTCTGGAAGGAATGGAGCGCGATATTCAAATATCTCATCTTTCAAAAGCGGCTGTAGCCTTTCCCTTGATATCTAGGTGTCTGAATCTTGGAATACCCATTCCTAGGGTTGGGCACATCCACCCCACACCTAGCAAAAAATAAAAATTGAAAAATTTTTATTTTCCCTATCTACACATTAAATCATCTGGTTCTTGAATAGTAAATCTTCAAATTCGCTGCATTATAAGTTCCCACGATGTTACCAGTTCGTGTATTGGCTATTTCATAGCTTTCATTGTTGTTTACTTCCATAATATCATCATCATTTGGATCCATGCCTCCCTGTAGAAAACGAAAAATGTTTCTAAAACGTCGGTCTCTCCTCTGGGATAAATGCAACAATCTTAACCTTCTCAAGGTATCCTCATCCTCCTGCGTCAGGTTAACTTGAAAAACCTTAGATGTAGACTCCACTGCTCTACTCAATAAATCAGCTCCAACGTTCAACTTTCCAGGAGTGTGTTCAATAACTAGGTTGAATTGTTGAATAAAAAGTGACCATCTAGTTATCCTATCACTGGCAAAGTTTGTTCTCAAGATAAACTCCAATGCGTGGTGATCAGTCCTCACAATTACTGAATGTCCAATTAACATTTTCTTCCACGACTCCAACGCAAAGATTACAGCAAGTGCTTCTAACTCTGTGGTGTAATAATTCCTTTCTGATGGACGAAGTTTCCTGCTTATGAACGCCAGGTAACGTCTCTTGTGATCGTCATCTTCTTGAAGAAGAATAGCTCCAATCCCTACGGTGGATGCATCGGATTCTATGATGAAATTCTTGGTAAAGTCAGGATACTCCAATTTCACGCCGTTCACCAATAACCTCTTGGCATCTTGAAATGATTGTTCACAATCTTCATTCCATTTCCATTTGTTTCCTTTCTTTAATAATTCCTGCAATGGTGCAACCGTCTTGGTGAAGCTTGGACTATGCCCTGCAAAGAATTGGCATGTTTCGAGAAAACTGCGGACATTCTTCACTCTAGTAGGTCTAGGGAAATTTGCAATCACCTGTATCTTTGTCTCATTGGGACGGTATCCTTCACCATCCAAAATGTGGCCCAAAAATTTTATTTCCTTCCGAAAGAACTGACATTTTCGAAGGATTACTTTAAAGTTCGCTTTTCTCAAATCTGCGAACAACATCTGAAGATGTAACAAATGTTCCTCCTTAGTCTCTGATGCAATTAGGATATCATCTATGTAACGAATTGCTATCTCCTTTACTTCCGGACTCAAATTTTGTTCCAGTGCTCTGATCAAAACAGATCCAGATGTTTTGACTCCAAATGGTAGACGGCGGAATACATATGTCTGCTGGTCAAACATAAATCCTGTAAACTTTTTGGAATCTTCACTAAGCCTAATGTGATGGTAGGACGAAGTGAGATCAATGTTAGAGAACCAGACCTTGCCTTGGAATTTCCTTAACAGTTCCCTAATGATTGGTGGTCTGTCATACTCTGGCAGCAATTTTGAATTCAAATTTCGCGCGTCTAAACATAGTCTCAGAATTCCATCTTGCTTAGACACTACTGCTAATGGATTGACATAAGAGGTAGTGTACTTTTCAATCACATTGTTGCTTTCCATCTCTTTGATAAGCACTTTTACCCTTTCTCGATGCTTTTCCGCTACCGGATACAATTTAGCATGGAAAGGTGCATCATCATTTACACGAATACGATATTCAAAATCTTTAATTTCACCAGGTTTAATATCAAAAATGTCGTGGTACTCTTCCAAAATTTTCCCTAGCTCTGGGGACTCCTTCTCAGTGTAGACTTCTCTTCCTTCAGCTTCATGAAAAATCAGATACCATTGAGCATCTCCCTCGATGTCTTCCTCTTCTTTTCCCTCGAAGTTTATCTCTTCGGTATTCTTGAATCTGATCGTCTCTGTCTTCATGTCGATCACTCCTTGATATTTCTGAATGAAATCCGCTCCCAATATCATGTCAAAAGCCATGTCATTCATTACTACAAACACATGTCCGAAATCATGTCCTCCAAGAGTAATACATAAGCATAATTGTGTTTTACACAGAGATATTTTGTTGGGTATTATTCCTTGGATCTTAATTCCTGATACTGGAATCTCCTCTAAATTCTCTTTGAGCTTCCACAGAATATAAATCTTCTCGCTCACAAGACAAAGCATAGCCCCAGTTTCAATTAAAGTATCGACAGGCATACCGAATACTTCGCATGATATGATTGGCATTTTAATTCTTGTACCCATTTCTTTCCGTTTATCATTATGTTGAATTAAGTCATCATCCTCTGCTTGCCATTTAATCATCCTGGAAGTGAGAGTGTTTAAAATTCTATCTTCTACTGTGAATTCGAAGTTTTTTTCTTTTCCAATCCCCCGGGATTGTTGTGTTCCCGATGGACCTGGTTCATTGGGCCTCTGTTCCAAGAACTGCAAGTTTTCTTGGTGTCTTTCTTCTAAGTTCTTCCTCGTCTCCTTATTGAACTCCTCATTGGACTGACGAGTATTCACATTCCCTCTGTTATTATAGTTGTTGTTTCTACCATAGTACCTTCTTTCCTGGTACCTTCCTTGATTATCCCTTGGCCTTCTCCATCGAGTATTATATCGATATCCACCATCCGGTCTCGCATAAGGCTTGTAACTGTATCTGTTACTGTACTGGTTCCATCCTCTCTTATTTGGATCGTCCCTCGGCGTTTCCTCTTCTCGCCCTTCTCGAATCTCTCGAGGTGTTTGAGAATAACTATCAGCCATAACAGCATACACAGCGTTGTTATTCTTTCCTCCCTTCTGATGGAAGAATTGAGCGTTCGTATGATCCAGCTTCTGTAATACCTCGTCAAATTGTTCCATATTATAGATATCAGCAGCGATCAAAGTTCTTTGGACGTCCGCTGGAAACTGACGTATCAATGCGGTAATTAATTCATTATCTGGCATCGGCGGATTTAAATGTTGAAGCTTAGAAAGCTGTCCAGAAAAGTACGTAGAGTATCGAGTAGGTTGTGACGTCGAGAATCTCTTTGAATATAATTCTGCTCTGACTTGCTGTTGGGTTTCCGGGGACCAAAACTTTTTTAATAACCCACGGGAAAACTCCTCAAAATTGGTGAGAGTGGACCTAAAAGCTCTAAACCAAAGAAGTGCAGGACCTTCCAAAAATTTCCCTATCACTCGGATCTGTCTTTCCTTAGGGATTTTGGAATCTTTTAGGTAATCACCTGCTTCTCTCAAAAATTCCACGGGTGTCACAGAATCTCGCCCTGAAAATTTAGAAGGCTTATCCTCTACATTCTTGAATACAGTTATGGGGTTGGTTTGAAATACTGTTCTGACCTCATCCTGTCTTTGACTATCAGTTTCTCTAGCTGCTCCTAGGTTTATCTGTATCTGTTCTTTTCCCCTTACACTTGGCATTTTCAACAGATGGTCAGACTGTTTCTCGTCCTTGATTTGGGTTTTCATAGCCTCAAGTTCCTTATGGTTTTCTTCTGCCATTTTTTTAATTGCTTCGGTTTCCTTACAGTTTTCCTTGACATCAGTGGATATCTGGTTCATAACCGCCTCGTGACTTTTCAACGACCCTGTCATATCTGATATGTCCTTCTGAGTTGCTTGGATATCTTTGGAAATTACTTGAATATGGGATGACAAAGATTCCCTAATTTCCTTGACTCCCTCTTGGTTCTCCAGCTTGAGTGTGTCTTTAATTTCATTGATAACTGTGGTTTTAATTTCAGTTTGTAATTCATTAATCACACCTTCTCTTATTTCTCCAATTACGAGTTCTTTGAATTGTTCTGTCAACCGTTGAACAACTAGAATTGCCATCTCATTGCTCTCTTTCTTTACTCTGACTTCTAGGTTGATCATGTCTTCACCAACTTTCCTAAGACCATGTTCTATCCTATCAGCTAAGCTTTGGGATCTTAGATCGGCATCGCGAAATTTATCGTCCATTAAACTTGCGTTAGTGGCTAATGAAATTTCGAGCTCATGTGTTTTTTCGCATAATTTAGTCATTTTACTCTCAAGTGACATTTTCAAAATTTCGGAATTCTCTTTAAATTTATTTTCCATAGAATTAAATTTACTATTTAAATTTTCTTTCAAGTTACCTCTTAAAGAATCAGAACTTTCTTTAAGTTTATTTTCTAAAGAATCAGAATTTTCTTTAAGTTTATCGTTTAAACTTTCTTTAAGTTTATTTTCTAAAGAATCAGAATTTTCTTTAAGTTTATTTTCTAAAGAATCAGAATTTTCTTTAAGTTTATCGTTTAAACTTTCTTTAAGTTTATTTTCTAAAGAATCAGAATTTTCTTTAAGTTTCTTTTCCAAAGCCTCTGTATTTTCTTTCATAATGGCTGCTACACGCAGTCCAGCTTCTTTGGAACTCTCTTCCAAACTCCTCATCATCCTCATCATCTCTTCCATAATTTTCAATTATTATTCAAAACTTAGGGGTATACATGATGGCAGACACAAGATTATAACTAGAACAAGAAATATTAATAGCTAATTGGAACACTCTAATAAAATGAGATTTGTCCTAATGTCGACGTGATGGAAAAACAAAATTCTCTACTTTTAAGAGTTACATTTACCACAATATCACAAGAAAAATATGCAAGTTCTCAAATATCCTCCACCTGGATTCTAATAATGCGTATGTCCAGTCATCGAACGTTTACTACAGAATTTACTTGACGCCATTATCAAAAATAATCAAACCCATTCTAATTATTAACCCAGTTAAATTTTTAATTTTCCCCACTAATTGGGTTTCCTACTAATTTATTCATCCAAACCAAACATCTCTCAACTCCCAAAATATATATATAAAAATTATCACAATTTAAATCGGCATGCGATTGACCGTGTCTAACTCGAGCCCCACGTTCGAAGCCATTTCTCTCTCTATCTTATTTTATGTGCCCGTTTAGACCGGAGACCGCACGACCACATATGCATTTTACCAATAATCAGTCAGCACGAGAGTCAAAATATCCCGGGGCGCCAGATGGGTTGAAGCTAATCGCAAAAACGACATCAAATTAAAAAAATGCTTTACTGATTTTTGGCTCAATGCAACAATGAGGATAGAAGGAGATTCAACTGGGCATAACACATCATGTAAAATTATCTCATTTTATTTTGAATTTAAAATTGACTGCAAAATAAAATGCTCAAAACAGCATCATTCATGTGTGGCGACCCACATTCCTATTTACACAATGTACAGAAATTTTCCAACACATTGGACAATTATCTTTGGAAACACAAGTCTGATTATTAGTCCTGTAGACTGTGTTTCAAAATTATATCGATTATTCATGATTAAATCCAGTTCAAATTTAATTGTCTTTACTGGAAATACTGTAGTTCACTGTTTGAATTTTTACATAATATTAACACTCGTAGAATAAATGTTCATAGATTTATTAATTTTCACTTATTTTTCCAGTTTCAAAAAATATTGTCAAAAAATATTATTATCTCTGAATCAACACAAATTATTTACACATATTAATAACATCTGAAAAGTATTTGACCTTGAGCATAGCATCGAAGAACTGTGCGAAGCACAACAAAATTAATTGTTCTTCTGACATTAAACGTTTCGAGGAGTGACTCGATTATGAACTTCAAGTTCCTAACAAAATATATGATTTCTGAATCATCAACTTGATCAATAAATTGTTGGACCATCCAACTATTCGATTTTCCACTTGGAATCATTATTAAAAAATATTTATGTTTGTGGCCATTTTAGTAACTTTTACAACTTGCAATTCTTCGACAGAATGCGGAAATAAGAATTGTAGCTTCATAATAAATTCATTTAGTTCATGGCACTAGGATTGAAAACATCCTTCAAATTATTCGTGGTTATAGAATTATTTTTAATTGGCAGTGGCCCATTCTATTATTTGTGTAAGAACACAACATTCCAACAACAACGGCAAAGGTCGTCCTCTGAAGAAGAATAAAATACTATCATGACAAATCCGGGTTCTAGCAAAATCAAAGTCTTAATGGAATCCGTAAACAAGGTTGAAATAAGAACTGATGGTTTTTAAGAAATAACCTTTGGGTCATTCATACGACGCAATGTGTAGCTCCAATACTCCTTCTATAACACTGAGTCATCGAACCTGCTATTTGATTGATGCTCAAATAAAAACCTCCTCATTCCTGCGACTTAAACACGCGCACCTGGGAATGGCATTTCAACTACTCCACACACATAAATTTTCTTCCCAAAATTTATACAATAAATCAAGCCTCTGTTTGTTATCAACACTGGAAGATTTATAAACTTACAAGTTTATTTTATTTTACCATTCAGTTCAACCCGTGAATTTACCATACTTATGTTAATCTTTACTTCACTTTCGAATGTGTATCTACGTCATGATTTTATATAAATACAAAAATATCCTATTTGATACATTTATCAATTGCTTCCCGTTTCATGCCTCTCCGTGTTATCTGAAAAATATACTTTGCTCATTGCAAATATTAACTGTTCAACCAGAACTGTAACGTTGGTTGAATGCGGGCTTGCGCTAACCACTCTCCTCCGGAAAATCACCTGTTCCAAACTAGAAATGATTAAACTACTTCATAAGCTCTCTCTCAATAAATGTGATTATTAGAAAATATAAGATCCAAGAATTATTTAGAAAAGTTATGAAAATCATTATTATTATTATTATTAGTGGATTATTATTATTATTTGTTATATTATTTTAAATATATTTAATTATTATTTCATTATGTGAGAATCCACATGTTCGAATCTTCGAATATGGATAAAATATCCATTTCTCAACAAAAATAATTATTAACTTTTACAGTTACATCGGCTGTTTTCCGTGATTATCCAAAAATATGAAATATTCAAATAAATCCTCGTTATGCTCGGTCATCGATCCTAAACTGTTCTGAGTGCTGAAAATACTCAGAATAACTCTAATATGTCTTGCGTAAATCATTGCAAGATTTAAATACGAAGAAAAATAAATATGTTGGTCATCTGCAGAAAATGAGTTTGTTCCAATTAGCTAGGCATAATATAAAGTCAAAATGTGGCTTACATTTCTCGTTGGTCTTGAAGCGTAGTGAACCTGGTCTGTACCAGATTTATCCAGATACATGCCCTATCGGACACGCACGTCTAATCCTTGTATCGGCCGCCATTATATACCCACAATCTGTCTAACAAGACATAGTGGTAATATCTCTTGAAGTTTGAAGTAACTGCTGATCCATTTTAATATTTACTTCTGTTAATGCCATAACAGTTTGCTTAAATGGGGTCAGATCTAAATGATCTATTCTCAAATATGTCAGTTGTAACATAACTCACGGTAATCTTTTCAGTACAAGAAAACACTGACAGTCTAAACCCATCAACGGCTGTTCTGAAGATCGTTCCCTGGGCATGGCTTATCACCATCTCTCATGCGCGAAGCAACATATAGTTTCCCTTTGTCGGCTAATAAACAACACCGTGATAGACTGGCCTTCAATATACTGAAAGATCGTAGTGGTTATCAAGTTACATTTATGAAACTGACTGAATTCGACTAAAATATCCAAGTATTGAATGATTATTACTGGACTGTGACAAAGTACGTTCTAGACAAAGTCTAGCATATGTCCATGTAGAAATAAAATATTTCACCAGTGTCCGTAGAAAAATATCAATCACCTTAGTGATTCTCTCTGCCGAAAACTTACTAAGTTCCACATGTATCGCAGCACTTTTGTGACTATCACAATTTTGAAGATAACTTCTGCGTAGATCCGGCAACCATGTGCCTTGGCTCAGCGTAGCAGCACCTTGCTATGCAAGAGCTTGGTTCGAAGTGAGCTGATGTTGCTTGGGCCGGCCGGCTTTTATTCAAAACGGTCAGGGTCACGCTGCATCACGCTGAAATCTAGAAATCCTCATATCTCTGGTATCCCTGGTCCGATTTACTTGATACTAAGTGCATTCTCTTTCATTTGGCCGTGCCAGTAATCTGATCCAAGTCTCAAGTCTCTACTCCATGGCTAACTATTTAATCAACAAATAGTCTCGACCTCTGCTATTACTCGCTACGTCACTTGACATGTTCATGGCTGCATAAAATTTCCATTTCCTTCTGGAAGGAATGGAGCGCGATATTCAAATATCTCAACTTTCAAAAGCGGCTGTAGCCTTTCCCTTGATATCTAGGTGTCTGAATCTTGGAATACCCATTCCTAGAGTTGGGCACAGTACATTTCTTCAATATTTAAAACTTTGTTCTCCCACATTCTTCCCTACTTCCCCATAAACCTACATTCACGTTGCGAATGCTCGCACGGGCCCACTAGTCACATTTAAAATATATACAGGAGTAATGAAGGTGGTAATGTAACACAGGTGATAGATGGGATAATATATGGATTCAAGTAAACAAATGTCTGGGGGGGTTAAACCCTAACCACCCCATCGGTACGCCAGTGCCGGCTATAACCATGGCGCGTAAACTGTACTACACTCAAGGCGGTCGATTATAATTCCAAGATTTGAACATCAGAGTTCCGGTTTATGCATCTCCCCATATTTAATAATAATACATTATATTGCAGGCAATGGCCATACAGAATGTAACATCATGTTACAAGAGATAATTGCATTTGTATTCAGTCCTTTTTAAGTCTTACAGAAGTCTGTTAGGGAGGTTCCTCTGTTTTTTCACCACAGTAAAATAGTGGTAACGGTCGCAGTTTGACTTGCACTTGTCTTCTGGGTTATGGTACTTCTCTGTTGTGCATATTCGGTGGTGAAACCCATAGACCACTATTCTCGTCATGGTGTGCCGTAGGTCATATCTGGCTTCCGTCCAGTCCCTGTAGATCATCGCATCCTTGGCGATGAACTCCGACCATATCTCTTGTTTCGTTTTGATGAGATCTCGTAGCAGTTCGTTGTAGGCTTCGGTGGCTGGCAGGAGTAGGTCTAGGCGAAGTTCTTCTATGAAGAATTGTTCCTTTGTTAGCACGTAGGTGAGACGAGAAGGTGTGTATTTCGATAGACTTGGTGCTCTTTTCAGGAAGTGAGCTTTCACTCTTTCTAGGTTTCCTTTTTTAGGTTCTTCCATATCGCCTCTAGTCCGTGGGTCATAATAGGTGCGATCTTTAGGCGGAATATAGTCATCGCTGTTTTCAAGGATAGCTCCTCAGATTCTTTATACTGTTCGTTGTCGCCCTGGCTGCTGAGGTACGTTCTCTGCTGTGAACTGTGTGTCATTTTTATGTGTCCCCTTGGCTTTGCAGCGTGATTCCTAGGCACAAGGGATGTTTTTTTAAGTAAGGGCCGTTTTTTTAAATTAACCGAACATTTTATTTTGAAACCACATTTATTTTTAGCCTATTTTCAATTTATGAAAAAAAAAAAAGGCTTATGAGATCACCTTTTGTCCGTGTCTCTGTGTGCGTGTGTGATTCGTGTGTCCCCCCTAATAACTTCTAAACGGCTGGAGCGATTTCAATGAAACTCAGTAAGATCTTAGCACCATTCTGGCCGACACCGACCGTGCCCTTCAAATTGTATTGTCTCTCACCAATCCAACATGGTGGCTGTGCGAGATATTTCACCAGCATTCAGTATCTCAGAAACTATAACAGATATCACCCTGAAATTTTGTACGGTAATAAAAGGCACTACTAAAAGTTCACCTATGAGCCTTTCAAAAACCTGGTAATTACAAAACCAACATGGCTGCCAAGCGAATTTGAGACTTTTAAATAGACTTTTCTCGCGATTTAACAATCCAAACGTAATGAAACTTGGTACAGTAAATGTTTATACACATTGCAATGCACTGGCACCTAATTAAGTAAAATTGCTTACATAACCTCAAGATGACGGCTGTGCGAAATTTTACAATGAAGTTTTTATTTCTTGTGTCGTAATCATGCGATCGAAGTGAAAGTTTGAATAATGAAGCTACGCAATAATTTTCGTTTAATGTTACCGGTACATAACTCTATGGCCTATACATATAACAATCCTAAATGGCAAGCATCCGAAATATTTTGATGGCTCTCAATATCTACGAATCTTTTACAGCAATCAAACTGATATTTTCATGTTCATAGAGGCTGTGAACATTAGTTCACCTATAGGACTTTCAGTAACCTGGTGAGCACACATCCAACATGGCGGCGACGCGAAGTATAAATATTTAAATGGACGTTTCTCGCGATTTAACCATCCGAGTGCAGTGAAACTTTGCACGTTAAATGCTTATACAAGTGTAAATCCACTGGAATCTAATTTATTTCAATTGTTTTCATAACCACAAGATGGCAGCTGTGCGAAATTTTAAAATCTCGTTTTTACTTCTTGTGTTCTAATCATGCGATTGAAGTTTGAATACCACACGTATACAATAATCTTCATGTAATAGTACATATATAAAAATCCAACCTGGCGACCATCTGAAATATTTAGACGTTTCTCAATATCTACGAATCTATCACAACAATCAAACTGAAATTTTGTATGTTGATAGAGGCAATTAACATGAGTAGGATATATGAAAATAGGCTGTATAGTTCTTCACGGAACTACTTGTTAGATTTTACATACCGTCCTCTATTTTTCTACATAGTTGCCTTGTTTTTTTAGGAACTTGTCATACCTTAAAACTAAGTACTGAAATCCCTCTGCCTAAAAGTTTGCTGCCTGCTCTGGCAACCAAGAATTCACGGCTGTTTTCACTTCTTCATTGTCGGCGAAGCGCTTCCCACCAAGATGACGTTTCAGCTACGAAAAGAGGTGAAAATCTGTGATCACAGATGGTCGACCTGAGCGTTCATCGTCATGAACATTTTCACGGCCACTTTTGAACTCGCGTACCCATTTTCGCACTTTACCTTCCGTCATAGCATTATCACCATACACCTCACAAAGCTGACGATGAATGTCTGCAGCCGACATGTTTCTTGCACTCAAAAAACGTATCACAGATCGTACCTCACACGCGGCGGGCGAATCAATAATCTTGAACATTGTAAAGATGCACAGTTCAGCGTAAAGGTTAGCTACACAGTTGCAACTGACGCCTGCTTATTCGCAGAGGATGCCGGGCTTTAAAAAAATGGCCCTTACTTAAAAAGTGACAGTCAGTCTGAAAGACTAGACTTTGTATCATTTTAAATGCTACAAATGCTGAAAAATGCTAGAAAGGCTGGATACGTATCTTGCTTATCTTGTTTCAAATTACTCGCGAACGGCAAGTGCAAACCAAGGGCTCACCAGAGCGCGCGGGGACGTGCCCCTTCCATCCAGTCTAAAAACACGTATAGTGGGCGATGTATTGAAGATAGAGATATGCTCTCCCGGACATTTTTGTAGAACTTTTCAAGCTGACCAATTCTTACGCTCATAGTATATTTATATTGTTAACGGTTTGACCAGCGTAAGTTTAAGAAGCGCACGGACGCCAAGTTTGTTTTCGAATTTTTCACTGAAATCGTTACTGCTTGGTTTCCTTTGATCATACATAAATTATTTTCAACAGAATCTTTCCTCGAGATATCCTTTACAGAATGGTAAAAACCGCATCAAAATCCATCCAGTGGTTCTCGAGATTACCTAGAGATTGTCGGGGAACACATGCACCAAGCAGTAATATGGCGTCACACACCTCAGTGCATCTGGGTACATTTCGACCCGTCACCGTAACGTAACGCCAGACTCCAGCGTAACGACGAAGTCGACAAGATCATTTAAAATGATAAAAACAGCTCTCGTACTTGAAGTGTACAGGATGTAATCGTTCGCTGCAAGTCTTCCACCCCTTCTAAATATCATTTTCACGTTTTTTTTTCTCGGTTAGTATTAGGTCGTTTTTCCCCATATTTGACATTCTATTACAGTTGATGACCTAGTGGTTTCTCCTGAGACTGTACAAGTGACTGTTTCCAATAACAAAGCTCGTGTGATAAAAGGAATTCCAATCTAAAAAGTAATGCTCGCAGTAAGATTTATTTGTCTCCATTTGTATGTACCGTTAAGTGAGTCGAGTCGCCCCCAAGGAGCGCTTTCTGGTGGTAGGTGAGGGGGGAGGGGGACAAGGTCCGGTCATTAGGCTGCGATGAGATTACAGCGGCAGACGGGAAAAGAGGGGGGGGGGGGCATGTTTTCTCACAAGACCTGGACAAATCACTGCCCTCTTGGGGGGAACAGAAGCGATGGCAATCGATACGAGCGGGTTCCTTCGATATGTATCGACAGTCGCCAGACTTATTATCATTGCTGAGGGGTAGCTTGGACTCTCCCCTCCACGATCCGCCCCCTCATCAAGGACAAAACACATTTAGGCAATGAGTAAACGGCGTGAACACATGAGCTACTGCTGCGGACTTCCTTCCCTCTACTGTACAGCCGGATCTGATGACCACGATGTCTCAAGCTCCTAATGATAAATATAGGGACCATTACTTTGTGAGATAGGTTGGTTGATTCCTCAGTTTAGGGGCTGCGATAACGCGGTCATGTAGCCCCGTGTACTTTGGATGTGTGTAGAATCTGTCTGATGAAAAATCCACAGCCTGCTTCCAGTCTCTGACCGGATCAGGAATTGAATTAATGAAGACCCCATCTAGCGACGAGGATATGAACTGTGCCGGCTGCCGAGGCCTGACGCACTCCACTGGGGCAATGATTATATGAATGACAGATGAAATGAAATGACAGTGGAGAGTGTTGCTGGAATGAAATTGTGACAGGGAAAACCGGAGTACCCGGAGAAAAACCTGTCTGCCTCCGGTTTGTCCAGCACAGATCTCACATGGAGTGACCGGAATTTGAACCACGGACCCAGCGGTGAGAGGCCGGCGTGCTGCCGCCTAAGCCACGGAGGCTTAGAATATGTCTGATAACCGGTGTTAATTGTGATGACTGTATTAGTGTGTATTATGTGTTCTTAATTCAAGTAAGGACTGCAGACATTCAATTTTCAAGCAGTTCCTACATTTGCTACCAAACGCCACCGTCAACGCGACAACTAGTTGTGAACTAGGTTACTAGACGCTACCGCAGACAGCTCCTGTCAACAAACGTTGGAACCTAAGAGCGTTAGACAAATCTAATCTATAATTTAGCTTCACATAAGTGTAATTTGTGGAAGGTTCTTTTACATGCCATAAATCTATAACACGGGAATGCCGGCTTTACTACCCCTCCGAAGGAAGGCATACTGAGGGATTTGTAACGCTCACTTTATGAGATAAGTAACTCCGTTACAGTCACAATGGCGGTAGTAAATATTCCGTTACTTTCGTAGACCACCTCGTGATGCAGATTCCTGGGTCTGCCAAGAATTTTTAAAATTGGTCTGAGGGCTGGAACAGAGTAGCCTAGAGTCACGTTGGTTGCCCGTAGCGATTATTTTAGTGACGCAGGTTTTGCTTGTGCGTTCTGACAATGAGTGGCACTTTTACCAATTGGTTCTTGAAAGACTTCGTGGAAGTGTCATACGTGTGAGACCAAACACCGAACAGAACTGGGTGCTGCATCACGACAATGCACTTTGCTCACAGTATTTAGCCAGTAAGAACATTCCTGTGGCTCGACAGCCTCCATATTCGCCCGATTTGAGTCCCTGTGACTTTGTTTTTTCTGAAGGGACGTTGGTTTGGGCACTGGATACCATCGAAACGTCTGTAACCTACCGGCCGAAGGTGAATCCAGTTTCCACTGCCATTAGGATGGAAGAACCGTGGCTTCCTAAGACAGTTACTTTGAAGGGAACGGTGTTGAATTGTAATGACATTGGAATAAGACAAGATAACAAATTACTTAATTGACGCACCTCGTATGCTAACATTGATTTCTTTCTAAACATTCCAATGTTTTATGTATTTATTACCGACAGCAGTGGCTAGGCTGGCTAAAGCGCAGCAGTAGGCCATGGGGCCAAGCTCTCTGCTGACTCGGTAGACGCGTGGGTTCGAGCCCCACCGTCGGCTGTCCTTGAAATGGTTTTCTGTGGTTTCCCCATTTTCAACACCAGGCAAATGCTGGGACGGTACCTTCTGATAGGCCACGGCCGCTTCCTTCCACATCCTTGTCCAGTTTCATTGCTCTTCATCATTACATCTGTCATCCCGACGCGCAGGTCGCCCACAGGCGTCGAATAGAAAGACCTGCACTCGGCCTCCGAGGAGGCCACACGAAAAAAAAAAGTATTTATTCATAACTAGCAACCCGACCCGGCTTCGCCCGGGAACAGTAATGAATTCATTACGTGATAACCGCTTTTTTCTTTTCCAATGTTAATGAATATTGAACAACGACCAATATCCGTTTTACGTCTCGGCATGATGGGTTAAAATCACTGACTGGACAATTAAACACAACGACTCTACTCTAAAGTTTTTAACTCAACACGACTCGTCAGTTTGCTGTTGGTTGTATATGGGGTGATAAGCTCGCCTCTAGCTAGCTCGTAAACTGTCACCTCAGTAACTGAATGGAGATTGTTGGAAGAACTGAAAAAGGTAAAAACACTTATAGTAGGCGATGTATTGAAGATAGAGATATGCTCTCCCAGGCTTTTTTGTGGAACTTTTCATGCTGAACAATTCTTACACTCATAGTATATTGATATTTTTAACGGTTTGCCCAGCGTAAGCTTAAGAAGCGCATGGACGCCAATTTTTTCGACCTTTTCACTGAAATCGTTAGTGCATGGCTGCCTTTGGTCATAAATAAATTATTTCCTACAGAAACCTTCCTCGAGGTATCTTTTACAGAATGGTGAAAACCGTATCAAAATCCATTCTGTGGTTCTCGAGATTACCAGTGACATCCAAGAATCGGGGACTTTGTTTTATACTAAGTAGAGATTATACGCCAATCAGTATAATTTAATATAATATAATCCCCCTTTCGTCCAATCTTAAATTGACTGTGAATTTTGCGGAACGAAAAGGCGAAATGAGAGTTGCACTTCCAGGGAATGGAGAGGAATGAAACTCAAATCCCCCTTCCGTCCAATCTTAACTTGACTGTGTTTCACAGGCGAAATGAAGAAATCCCGAGTTGCACTTCCAGGGAAAACTCCAAACACAACCACCCTTCTCAGACGTCTTAACTCAACACAACTCAACGGTTTGCTGCTGGCTGAATCTGGGCAATAGGTTCGCCCGCTAGCTAGGCTGTAACAGGGATGATAGACTCGCCCTTAGCTAGCTCATAAACTGTCGCCTCAGTAGTTGAAGACACGGTTGGAAGAAATTAAAACGCAAAAACACTTATACTGGGCGATGTATTGAAGATAGACATATGCTCTCGCGGACTTTTTTTGTAGAACTTTTCATGCTGAACAATTCTTACACTCATAGTATTTAGATATTTTTAACGGTTTGCCCAGCGTAAGCTTACAAAGCGCTTGGACGCCAGGTCTTCTTTCGACTTTTCAACTGAAATCGTTACTGCTCGGCTTCTTTTGATCATAAATAAAAAAATAATAATCTATAGAAATCATCCTCGAGATATACTGTACTTCTTCAGAATGGTGAAAACCGCATCAAAATACATCCAGTGGTTTTCAAGTTTACCCGTAACATCCAAGAATCGGGGACAGTTTTATACTAAGTAGAGATTCTTCACAGGACAGTGCAACTTATTACACTACTAGCAGAAGTACCCATTCTTCGAACGGTCGTCGGTATTAATAACCAGATGTTATCAATTGAGCTACTGTTGCAATGTTTAGGGGCTTGGAACCTGTTTGTTGGCAAAGAAACAGGATTAGTTAAAATGTGCTCTCAAACTAAATTTACCTAACGTGTTCTTCCTGGCGTGAAAATAAAATTGAAAACCTCGTAGACGAATCGCAATACACGTCACATACGAACTGACCTTAACCGTTGTGTCAAGTGTCCAACTACAGGAAGACCCCTTTTATAAATTATAAAGGCTTGTGGTGCATGGAAATTCAGTTTTTTTTAGCCTCCAATGGCCCAAATTCCTAAAATCAGCAAAAAACAGTCTACTATTTCAAATCAGGAATTTTTGAAAATAATGTTGCTGTTTGGAGATATAATAGACCTTCTGTACGACATATCGCACGTGTAAGTCGTGTGAAAAAAATCTAGGGTACTCCTTGAACCCCTTAAGCGCATTGATGAATTTTATAGTTTTAGTTGGTTCCGTGATAACCTTACAGCCATTTGCAACCTTTGACAGATATGTAATGAATGGAGTGTCATTACTAATTCCAGAAATAGATGGAAAGTTGGATGCCACCTCTTGAGATACTGTTGTTATGGTTAGTGGCTTGCATTCCTTAAATGAAATTAGTTTTCTGGGAATATCTAAGAAACTGTTGGGTTTAGAGCCTTAAAATATAGTTTTCGGGGACCCTTTACGGCTCTTGAGGAGCCCCGAGTTTTGTTTCTGTCACCAAGGGTTTGAAAATGGGCTTTGTCTCGTCGTTGTACGCCATAATAATGATAATAATTAAAATAATAGTAATAATAATAATAATATAACAATATAGGGATAGGGATATAATAGACCTTCCGTACCACACCTGCACGTGTAAATCGCGTTAAAAATTTCTAGAGTACCCCTTGACCCCTTAAGCACATTATATGTATTGATGAATATTTCAGCTTAATTTAGATCCGTTATAACCTTATTGCCGTTTGCAAACCTTCACAGTAATGTAATAAATGGAATTGCATTGCGTCTTACAGAAATAGATTGACCTCTGAGATTCAGTTGCCATGGTTACCGGCATGCATTCTTTCATTAATTTATTAAGTGAAATTAGTTTTCTGGGAATATCTCAAAACTGTTGGTTTTAGGGCCTTAAAATGTGATTTTCGGGGGCCGTAGGGCCCCCGAGTTTCGTTTCTCACATTGAGGGGCTGAAAATGAGCTTTGTCTCACCCTTCTACGCATGTATTTTATGAGAGGTACGGAGAAGAGTTACATCAATGATAAGTGTCGTGCCTCTGAAGGATATCTGTATCAAATTTTACGTTGATCCACTCAGCCGTTCTCGAGTTATAAGGACACAAACAAGAAGTTCCGTGAAGAACTATACAGCCTACTTTTCATGCCAATGATTATTCTACAGAATATGAACCTATCTAGAATAATGACGAAATTAAGTTGGTAATATCGAAATATCTAATTAGTTCAAAATATACCTGGTATAATGTAGCCTAATAGAGCACTACAGTTGGCAGCCCTGGTGACTGAATATATTCTTAGTTACATCTCTTAAGGTACAGATTTAAAAAATTGGTGAAGTCCAATGGACGTTACATGCAGTTAGACACTGGATCTATCAGCACGCGTAAAAGCATGTTGCCAACAATGTCATGCGTGTGCTGGTCAGAAATAATCTGAAATATTATGATATCTTGTTGTGCCAATTTTGGATGAAATCCATTTGTTAGCATAGTAGTTACATGCATTTTAAAATTGGACATATCAGCAGGAATAGAATCATGTTGGCAGCACTGCCTTGTATTAATTACTCCAAATTAATCTAGAATGTCAGGTGCTATACGTGTGCAAAGTATAGAGCTGTTGGCTTGCATACTTTCTGATATATTGATGTTAGGGCAAAAAAAATATAGACAGCATGTATTAACAGTTGGCAGCCCTGATTGCTCTTAACAATACTTATAGTCATATCTGTTATGGTACGCATAGCACATACGAAATTTGGTTGAGATCCAGCTGACAGTATAGAAGTTACATGTATTTAAAAATTGGTACTATCAGCAGGCTTATAATCATGTTGGTAGAACTGACGTATATAAGTTACTCCAAATTAATCTAAAATGTCAGAATATACATGTGCATAGTTTAAAGCTGTTGGCTCGCATACTTTCTGATATATTGGTATTTGGATAAAAAATAGAGAGAGCAATTATTAACAGTTGGCAGCCCTGGTGTCTCTTAAGACTATGCTCAGTCATATCTGTTTATGTACAGATATTACATACAAAATTTGGTTCAAATCCAATTGATAGTGTAGAAGTTATATGCATTTAAACATTGGACCTATCAGAAGGCTTAAAATTATTTTGGCAACACTGTCATGGTTGGCCTCCTGGAAATTAAACTGAAATAGTCTTATCTACATGTGTGCCAATTTTGGAATAGCTTCCATGCATACCTTGCAAGATATCCAACATGGAGCTCAAATTTCTAGTGCGTTTTTTCAGCAGTTGGTAGCACTGACATCATTTTCAAATATGGACGTGAGATATTCCGGTGCACATCTTTACTCATACTAAATTTGGTTTTGATTGCTGCAGACGTTTAGGAGTTGATAGGGACACACACACACACAGCCAGACAGACAGACAGACACACATTTTCCTGGATCGATCTCACAAGACTACTTTTTCCTCATTTTTGCAAAATGTGAAAAGTAGGCTAAAATTGTCCACAGACAGACAAACAAACAAACAAACAAACAGACAGACAGACAAATTTTTTATTTGTGCGCGCATCCATCATAAAACAGTCTGAAACGCGCAAATATCGCAAATTTCCTTGGAAATTCAGAAAAAAACAGACAAACTTTCATTTTTATATATATAGAGATAGAGATTAGTGATTTCGAGTACACGGCTGCCATTTTTCTTCAGTCGCTCATTCAAACAAACAAAAATCTCGTCCTTGTACGGTTGCTAACAACTTTCAACCACAGATGGCATCCTATGTCTGTTTTAAAGCGATTGTTGCGGTTGCCTCATGTCATTCAAACATTTTCACAAAAAGAAGCAATTTGATTCACAGTAAATGGGTGTTCAAGATATTATCAAATAGGTGAGAAATGTATTAGAAACACATTTCACAGTGAAGATAAATTCATTTGAATGTTTGTTTGACTTTTATAAGGTGCGTTCAAAAAGTAACGAGCTGGAGACTGTAATGCGCAAACCGGTGACGACATCGGCTAATCGTGGCGTGTGTAATGAGGTGTGGTTCCGACCAGAGCGTGGAAGGTCAGAGCCCGTCGCTAGATGGCACGCGTGTACGTCAGGTGACGATACAAAGCGAGCAGCAGCATGCATCAGTAGTCCAACAAGACCAAGACAGATGGCCATTCGACATGCTTCCTGGAGTGGTTGAAGACTGTGGGACACCTATTGGGCACACACACTTTCCGCAAGTGCAGTCGTTCCTTGATGATGGTGTGCACACTTCCAACGCTCAATCCGACCACGGCGGCTATGGCGTTCACTGTCACTCGGCGGTCCTGGGTAATGAGTGCATCAACCAGCTGGACGTTGTCATCGGTAATGCAGGGGGGTGCCCCAGACCGGGCATCATCGGCTAACGACACCCGTCCTTCCCTGAAGCGCTTGTGTCACGCCTTGACCCTTGCAAGGGACATGCAGTGTTCGCCGTACACTTGTGACACTCGGCGATGAATGTCCGTTCCCCCTACTCCTTCCGCTGTCAGAAACTGAACAACACCTCTTTGCACTTCGTTTGACGCCTCCGTGCGACTGGCAGCGTTGGATGATTGATGCCTGCTGCTGCTCGCTTTGTATCGTCACGTGACGTGCACGCGTGCCCTCTAGCGACGGGCTGTGACCTTCCAAGCTCTGGTCGGAACCACACCTCGTTACACACGCCACGATTAGCCAATGTCGTCACCGGTTTGCGCATTAGAGCCTCCGGATCGTTACTTTTTGAACGCACCTTATAATAGCCTGGTACGGAGAGTGTTAATCTGGAATGTGACCTATTAGTTGTTCCCATAAGCTGTCATTCGTTTCTGTATGTGTCAGCATATTAATGATCCCATTCGGGGTGAAATTCCACAATCCCGGTGTCTCTAAAAGGGACGTAAAACCAATAACATTATTAGTATTTCTGATTTATCGTGCCCAACTAAGGAACACTGTTTCTTCTTCCCTTCCCAATATCTATTCTTCCTCTCGCCGTGTTCCCTTTTACGCTGTTTTGTCCATCGCTTTTCAGAAAATTTGTGTTTGTGAATTTAAGTTCTGAATGTTGTTCTGCCTAAGGGGGGCTCATACACCATCGATTGCCAAAATTTAAGTTTTTTAAAACGTTTAAATGAAAGACAATACCTTTCTCAATATATTTGTTAAGTTTTATAAGAAAATCGAGCGTTTTGGCAGAGATATAGCGTATAACGTGAGACCATGCGCCTATCTGTCAATGGAGTGTTTAATATTCAAAGCTGTTTACCCGAAAGGTTGCTTTTTTGGTAGGAAAAACGCAATATCTCGTGAACTATGCGATGAAACTGCGTGAAACTCGGTAGATACATTCCAACTTAATCCCTAGAGGATGAACCTCATTTATGAAATTATCTTGAAAAATAATTGAGATTTGTACTTGGAAAAATAAACCAAAAAACTGTTCATTTTTTGAAAGACAAATTTAATATTAAAAAAAAATACTATTTACAATTTAACACTCATGGTGGTTCATCCTCGCAATTTATGCGTTTACTTTACATGAAAAAAAATTCATTCCATTTAGACCGGTATTTCTTGTTAAATCGTGTTTTTTGTTATTCACGGAGTTTATAATATCACAAATATTATCTTTTCAATATATCACGAAATACTTTATATACTGCTCCTCTCTCCAAATTAGATGAATGCTCTATGTATTTACTATACACGTGTCAGTTTTCATGACTCCATGTTACATATTAGTGAAGCTATGATATGATTCGTAACTGGTTGCGAAAATTCCCACTGACGGTGTTTGAGCACCCAGGTTTCTTCATGACATCCAATTCCATTTATGTCTTCACTGGTTCCTTTTAGCCAGTTGTCTTACCATGGGAATTTCCAAACAGAAAGTAGATTAATACGTTTACTAAGGTATCAGTAGATTCTTAAATAGTACATTATGCAACGAGCCTATAATGGCTATAATTAAGACACGAGTATTTTTATAAAACGAGCGTATGCGAGTTTTATAATTTCCATACGAGTGTCTTAATTACCATTATAGACGAGTTGCATACGACTGTTTATGTTCGACGATAATTATAACTTTATTATATGTTTTAACATAAATATTCATAAATATCTGTTCAGTCACTACAGTAGAATGTTGTGATCGGGTGTTGCGGTGGGTAGTATATCTCTCTTGCCCAAGCTCTCTGGACAACCGACGTTTGCGCTCTGTGTGCTTCAATACCATATGTTCAGATTGCGCACCAGTATTCAGTAAAAATGTCACTGAAGTCGTGTCAAAACCACGCGCTGTGTAGAAATTGGTTTTGGGGATATTAAGGTACAGTGCTATTTCTTGTCTCATATTCGCCAGTTTATTTACGCGAACATATATGGACGGTGCGTATTCCATGTCGGTAATTTATTATAGTTCGATGTTGTGTTTATGTCCGACATGTTGGATTTTGAGTGCATGCGCGAAGGTATCGTTACCTGATTGGTCAATGAACGAGCTCTGATTGGCTGGAGAAACTGTATCATAATGAAAAACGGTGTTATAATGACCATCATTATGATACAGTTTTCTAACACATAATAGTGAGGGTCGAACATAAAAATAATTAATATATCTTAGGACAGGTGGTTACGGTGGCATGCTGTGCTTCTATGACCGAGATCGTTGAAATCGTTGGATTTTTAAGAGCGTTAAAAATCCCTCAGTTTGCCTTCATTCAAGGGGAAGTAATACCGGTGGGCCCAAGTAATAGATTTACGGCATGTAAATGAACCTTCCACTAACTACAATTGTGTGAAGTCAACTTTTGTAGGTTAGGTTTGATTAATCCTCATAAATTACAACGTTCGTCACCGGGCGCTGATTGCGATGGCATCTAGTAGTAGCGAAGATCACAACTAGGTGTGTTGGACGATAGCATTTGGTAGCGAATGTAGGAACTACCTGAAATTATCGTCTGCAGTCCTTACTTGAATTAAAAACAGATAATACACACTAATAAAGTCATCACAATTAACACCGGTTATCAGACAGATTCTACACACACCCAAAGTACACGGGGCTACATGACCGCGATGTCGCAGCCCCTAAACTGAGGAACCAACCAGCCTATATTAGGGAAATAATGATGTAATGCAGCTGCAAGAAATTAGAAACTCATATATATATCAAATTGACAGGTAAAAAGCTAACTGTAGTAGGAGACTTCTGCTACTTAGGAAGCAAAATAATCAGTGATGGACGAAACAAAGAGGATGTAAAAACTCCGATAAACCTTAACGTTGCTGCTTCAAACAGGTTAAACGATACTTTAATGAACATACGTTTGTGTTCGTTTGAGGATCTGTATGCAAGGAAGCCAGGAGACATATCCCCCTATTTTGGACGTATTATCATTTTCTGTGTGTTTCATTACAAAGCGCACAGAGTTCGTGAGACCAGAGCGTATTGACCAAGCCCTTGCTATATTTAATTTACATGCCAGACAAGTCAGCGAATATTTTGGTCGGCTGTTAATTACTGCGCCTTCACAAACAGTGTTAGATTCACCTCTGAACTGCACGCAACAAGCCGTGAAATACTTCGTTAACACAGCGAGGTGCTGATACCGAAAGAACACGGTGGTTTCTTTACAATGCTCGACGATGGCGATCTCTATCAACTGCAAGGTGAGACAGTGGCTTTTCCCTTCATGGTGTCCAACAATTGAATGGATCTTCACCAGAACGTTGCAAGCTCCATAAACCAAATTTTACAGGAGCGGGAAAAAGAGTTTATTTCTCAAATGTATTGAAATATTTTAAATCAAGTTAGTTGCAATTTCTGATAACAAATGGCGCGCGCAACGCGCTCCATAGTTGTGAGTAGACATATGACAGCATAACACCTGTGAAACCAACGTGAGCGTTCGAAAAAGTAACCATTTATACAATACAATTCAAGTGCATGTTCTATATTTTCTTCTAAATGTAGGCTATACACGTGCATAATACTCACATAGTTCACACACATTTCAACTTATACAGGGAGCGGCACAAAGATCTGACGGTTTTTAAATCACAACAACACAAACATTTTAAATGATACAAACTCTTTTATTACTTAAAACAGCAAGGTGTACATGTCAATTAATGGAAAACATGAAAGAACAATAGATTTTAACTTTTAAGATTTGAAGATAACGTCTTTCAAATGATGCCCATCTTTTGCCATGCGGCAAAAAGATCTGACGGTTTATGTCGTTGTACGGCTGAGCGAGTCGAAGAGGACGCGTTCCATCTCGTAACACAATTTTGTTGTGGGTGAGTAATTTTAGAGCTACAGGTTCAGCCTTAAAACGTACGTCAACAGGCCGTCCAAGGTCAGCCAGGACACCAGAAAATGTTGAGCGAGTGAGACAAGCTGTGGAAACCAGTCCACGGCGGCCGGCTCGTAAACAAGCTGCTGCTTTGATCAAACAGTGAGACGAATATTGCGTTTCGATTTGCATTTTCATCCGTATAAAATGGTTATTGTCCAGCAGTTGAAGCCTAATGACTAGCAAAGCTTCAGTGCAAGACTGGAAGAATCTTTTTGCCGCTCCCTGTACAGCAAAATTAACCCTATATAATGAGTAGGGCCCGGATGTTGATGACATGTCATCTTTTTACTGAGCTGTCTAAAACAATGCTGCAGTACATAGAAACTCCGCAGGGGCCACCCCGTCTTCAAATATGTGATTTTTATTTTGCATTTTTGCATTATTTACTATGTTTCCATTTTAAGAGCATTTTTCTTTTAAGTTTGGGAGATTTTTTTTTGGTCATATTTTAGAGAAATCAGCCTTTGAGGATCTTTTTTTTTTTTTTTTTTCAATTTAGCCATGTCACAGCTTTATATGAAAGTGTTACGTCTCTCAGAGTTAAGAAGAAGCTAGTAGCTAGTATCGAAATATTGATTCCACTTCCTTAATCAACCGGGTGGAAACTAGTCTTAGCAAGAATCGTGGAGAAACTGCTGCGGGTAATTGCATCAAAACTGAAACACCGGGTATAAAACATTCTGCAAAATCTGAGACATTTAGTTTCATACAAGTTTAGTTAGTGGAAGGATCTTTTACATGCCATACATCTATCACATGGGACCGCCGTATTTACTTCCCCTCCGAAGGAAGGCATACTGAAGGATTTTAACGCTTCGGTCAGGTTTGAACCCGCGATCTTGGGCATGCTACCAACTACGCATCCGAAACCGGCGATATTATTAGGGCCCGAATGTTGATGCCGTAAAGAAGTTTAAAAATGCACTTAAAACTTCCAAAAATTACTGTAATAATTGACCTAAAAATTCGACAAAATGCACTATAAAATGGAGAATCAAAATAGATTTCTAGCACTTAACAAATTTCTAGGTTAGATTTCGTTGAAACGCTCTATCATAGTTCCAAATTTCACCACTAGGTATCAGTGACATCTGGTAACGAAAGTTGGAACTACTTGAAATTGAACAGAACTTGTAGCTCATCCCATGGGTCAACACAGCTACAGCCTCTGGCAAGTCCAACATGTCCCCGGACACTCCCGGCACTAAAAGCCGTACGCTATAGTACATTATGCAACGAGCCTATAATGGCAGTAATTAAGACACTCGTATGGAAATTATAAAACTCGTTTTATAATTTCCATACGAGTGTCTTAATTACCATTATAGGCGAGTTGCATACGACTGTTTATGTTCGACGATAATTATAACTATTTTATGTTCGAACATAAATATTAATAAATATCTGTCGAGATTTCACCAGTTTTATGTACTGAACAGAGCGCATGAGACGCAGAGAATATCATGGCCTCCTAGAATACCCCACTATGACACTAGCCACGCAATGAAATTTAAAATAGAAGGCCGTGGAACTCAGCGCAAGTGCGATGCTATCCTTACCTAATTGGTCACACAACTGTTTCTTGAGCTCTGATTGGTGGGAGAAACTGCTTCATAATGAAAAAAATAGTGTTATAATGATCCTCATTATAATACATTTTCTGAGATATAATATTTACATTTCGACATCGTGGAACTTAAAATAAATAAACGCATTAAACTATGTGTTATTAGATAATATTTGCATATCATTTTAAAAACTCAACCCCAGTGATGACTAGGGTCCGGATGTTGATGTCACGTAATTTTTTTTACTGAGCTGTCTAAAACAATGCTGAAATATATAGAAACTCCGGACTGGCCACCCCGTCTTCAAATATGTCATTTTTATTTTGCATCATTTTGCATTATTGCTATTTTTCCATTTTAAGAGCATTTTCTTAAGTTTGGTAGATGTTTTTGGTCATATTTTAGAGAAATCAGCCGTTTAAGGTTGGTTTTTTTTTTCAATTTAGTCATGTCACAGCTTTATATGAGGGAGTTACGTCTCTCAGAGTTAAGAAGAAGCTAGTAGCTATGAACATAAACCTTTTGTTAAGTGCTAGAAATCTATTTTGATTGACTTTTCAGTTTAAGCTTCAGATGTCATTTTTGAAAATTTTAAGTGCATTTTTTAAACTTTTTTACGGCATCAACATTCGGGCCCTAGTGATGATGACCACTTGAATTTATTAATTGCAAATTGTGCAAAGTACAAAAGGTACAATAACCTGTTATTCATCAGTTAGTGCAGAAGTCAATGATGGATTTTCCTCGGCTTGTGCAGTTAATCAAATGGTAGCGGTCACAATACTGGTCACAGAATTCACAGATGCACATCGGGTTGGGTTTGTGGAAGCATTTCGTCTTGCACATGAAGTGATGGTGATGATAATTGTTGTTTTAAGGGGCCTAACATCTAGGTTATCGGCCCCTAATGATTGGGGTGATCGTGAAGATGAAAATGAAATGTAAACTATAACTAAAACTAACTACTAACTTATATACTAGAAGAAGAAATGGAAAAACAAAAGGAGAATAAGGAAAATAAAGGACAGGAGGAAATGAAATGCCCACAACCCTCGAAGATGCAGATTGAGGGACTTGGAAGGAAGGAGAGCCATGAAAGGCAGATAGGAAAGTGAAAGAGGAGAAGGTCCGTCCCTCAGGTAAGGGACAAAAGGGGGAAATCAGGAATCCTCGGGGTCGCCAACTCCCGAACTCACCAGCCGTGAGCCCCTGAGGGTGTAGCATTATCCAAGGTGCACCAGAAGTGCTGGGGTTACATACACCCTGCCTCCTTGAGGGCCTTGAGAATAAGGCAGGAGATATCATGAAAAGAAAAAGAAGGGCGACCCCTCGCAGAAGGAGGGTATCAGAAAAGATGAGACAAGGGCCAATTAAGGCGGGAAAGGAAGAGACTCCCTAGGCCTCGGATACCCTAATACCGTCGGGGTCGGAAGAGAACAAGAGTTGACCAAGTGAGGTCGACAGGAAAGAAGACATAGAGGAGCCCGGCACAAGTAAGTGGAAGCAATGCCGTACTCAACTGGGGCCCCGTGGTCGTCCACCCACGTTCCACTAGATGTGAGCCCCTGGGGGGTGCACATGAAGTGGTGGCATCCCTGCACCGCTAGTTAATTGACAAAATGCCGTAAGTCTTAGTTCGCTTCTGTCCAGACTCTATTATTTTGTCTTGGCCTCTGTTGAGTAAAGCGCCATCCAAATAGCATCTCTTTTTAAGGTGCGGTCTTATATTTACCTCTTACAGGTGACCTTAGATGGCAGCAAGAACTTGTACCTCAAATCCACTAATAAGAAGAGCTCTGTAGCAAGTTCGTAACCTGCCTTGAGCGAGTGTATTTAGAGACTACAAGCACCTTGTCTGTACCTTGTCAAGTGTTAGGGAATCTCCAACGCTTAGTTCGTGCCATACTACCTCAATCCCATAAGTGAGTATTGGCGTCAAACAGTAGCATGGCGGACCTCAGCGATAATTTGCTAACAGCTTTGATGTCGAATAAAGCTTTAGTAGCTGCTACCGCTCGCTGTCTTATATGAATTCTGAAAGAGTTCATTGTCGTTTGTAAGGTCAAGCCTAGGCATTTAAAGCTACTTACATTTCGTAGGGGTTTTTGTTTGTAAAACACCGCGTGTTCTTGAGCTATCCACCCACCACTTGAATTTCGAAACGCTTAATCATAAAATTGCCCCATTATAACAGTGATTATAACAAATATGTATATTTCCTGGAGTGTTACTTATTATTCATATACAGTATTAGCCTACTTTCGATTTTTGCAAAAAAAAATGAAAGTAGACTTATGAGATCAACACAGGGCGAAAAATTGTGTGTCTGTGTGTGTGTGTGTGTGAGTTTGTGTACTCGGAATGTCGAACACGGTGAACACGGTGAAACCGAATTGAACGAAATTTGGTGCAGAGGTAGCACTCGTAAAAGGCAACTTAGTGTCATGTTTTATATCACCGCCATCTTGACGGAAACGTAATGGCGGCCACCCAAATGTCAAAAGCTTAAATCAAATTACGACCAACCGAATCATCTGAGCTCTACTAAATTTTGCAACAACATACATTTATGTGAGATGCGTTCTTTGACCAAGCTACAAGGTCATCAATCTAATAGTTTGCATATGGTGGCCATGCATGTGTGCAAATCGATTCTCCCTATCAATTCAAACACGGTAAAACCGAATTGAGCGAAATTTGTTACTAGCAAAGGGCACCTCAGTGTCATGTTTTAAATCGCCGCCATCTTGACGGAAACGGAATGGTGGCCGCCACCACAATGTTAAAAGCTTAAATCAATTTACGACCAACCTAATCATTTGATCTCTACCAAATTTTGCAACAACATGCCTTTTTGTGGGAAGCATTTTCTGAATGACCTACAAGGTCATCTGCCCAATAGTTAGCAGATAGTGTCCATGTATGTGTGCAAATCGATTCACCATATCAATTCAAACGCGGTGAAACCGAATTGAATGAAATTTTGTACAGAGTTAGCAATAGAAAAGGGCACCTCATATTCATGTTAAATATCCTTATAACACGTTGTATTTCAACAAGCTACTACAACCAACATTCAATTATACTCCTTGAAAAGGACAAAGAGTTACAACAATACCCATGCCTTTAGGAGAAAGTAAGCTATATGTTCTTTACTGAACATCTTGTTTTATACATTGTAATACTGTATTTCCTGAAGGGCATAACCTGGCTGGATGGGATACAGTTAGGTTAACAGTCCGTCTTAATGTGGAGGTTGATAGGTTGAACATGGGGAGAGAACCCTCAGGTTTTACGTTCAACAGCTTTGGGACTTTGCTTCGCAGCAGGAGTGTATGGATCATCAGTGTGGGGAGCATCTATCCATACCAAGCAAGTGGGCACAGCTCTTAAGTCCACCCGTATTGTCACTCGATGTCTGAGACCTGCTCCAGTGCAGATCTACCCTCTCGCTGGCATTGCACGTCCAGTAATTCGACGCGAGGTGGCAGCAGAGAAAGAGAGACAAAAGCTTGAGACAGATCCCAGACATTCAATGTTCTACCACAAGGTGACCACTCCTCGCCTAAGGTCCAGGAAGAGTTTTATTAAGAGAACAGTACCCCTCCATACCAAACCATACGTCCGGCGTGTGTTACTCTGGAAACAAATAGTACCCTAAAGAAGAACTGAGCAGTGGTAGTCATTTGCTTTATACCACATGGAGGTCCTTAAACCGGAGGAGAACAGGAGTGCCTAAGTGTCGTAGCAACCTTGTGAAGTGAGATTACGAGAAGATCCAAGATGTGACTCTGGAGAATTCCAGACTCCAGAGCTGCAGAGTTCTGGAAATGAAGAATTTAGTGTCTCCCGGACACGGAAATCCCTCCCTATATTTTTCTGCTAAAGTCCCATTCCAGCTTTGTACCGAAAATAAGGTCCCATTAACACCAACCTACACATATGGGGTACCTACAGGTTCAGCATAGCCCAATGCGTACGCGAAACGCCATAACTTACTCTTTAAATTCCTCACAATTAAATAAATACCTTAATAGTACATTATGCAACGAACCTATAATGGCTATAATTAAGACACGAGTATTTTTATAAAACGAGCGTATGCGAGTTTGATAATTTCCATACGAGTGTCATAATTACCATTATAGGCGAGTTGCATACGACTGTTTATGTTCGACGATAATTATAACTTTATTATATGTTTTAACATAAATATTCATAAATATCTGTTCAGTCACTAGAATGTTGTGATCGGGTGCTGCGGTGGGTAGTATATCTGTTTTTCCAAGCTCTCTGGACAACCGACGCATGCGCTCTGTGTGCTTCAATACCATATGTTCAGATCAAGACCAACTACATGGCCTTGTTCAGATTGTGCACCAGTATTCAGTAAAACTGTCACTGAAGTCGTGTCAAAACCACGCGCTGTGTAGAAATTGGTTTTGGGGATATTAAGGTACAGTGCTCTTGTCTCATATTCGCCAGTTTATTTACGCGAACATATGGACGGTGCGTATTCCATGTCGGTAAATTATTATCGTTCGATGTTGTGTTTATGTCCGACATGTTGGATTTTGAGCGCATGCGCGAAGGTATCGTTACCTAATTGGTCAATGAACGAGCTCTGATTGGCTGGAGAAACTGTATCGTAATGAAAAACGGTGTTATAATGACCATCATTATGATACAGTTTTCTGACACATAATAGTGAGGGACGAACATAAAACATGTATATTTACAATGAAATAATGAAAGAATGCAACACGGTAACCATGGTAACAGAATCTCACAGGTCCATCTATTTCTGTAAGACGCAATGCAATTCCAATTATTACATTACTGTGAAAGTTTCCAGATGGTTATAAGGTTATCACGGAACCAAATTAAGCTGTAAAATTCATCAATAAATACAATATAATACGCTTAAGGGGGTCAAGGGGCACTCTAGACTTTTTTCACGCAATTTTCACGTGTGAGTGTGGTACGAAAGGTCTCTTTCACCCAACTGTGAAGGGTCTCCGAAAACCACATTTAAAGGCCCTGAAATTAACAGTGTCTGTGATATTCCCAGACAACTAACTTCGCTCTGATATATCTATGAAGGAATGACAAACCCCTAACCACTGCACCAGTAGCTGAATTGATAAAGTCTGATTATTCATACCAAGGATACATCAGTCATAGCATACATGATTGAGATTTTGCTAAGTGTACTCTTTACAACTAGAATATTCGCGGGCGAAGCCGCGACGGGTAATGCTAGTATATAATAATATATGTATAACAGTCTGTCTTATTCTGATGACGTGGTTGCAATGATGGAGTCTGTCAGTAGCTTACAAGCTAACATGTTAGAACTCAAACAGAAATGTAGGGAATATGTCGGTGCAGGTTGACTGTTTTAAGTACCTAGCTTATGTATTCTTTCGCGATGGTTTAGTGAAAGAGAACTATTGAATTCGCAGAAAAGTGAAGTCTCAGTTCCAATCTACTCTGTTCGGTACGAAGAGAAGTTAGTGTAGTGACGACACTCTCTGTACATCGCTCACGTCAGTATGTAGACAACCTAGCTGTATGGGAGTGAGAGCTGATACATAAACTGCATGTAACTGATAAGTGATTGCTGGGACAAGAAGACCGGTTCCTAAAGAATATAACCTAAAATTAAAAAAGCCACCGTGTCAAGCTCTAGACAGTAGTTTAATTATTAAATTAACACGTACATGTTTCATTATATCAATGACTAGCAGTAGTGCCCGGCTTCGCCCGGTAGAGTTATTTGTTTTATGGATGATAATGAATACTACTACAGAACTGGCAAATGATACATAAACTACCAGAAAAGAAATATTTTTTAAATATAACTTTTTGTGGCGGTGGTGGTGGTGGTGGTGGTGGGGGTGGTGGTGGTGGTGGGGGTGATGAGCAGTACAGTATAATGGACGTAACATTCAGGTCATTTTCCCCGTAATGATATTAATGATAATAATGCATAGGGAAACGGTTATTTACTAACAACAGCACTGACACATATAATTTACAAACACATTTCTAAAAATAATTAGAAAGAGGAGTAAGTGAAATAAAAGACACTGCCCAAGCCCGGAATCAAACCCTATCCGTTACGCCAACACCACATGGTGAAATGAATCTTGCCAAGAGTTCAAGGATTGAGAAAATCATTTTCCAGTACTGTATAAACGAGAAAGTTGGCTGAATTTTCTAAGACGACGTATCGTCAACATAAATAATTTAATTTTGTGCAATTAGATAAAGCCCTGTGCGGATAAACTGCGGATAATGTTTGGAGTAAATTTGGGGATAGTTTTTAGAATACAATCCGAACTTGTTTAATATCATTACTAGGACTCGGATGTTTATGACATATCATGTTTTTCCACTATGTATTTTTCATGACAAATGTAAGATGATGATTTACGTTAATCTCATTCAAATTATGTCATTAAGCATAACACTCCAAACAGGAAAGGGTTGCAATTCAGGCTGTGTCATATTCATTTTAAACACAGCACTTGGCATTCAAAGCCTAAGGGAACGAATTTCTCCTCAAATGGGTAAATAAACTGCTCAAAAAATTAAAGCACCACTTTTTTCAAAGGCCACCAAATTTTGAAAAGTTGCCCGTACAAGCTCGAAATCTCAGTATGACGTTTGTCCTGACGCCTACCAAGCATATGCTTCAGCACAACTCCCCAACTTGAGTAGTTTTGGGGTAGCACCCCGAAAACCACCCATTTTCGAAAACAGCAAATTGAAGTTTGCGAAAAACGCTGTAGGACTTGTCGCAGGTTGCCAAAGCAGTCGAAAGTGAATCAGTCTTGCTCTTAAAGGTTCCACAAACACGTTGAAATCGTTACATTTGACGTTTGGGCATTTTCAACCCCCTTCATCATCCCCTAAACATGGACTACCATTGGGGGCGTCTGAGACGGTACCGGGTGTGTTTAACCACCTAAAAACCTGCACACCGTCCTCAGTTGCTGATTGCAGAAAGTTCGTAAGGCCTCCGGCAATGTCCACACCCCCTAACACCCTCAACTGTCATGGGACCAAACCACCCCCTCTCGATTCACCCCTAAGGAAGGTTTTAATCGAGATGTTTATCAGTGCTGTGAATGCGGGGGTCTTCCCCTACCGTTTCAAAAAAGGAGCTGTGCCTTTGTCGCCACCCCTTCCCCTGCTACCCCCGTTTTTGTGATTTTTCGAATCAGGCCCTTTTTAAGGGCTGAAACGAGGTCTTAATCGCTGAAAGGGCTGTAAAGTTCCTTAGAAGTAGTGGTGACACGAAATTAACAGGTGCAGGTTTTCAGGTGGTTAAACACACCCGGTACCTTCTCAGACGCCCCCAATGGTAGTCATGTTTAGGGGATGATGAAGGGGGTTGAAAATGCCCAAACGTCAAATGTAACGATTTCAACGTGTTTGTGGAACCTTTAAGAGCAAGACTCATTCATTTTCGACTGCTTTGGCAACCTGCGACAAGTCCTACATAGTTTTTCGCAAACTTCAATTTGAGGTTTTCGAAAATGGGCTGGTTTTCGGGGTGCTACCCCGAAACTACTCAAGTTGGGGAGTTGTGCTAAAGCATATGCTTGGTAGGCGTCAGGACAAACGTCATACTGAGATTTCGAGCTTGTGCGGTCAACGTTTCAAAATTTGGTGGCCTTTGAAAAAGTGGTGCTTTAATTTTTTTGAGCAGCATATGTTGCTTTAGTAGTGTATGTTTTATCTAATTAAAGATATTATTGTATAGGATAACAAACGTGCAAATGCGGGCGGATGCTGATAACTGTTGTGAGGATGAGGGGCGGATGCGGATAACTGTTGTGAGGTTGTGGGGCAGATGCGGATAACAGTCATGCGAACGCGGGCGGATGAGGATAACTGTTGTGCGGATGAGGGGCGGATGCGGATAACTGTTGTGAGGATGAGGGGCGGATGCGGATAACTGTTGTGAGGATGAGGGGCGGATGCGGATAACTGTTGTGCGGATGAGGGGCAGATGCGGATAACAGTCATGCGAACGCGGGCGGATGCGGATAACTGTTGTGCGGATGAGGGGCGGATGCGGATAACTGTTGTGCGGATGAGGGGCGGATGCAGATAACTGTTGTGAGGTTGTGGGGCAGATGCGGATAACAGTCATGCGAATGCGGATGGATGCGGATAACAGTTGTGCGGATGAGGGGCGGATGCGGATAACTGTTGTGAGGTTGTGGGGCAGATGCGGATAACAGTCATGCGAACGCGGGCGGATGAGGATAACTGTTGTGCGGATGAGGGGCGGATGCGGATAACTGTTGTGCGGATGAGGGGCGGATGCAGATAACTGTTGTGAGGTTGTGGGGCAGATGCGGATAACAGTCATGCGAATGCGGGTGGATGCGGATAACAGTTGTGCGGATGAGGGGCGGATGCGGATAACTGTTGTGAGGATGTGGGGTGGTTGCGGATAACAGTCGTGTGGATGAGGGGCGGATGCTTATAATAGTCGTGCGGATGCGGGGAGGATACGGATAACAGTCGTGTGGATGAGGGGCGGATGCGGATAATAGTCGTGCGGATGCGGGGAGGATACGGATAACAGTCGTGCGGATGCGGATGGTTGCGGATAACAGTTGTGCGGATACGGGGAGGATGCGGGTAACAGGTGTGCGGATGCGGGGCGGATGCGGATGTTTCGTTTATCGGCGCAGTGTTCTACAAAGAGCACATCGTGTTTACTGTCCGTGTAAACTCGCGATTATATTTTGTGTCCATCAGACGCAAGGAAGCTTAGAGTTTCAGTTGACCGTTAATCACTAACAGAATCCATGGATTCTTTTTGGGTGGAATCTGACTCACTAGATGCTACATATTTCCTTGAAAATCTCATGTTAATAACCGTGAATCGAACACAGGCGCCTTGGTGGGAGGTCGTAATGCCCGAATATAGAACATAATTTCAAAATTCAAAGCCGTTACTAAATTCACATGAAATATAAGAGCCCTCAAAGTAGTGGAGGGAAAGTGCAATAACTTGGCAATACGGCCGTCCAGCTGCAGACAAATTGAGATGAAGTGCTCCGACTCTGATCAAAGGTATAATTATATCTTCTTAGACTTCCTTGGAGAACTTGGGAAGTAGTAAAACTCTCGTTCCGGAAGTATTTTCTCCCTGGAGAGGCGAGAAGAAGTTGCAATCAAATCTGAAACTTCGCCGACCTTCCGTTAGTTGAAGTTCATAGCGGCAGATTGTGGAGGGAGACCATTGCCGTCCATCAAATAATGAGACCAAACAAACACGTTCATCCAGCGACAGTTAAATGTTAACCTTCAGTTAGTGGAAGGAAGTCCAGTGCCATCAAATGATGGGACAAAACAAATACGTTCATCCAGGGATAGTTACATTTTAACTTGCGGTTAGTGTGAGGTTTAAAGGTGGTGCCTCTTTGGCTGGTAGAAGAACTCATTTTCTAGAGAATTAATGAAGATGTCAGCGATTAGACTTCAACAAAGGGAATAATAATATGGAAAAGATACGTAGACGATGTAATTTGCATCTACGATACTGAATTAACAAGCGAAGAAACAATTCTCCAATCCATTAATAGACTACACCACTCAATCAAATTCACTAAGGAATCCGAAACAGATCGAAAAATAAATTATCTCGACATAACTATCGAACGTAAAGACAACGAGCTTTCATATTCCATATTTCGGAAAGCCACACAAACTTCGCATGCAATCGACAATCAGTCTAATCACCCCAGTACGCATAAATTAGCGGGGTTCAATTCAATGGTACACAGGGCTTTAAACATACCCATGTCAGAAGATAATTATAATAAGGAAATAAGAACCATTAAACAAATAGCAAAGGAAAACAATTTCCCGCCAAGCAAAATAGACCAAATTGTAGCCATACATAAAAATTAAGATAAAATTATCCCAAAACCGGACATTAATGAGAAAAAATTCGCGCGCTTCTACTATGTGAATGCGAACACATATAAAATCACTAATCTATTCAAAAAGCAAGGCATAAAAATAGCATTCACAACGAATAATACGACCTGAAGGCACCTGCAAAATAGTAATCTAAATAATCAAGACCCGTATTCAAAGTCAGGGGTATATTCTATTACATGCCAAGACACTGGTTGTCAAGCTAATTACATTGGACAGAGCGGAAGACGAATCGATACACGTTATAATGAACATAGGAATGCGATAAGATACGGAACACATTCAGCCGTATGCGAACATATGTAGAGCCCTGCGCGGATAAACAAAACCTTATCCGCATCCGCCCCGCATCCGCACGACTGTTATCCGCATCCGCCCCGTATCCGCACGACTGTTATCCGCATCCGCCCCGTATCCGCACGACTGTTATCCGCATCCGCCCCACATCCGCATGACTGTTATCCGCATCCGCCCCGCATCCGCAAGACTTGTATAAAAATCCGCTGATATTTCAATTCTGTTTTCCTGACCTCCGCTTTAGTCAAAAAACTGGCTATACTTCTTTGGCTACTTTCGCACTTGTGCCGCAGTAGGTTTGATGTGCCTGATTTGTGTCCTGAGTATGAATACACTTATTTACAGGTAAAACATCCTACTATATCGTTCATCTCTTTGGTTCCATTGAAAACGTAACCAAATATCTGCCTTATCCTTGACTTGAGCTTTATTTCACGCACTATTGAATATTCACCTTGTTTTGTTTTAATAGATATTTTATCAATGTTGGTTAAATGATGTCCATACTCCCGGTCGCGGCAACATTTACTAAGTGAACTTCTCTTTAAGCTTGGAGAAAGGGATTGACATTTGGCCGGAACTTCCAAGTCAGCCTCTTGACCTATCAATGTTAGCATAGTTGATGTCATAACTGTCTCCGTTGCAATATCACAGCCCACGCGTTTCAGTGCCAAGATGGAAATAAATCTACAGATAAACCTGGAACCAGATCTTCCAGGATAGCTTAGATAGCGAAGTAGCTGACTTGAGAAATGTTAATGATGTCACCACGATGAACTAACAAACTTATTGACAGCATTATATCTCGTGGGTAATGGCAGTGAGAAATTGATGATGATGATGAGATGTCAAGACCTTCTACTACAAACATACGGTACGGTACTTAATAAAATGTAGTTGAAACCATATGAGTAAAATAATCTTCTCGTGTATAACTGCAAAACGTACCCGAATATTTCGTACGCAATAGGCTATAGGAGTATTCCTCTTTTAAGCATGAAGCTGTAGATTGGCATATCAAATATGTAATATTATCGAAAGTTCCACATCGTATTCTAAAAACTATCCGCAAATTTACTCCAAACATTATCCGCAGCGTATCCGCTATCCGCACAGCCATGCAAACTATATCCGCGTGGCGAAAAATGCTGCGGATATCCGCGGGTTTATCCGCGGATATCCGCATCCGCGCAGGGCTTTAAACATATGTGTGACACGGGGCACAGCTTTACTAAAATCGAAACTGACCTAAAAATAATTAATCACGAATCGAAAGGCAGAGCTCTCGACATAAAGGAAGCAATCGAGATTCACCTAGCCAAACAAAACAATCCCAACAATCTAAATGAACACACTTTTATGGAGAGTTCGCCTCTTTTCACTCTACTAAAAAACACACCCTGTCGAAAACAAGACACACCTTAGCGATATATCCAAGCTAGATAAAAAAAAAGGGGGAAAAATAGCGGTGGTTATAGGTAAATGTTATTTGGACCAGGTGTACTATGTACTTTTTTCTGCAATAAACCTAGGCCGTTATGTGCTTCAGTATTAAAGGTGCCGGGACGTCTTCTATAGACTGTGTACCGCTTAGTTTAAATGGCTTTTTAGCCCACGCGTGACGAAGATAGTTCCACGGTCTTTAATAGTTGTAGATCTTCCTGTTTTCAATAACATACATCTTATCTAGACTTGGCAACGTCACACAAATAAACATGGCACTGACCTCAGAACGAACATAGTAACAAAAGGGGGAAAAAGGAAAAAAACAGTCTCGTCCAGTTAACACCCGGGTTAGTCGACTATAACTGGTACCAAAGTGAACACGAAACTGCTTGAAGCCCCAGTTAGGAAGACAACCGGATAAATATTCAGCCTGTATTATTACAGTATAACCATAGTTGATTTTGTATAACCATATAATCACCCCGAACAGACAAATTCTGGATTTCTATCACCATTTTAGAATTTCACCTAACATTAGATATACCACATTTTGCATACACTGACAGTTGCATTACCAACACTGCAACTAAATAATTGTACATATTGTATATATTTTTCACCTGTATTCTTAAACATAGATGCTATAGCCTAAGTGTAATGGATCTGATGATGATCGCTTGACGATCGAAACTGGTCATCCTAGTGTATGTATTAATCTCATGTAATTTATTTCAGGATTAGGGCATAACCCAGCTCTATTTGGGTACATTCGTGTTGACCGACTGAAAAGCACCAAACTTTTGTTTACTTAGGCAACACTGAAAAAAATGGCTTCAAACCACACTATGTTAATGTATTTTCTTAATTAATTCTTAGTTCTCATTGTAAGGAGATCCATTTCTTAGTGAAGTCTTCTTTGGATAAGTTATATTTATGTGCTGAAGAAGAAACCAATGAGTTTTGAAACGTGTACACACAGTCTATAAAATATAGACAATGAAGTGTTTTTAAGTAATGATTTGGCGAATATTATAACATGAAAGTTTTAATATTTCATTTATTCCAACAATCTCCATTCAGTGGAAATTTAAATTACTATCTTCGGAGGTAGTTTACGAACTAGCGAGCGAGTCTATCACCCCAGCTTCGGCGAGCATTAACTGTCGACTCGTGTCGAGTTAAGACTTCAGAGAAGAGTATATGTTGTCATTTAGACTTTCACGGCCCGTGTTATTATTCATAATGTTGAATTTTGGGCTTATGCCGTGTTTTATTATACTAATATTCGACGCGTTTCGAAAGAAACCATGTCTTTCATCATCAGGAATAATCTGGAATACGACAATGTTGCTAAGAGAAAGCAACGAAGAACATATAGAAGGTGCCCAATGATGGACGCCATTATAGCCCCATGTTAGGGACAACGGAAAGCAGCAGTGAATTACTTTCTCAGGGTTCTGATAATAGGTAGCCAGGATTCACTGAGATTGTAGCCGGTGTCGCGGTTGAAATTATCTGGGTGTTTACGTATTTCAACCGCCTCCCTGATGATTCTGGGACGATATTGCTTTATACGGGCAAGAACATCCACTCCTTGGAACATGACATCATGGCCAGGTGTTAAAGCATGATCGGCAACAGCTGATTTATCAGGTTGAATGAGCCTGATACATCTATTATGTTCCTTAATGCGAGTGCATATTGTTCTCGAAGTCTGCCCGATGTAAACCTTGCCACAAGTACAGGGAACTCTGTAGATACCCGGTTGTTGCAATTTAGGCAAACTGTCCTTAGTTGGTCGCAGGAGTTGCCTAATCTTAACAGAAGTTCCAAATACAGTCCGTATGTTGTACCGACGTAGGATTTTAGCAATACGATCCGTTGTGTTATGTATGTACGGAAGGTAAGCAGTTCCTCTTACATCTCTTTTCTCAACTGACGTCCTATTATTATTTGTTGGTTTCAGAACCGTAGAAATCAAAGCCTTGCTATAACCGTTGCTCTCAAAGGTGGTTCGCAGGGTGTTAATTTCTTCTTGTAAAGAAGACACTTCACAAATCCTCCTAGCCCTGGTAGTTAGAGTTGTAAGGATACCATGTTTCTGGGCAGGGTGATGGTGAGAACTTGCGTGGAGATATCTATTGGTGTGTGTTGGCTTACGAAAAACGCTGTGTCCTAAAGATCCATCCTCTTTCTTGGTGACGAGAACATCTAAAAAAGGTATTTTGCCGTCAGATTCCTTTTCCATGGTGAAACAAATAGAAGGGTGCTGGAGATTAAGGTGATCCAGGAAATGGCTAAGATTTTCCTCACCTTCCGTCCAAACAACGAACGTGTCATCCACATAACGCCACCAGATCTTCGGTTTGAAAGGAGCCGACGACAAAGCTTTCTCTTCAAAGTTCTCCATGAAGAAATTAGCCACAACAGGAGAGAGAGGACTACCCATGGCCACACCATCAGTCTGCTCATAAAAATTCCCATTCCATAGAAAGTAGGAGGAGGTCATGCAGTGATAAAAAAGTCTTGTGATGTCTTCAGGAAAAAAGCCATTAATGAGAGACATAACACCATCAATAGGTACTCTCGTAAACAGAGACACCACGTCGAGACTCACTAGAATATCACCCGGCTGAAGTGTTATAGCTTTTAACTTTTCCACGAAGTGTGTGGAATCCTTAATATATGAAGGCGTGTTACCCAGAAGCGGCTGAAGTAGTCTACCTAAGTATTTGGAAAGGGCATATGTAGGAGAACCAATCGTACTAACAATAGGTCTAAGAGGAACATCTTCCTTATGTATTTTAGGAAGACCATAGAGTCTCGGAGGAATAGCATACCCTGGAAGGAGAGTCTTCGCTGCATCCGCTGGAATAGATGATTGCTTGATCAATTTGACGGTGACATTTGAGTAGCGAGTAGTAGGATCACGACTATTAATCCTATATACAGGATCTGATAACAAAGACGAGATCTTGGAATCATAATCAACCTTATCCAATACCACTGTCGCGTTACCCTTGTCAGCGGGGAGAACGATAATATCAGAATCGTCCCTTAGATCTTGAAGTGCCCGGCTTTCGCCTTGTTTTAAGTTGGTGTTAGGTGGCTTAGCGGTCTTGAGAACTCGGGAACATTCTTGCCTGGCTTCCTCGGCCTCTTCAGGTGTGAGGTGATGTACCGAGGATTCTACGGATGTAATAAGTAAGAATTCCTATTGAAGAACTATTGAAGAAATTATGATCTTATGAAATCTTGTGCAATATTGCGGCATAACATAATAATAAAATAATAATAATAATAAACTATAATTAAACAATAAGAAGTGTCTCTCCCAACACCAAAATGAAGCACTATCAAACGGTCATCCGCCCTGAAGCTTTATATGCCTCTGAATGCCTCATATTAAACAGGAAAGGACTCGCGAACAAACAATAATCGAAGAGAGGAAGATAATGAGGAAGATATTGGGACCAATCAAGGAAGGGCGTAAATATATTAGACGGCCCAACCAGGAGCTCTAGTTACTCTGAAAGAATTACAGACGTGGTCAGGGAGAGACGTCTAACGTTTTATGGACACGTCTCCAGGATGCATCCAACCAGGCTGACCAACCAGCTACTCACATACTGGCAAATAAGGAAGACCAAGTCACCAGTGCGCAAAGATCTGCTGGAACTGGGAGTTACGGAAAAGGACATAAAAGATCGAACGTCTCTCAGGAGTAAGGAAAAACCCCCAAGGAAGAAGACAGGTGCCCTCTGCACAAAGGAGACAAAATAACAACACAGCCAGAGAATGCGTGACCACTGGGCAAACATCAAGATCCACTTCAAGCAAAATAGTTGAATATCGTGGTCCGTTGTTGGCCTATACGGAACAAGAAGAAGAAGAAACTGTAATTAAAAGGTCCCCCTTTAGTATATAATATTTTACCAACCTAGGCTATTGTTGAATGTGGTTGTCAGAGGCACACGATGTTTACATGTTGCAACAATAGGTTAAAACTTGAGGAAGACATTTAATAGCGTCATTAGGTAATACCTTTTCACGAATTGATTGCCGGCGGTCGAGAAGGGAAGTATTCTTTGTTTACTTATGTCACACTGACATGTACAGTTGCGCGTCAGCTCCAGTAGCCTCAGTCATCGTTTAACTGTTCGTGGTGACGTGAGCTCCTGTGACGCTTATCTGACTCAATTCTGCTTGACTTATGTGCAGAATGTACTCAGTCATCGCTGTGTCCTCCGCTTCGCCCTGCGGGGCTCCTGGGACAATAAACAACAAACGCTCGCGCAGTCAAGCTCTTAGGCAATCAAATCTTGAATGGGTAAGATATGTATATTCATTTATTTACCGTATGGCTTTTAGTGCCGGGAGTGTCCGAGGGCATGTTCGGCTCGCCTGAGTCTGCAATTTCATATAGTTCCAACTTTCACCTCCAGACATCAATGATACCAAGTGGTGAACGTTGGAACTTTGATAGAGCGTTTCGACGAAATCTAACCTAATAATTTAGCTTCACACATGTTTAGTCTGTAGAAGGATCTTTTATATGTCATAAATCTATGACATGGCACCGCCGGCTTTACTTCCCCTCCGATGGAATGCATACTGAAGGATTTTTAACGCTCTCAAAAATCCGACGACTTCGGCAGGGTTTGAACCCGCTATGTTGGGCACAGCAGTTCAGCATGCTACCGACTACGCCACCGAAGCCGCATATATGTATATATTGTACCCATGTGAGTAATCTCGATGGAAAATATGCTTCTGCCTCCAGCTAGCGTCAGGACTCGGGCGTGTACCGTCTCCCCATTGAGCAGATGCATATTTTGGATTTGAAGCTAAAAGGTATCAACTCTACAATGATAAGGCACAACTCTATTCTAAAACTTTAATTCAGTAATAAAATTCATGGCTTCAAACAAACAAAACAATCCCCTAAAACATAAAACAAAAGCAAACAAAAATTACTTCCACAATCCACTGATATGAACATAATATTATCACAATAAAATCATATCATAACTCAAACTTTTACCCTTATATGAACTTCACAAAGTACTCTAGTGCGCTGATGCACATACAACTTCAGAAACAAACTGTACTTTAATTCTTCTGTCATCCAATGTGACTTCATTAATTCTACAAAATTATTTATTCCTTAAACTTTGTCTTAATTTGACAATAATGTGTATCGTGTGTGTTTTGATCTTTCTCTTCCCACCAAATGCTTTACATGTATTAGCCTATTCTGGTGTTGCACAGCATTCTACGTACAACTCCATAATTACGTAAGCTACCCCTACACTTCCTCTATTTATATAGTTCCACTGCATGCCGTCTGTGATTTCATCTTAAAAACGTTAATTATTGCTGTGTCGGATGGTACCCTTAAACTACCTTTGCGCGCGTAGCTTGTGGCATCCAGTAGCCAACTTCTGAAAAAGATGTCAGTGACAGTACAAATGCAACGTCTAACCATTCGTTAGATAGCTAAAATCGTGAACCATCAGGATGATCTATAATTATCAATGTGTTCTTAAACCACATGACTTCATTACTCAATATAACAATGTTTCATCTTATGTCATTAACAGGGTCTAAAATCTGTTCCTTTCAAACTTGCTTTCACGGTTCGCTTGACCGTCCAGACCCTCTTCCCGAGCGGCCTGTACACAATAGCAGTGGAGTGAGGTCCTACAGTGCCTCAACCCTCGTTTCATGCCATATATCTTACCTCCCCTAAGCAGTATAAGATTTTAACAAACAAATACCTTGGTCTTAGTGACACACATATCCCAATGGATTTAAACTGAATATTATGCAAACAGGTGCTGGATGAGCTTAACATTTACTCCTACCCTGAGGATAATAATAATCGGCGCCAAATAGGCCCATTTCAACATGAAGGCACGAGATTCATAAAACATTGGTCTATTAGGTAACCGGTATCTTTAATAAATACTGCGGTCAGCCCATGCTGCCGTTCTAGGATTCGCTTCAACGAGCCGAATCACTCAACAATAAGTTCTCGGGGAATCAGATATAGTGCAGAGGTGTCCATTGTTTTCCTCCCACCTATCACGGGATTCGAACCCGGAACATTCCATATCCATCATCAGAGTTAGGGTCCATATCACTAAATACACTCTGGCACAAAGCACATCTCTCATTATACCCCCGGCATACGAGATTTCATACGAAGAATAGATTACCTGGTCCCTTACCTAATGCTATGATCTGCATCCTATAATTACCAAGAGAAATCTATCAATTACTCTATAAGCTTTTCACATAAGCTGCAAATTCAATTCACTAAAAGCTCTTCCATTTCCTGGCATAATTATATTCCCATTAATACCATATATTCTGATATAAAACTCTTTTCTTAATCCCGTAACGAAATCTTACTGTATAATCTTACTGCTTAGATCGATAAGTCTTGCCCTTTAGCGTAAATATTTCTTGTTTACAACATTTTGCCTGATGCGTTCATTCATACCTTTATATTCATTATTATTATTATTATTATTATTCTCACTGACATAAATTACCAAAATCCGACACAACTAATCATCTTAAAAATCGAACAACCATGTTCGTGACATTTACATAACTGCTTTGCCATTTTTAATTAATAGTGGTAACGATTAATCCACTCACTGATGCAAAAACATCTCAACTCTATTAAAATCAACACAATAATGATTAAACTTGGAGAGTCTATCTCCTACTCTGATTCTTACTGGTATCTTTATAACTCTGAAATCACATTACATGCAGTGGCCTATACCTCTACTTAAACATAATTTGTGGGGTACTTACATATCGGCTCATCATGGTGGTTCCAACCACTCATATCTTTCCGGGTCGCCTGCCATATGCAGATTTAGTGCGACATTTGCATCTTGAACACACACATTTTCTGACACATATTTTCCGTTAACCACACGACACTTTGCATTTCTATAAAGAGGCTATTGCTTCCAAAACACATGACACTTTATAACACTTTTTAAACCGTTAATTTAAAAGACATTTCACATATGATTTACACATAACACACGTAACTCTGTACACTTTTCATTGGTTGAAATTCCCTAGCAAAGATATCAAAATTGCAGGTGTCGACGGTATCTCCCGTGCTCCTACCAACTCCTGATTGAAAGTCTGGTTCAATTGCCCTCGGAATTCACCAATAGTTTATCCATACTCCTACGGTAAGCTTCCTGATTTGCATAAATATGCTTACATCCGTCCTGAGCGTTATTATTTGGTATTTTTAAGACATTACCAAATGCTTCGTAAAGTTTCTCCCAGCGCACTCCAGCGTAATTAGACATGTATGATCAGTCAATATTTGATACATTGCGCTTAACACTGTACATAACTTTACACAGATTATTATTTACAATAGTTCTGTAACTTATCTCACACGTTGCTTCCTAAGTGAACACACCATTGTTCGTACTGCTGACAAAAACTGTGTAGCGACGACTGTTTGCGACTCTCTGTGACAAACTGTGTCCAACTGGGTGAACTGCGTAAGACTGAGGTGAGACTGGCTACAACACTGGCTTGAGACTGGCTTAAGACTGGCTCTCTGCCAAGGGTCGACCCCCTTATATTGGATTCACACGAAAAGTAGAGCTAAATTTTCCCGCGCTATCTCGACTCCTCTCCCAGCATGATTCTGGTCTCGAAACCATGCTCATCGGGTTCCTTTTTCTTCACTGATCCCAGAACTATCTGCGTGCTGAAGAATCGCTCGGCCAATTAATTAATATTAATTCCTTTCTTCATAGCGTGGGGACGCTATCTCACTGGGAATCCCTGGCAACCTCGTTAAACCCCACCGCGAACAACCATAGTCTCTGTTCTTCCGCACTTCATTAAATATGCGTCAATTTCGCAGATTAAAGGCTCTAAAATTAGCCTCCTGGCTAAAGATTCACCTGTGTGCCACTCTCATGTCATTGCGTTACTCCAATCACGAGTAATCAATGATTTTCCTTGGGATTTCTCCCCACTCTTATTCGTCCTATTCTCAGTCGGGGAAAAACTGGGTCATTATTCAAGCCCCCAACCTCTTCCAGACGACATAACGAGGTCAGCAAGATTGTCGTGGCTCCAAGGGGCACCTCCCACAATTCTGCGCCAATTAGTTAAACGTCAAACTCTGCACTTTCCGTGCTCCAAGTCCAGTATAGCCTACTTCAAGTAGTCTAATAATGCTGTATTTCACTCAATTTCCCTGCATTATTTTAATAAATAATGTCATTATCAACTGAAATCACACCAGTGATTAAATATACACTTTTCTCTAGGGGTTTTTACCATAAAACTCCCTCAGCAGACCTCGGGTTCGTTTCCTGGTGGAACCTTTATACTGAGATCACAGTCTCTGTGATCCACGTTCGATATCAGTCAGCATAACCCCCTCGGGTTCATATTCCCCTTGCAAAACTTATAGAAGTCAATTACAAGTGGCTCTCTATAAGTAACCAGCTGACTGTCTATCACTGTCTGTGTTTACATCTGGGGTCCTTCACCTCGTCTGGCTGCGAGTAGGTTAGTTCAGTTCCCCCTTCCACACTGCGCTCTCTCTAAGCTGTTTATTCTCTTGACGGAGGGCTGCATTTTTGGCCTCGGCTTCCCTCGCAGCTTCAACCATTTCTTTGTAGAATTCTCGCAGGCACTTGCATTCTTGCTGTTTGTCCCTTACACTGGGCAAGCTGTCTGCTTCTCGTTCCGCCTCGCCGCTCGAACTTTCAGGTCTGGCTGCCTGTCTGACTTCGCTATCCACGTTCAGTTGGGTGTGTGCTGTTAATACTTCTTCTTGTTCGTCGAATTCTTCTGGCGAATAATAAACTTTTAAATTGGCTTTATTCATAATGACCTCGTTTCCAGTTTCTAAATGCTCTATCCTGTATGCATTGTTTTGAAGGTCTCTAATCACCTCGAACGGGCCGTGATATGCAAAAATGAACTTCTTATACTTCCGTGCCTCTGGATCTGAACTGGCGGGTTTCCTGGCTAAAACTTTCTCTCCGACGAGAAGCGGTCTATGATACCTCTTCTCACGATATCTCCTCTGACGTCTCTCCGCCTGTGCTTTGAGATATTCGAAGGTTCGTTGGATCCTCAATTCTCGTCCTGGCTGTGCGTCTACTGGTAATGGAATGACACCAGTCCACGGTCTCTCCGGTCTCTGATCCAAATGTAGAGTCACGGGAACCTGACCTGTCGCCTCATGTACGGTATTATTTATACAGTATTCAATTACTTCAAGAAATTCAATCCAACGCCAATTCTCTTCAGAGCAGTAGATCTTCATGTATTTCTGGATCTCTCTCATTACTCTTTCAACTGGACTTGCCTCAGGATGGCGAATGGTAGATAAAATCTGCCTAATTCCTAGTTTCCAGTTCTCGACGAAATTCTGCACTTGTGAAGCAACTTCCGTGGTCTGAGAGGATGTTATCCGGCTTCCCAAGAATCGGAATAACTCTCTTTCAGGCGTTTCAATACCTGCTTTGAACTTGTCTTCTGTATGGGGCATAATATCACCATTTTTGAAAATACATCCATGGCTACAAAAATGTGTCTATTGCCTCTACGTGCTCTAGGCAGTGGTCCAAAATTGTCTATACTCAATAGCTGCCTTGGCTTCTCCTGTAACAACGGGATAGGTCGTTGCCTCATTAAAAAGGGATTTGGCTTTACCCTTTGGCACAAATCACATGTCCTAAGAGCATTTCTCACCGTTTCTCTCAACTTTGGCCAAGTACATGCTTCTTTCAACAGAGCGGTGACCTTGTCTATTCCGGGATGTCCAAATGCTCTGTGTGCTAGCCACACCAATCTCCTCTGCAAAGATGCAGGAATTACAATCCTTTGACGTGTATGATCTACATCATCCCACTTGTGCAGTATCTGATTATACCATACATAATCTGTTGCCAATGCCTCTGCCTCTCTGTATATTGCAGTTCCCCTTGCTAAACGTCCCTCGAAGTAATCGATCATCATCTTCAACCACGGGTCTTCGCGTTGTAGGTTGGTAAGATTCCTCAAATCATCCAACGTCTTCTGATCTCGATTCTCAATCTGGACAGCTAGCGCTTCCTCTTCTCTAGGGTAACGGCTTAATATGTCCGGTATTACATTCTTTTTCCCTGGACAGTATTCTATTTCCACGTTGAATTGCTGAATATACAGGGACCATCTTGTCAATCTCTGGCTAGACAAGTCTGTCTTTAACAAAAATGTTAAAGCTTTATGGTCTGTTCTGAGGACTATTTGAAAGCCATACACGAGTTTATGCCATGATTGCAACGCGTACAAAATTGCGAGCAACTCTATCTCTGTAATCGTGTAATTTTTCTCATGGGCTTTCAGCCTCCTACTTATAAAGGCAATAAAAACTTTCTTTTCAGGCTGGTCAACATTTTCCTGGAATAGCATCGCTCCAATACCAATAAGTGATGCATCCGTCTGTATGATGAACTTCTGGGTATAATCCGGGTATCCCAGTTTCACATATTCCAAAAGCATTTGTTTTGACCTCACGAATGCTTCCTGACATTGCTCCGTCCAATTCCATCTGCCGCCTTTCTTCAATAGGTCCTGCAGGGGTGCTTCTGTCGTAGTATAGTTTGGGCAGAGGTTCGAAAAGAATCCAATTACTCCCAAATACTGTCGGACGTGCTTCACTTTCGTGGGTCGAGGGAAATTTCGAATTACCTCCAATTTATCTGGGTTAGGCTTGACTCCATTTGCATCAATAACATGCCCTAGGAATTTAACTTCCCTCTGACAGAAGTGCGATTTCTTGATATTAACCTTAAAGTTAGCTTCTCGAAGGTCATCTAGCAACTTCTTCAGGTCTCTCATGTGCTCCTCCAGAGATTCTGACGTGAGTAGAATGTCGTCTACATATCTGATGGTACTCTCTTTCACATCATCTGATAGATTGCGATCTAACGCTCTTATCAGTGCTGAACCAGCTGTTTTCAACCCAAAAGGTAGCCTTAAAAACGTATATGTGTGTTGATCAAACATGAATCCTGTCAACAGACTAGTTTTCTTCTCTAATTCAAGTTGGTGGAAACTGAAAGTGATGTCCAAGTTTGTGAATACAGTTTTCCCTTTGAACTTCCTGAGGATCTCTTTAATAGGTGGCACTTGGTCAAACTCCGGAATAACCTTCAAATTTAAATGTCTCAGGTCCAGACATACTCTGACAGTCCCGTCTGTCTTCGGTACAATTACCAATGGACTTACATAAGGCGTAGGTGTCTTCTCAATAACACCGGCCTCCAACATCTCCTGAATTGCCTCTTTCACTTTGGCATAATGCTTTTCGGCTATAGGGTAGGGTTTCTGCCTAAATGGTGTCCAATCACTGACTTGAAAAGCATAAGTGAAGTTCTTTATACGACCAGGTCTCAAATCAAAGACTTCCTTCTGTTCCAGTAATAATTGCTTTAAATTTTCCTTCTCTTTTAGCCCAATTTTCGCTTCTTCTAGCTTTTCCGAAATATATTCTTCCAGTTCGGGTTCCAGATCTTTCTCCAAGTCTGTGGCTAGTGTTTTCAGTTCTTCTTCCAACTGCTCCATAGCTAACACTTCTTCCTCCGCCACGTCTCTGTATGTATGCCATACTTGTTCACTTGACCCTGGTTCAATCTGATTGAGTGCGACCTCTAAGCCTTCGGCTTCCTCATTCACATGGAACATAACCCTGTCCTGTGCTAGGTCGATTATCACTGTGTATTCCCTTATACATTCTGCCCCAATAAGTAGGTTATAAGGCAGTTTGTTTACTAATAGAAAACTCTGTGAGAATATAGAGCCTCCTATCTGCAAATCTAGGAATACCTGATATTTACATATCATTGTTCTGTCTGGAATTACCCCTTTTATTTTGACACTAGAGATCGGTATTTTCAAAACATTCTCTCTCTGGGCTATTTCATTATATAAAGCTTGTGTCATAAGGCACACTGTTGACCCCGTGTCTAACAGACTTCTTATTTTCAATCCTGCCACTCTTACTATTATAATAGGCAATTCTCTCTTGACCATGACCTGTGATCCACCCGTATCCTCGATTAGCTCTTCTGGTTTGGCTATCCAATTGATGATGTTAACAGACTTCCATCCATCAGTCTCGAACTCTTCTAATTTTGGCGTTTTTTTTCTTCAGCGCCCGTCTGCTTGGAGTTTCTTCTCTCCTGTTCGCTGCGCTGTAGCTCCAAACTCTTAGCTCCATCTCCATATCTGTCTGGCGATGTCCTGTTCTGCATAACTTCTTGCCAGCGGACTTGTTGCTTCGGGGGTTCATCTCCCCTTTCCTCGAGGTATCGCAATGAAGCGTGATATCGTTCCTCTACCTCGTCATCGAAGTTACTTCTTCTTTCCTGGGGTCTCCAATTTCTATTGTTGCCTTCTTGGCCATTGTTACCTCCATTGTTTTGGTACGGTCTACCCCTGTTGTTCTGCTTATTCCACGAATTTCGGCCTCTTCCTCCTCTACTAGCATTCCCTTTGTACTTTGGCTGCCATCTTCTGGGTTCCTGTTCCCATTGCCGTCCGTAGGAATCTAATGTTTCAGTGCTCGTAGCTTTGTTGTTCCTTGGAGCTTGATGTTGGTCAGTCTGCGTGTTGGTCACGTGTACCTGTTCCACGGTTCGACTCTGACGCATCGTATTGGCTGTTGTGAGGTCCAGTTGTCTAAGAACTGTCTCCATTTCTATAGCAGTTTTCGCATTAGCCGAGATTAGCAGTCTTTGGATCTCGTATGGGAGCTGTTTGGTGATAGCAATACATAATTCCAGCTCGCTCGGTTTTTGATCCAGTTCTTTGAAGCGACACATCTGCGATATGAAGAATTCTGCGTACTTCGTTGGGCTGTTGGTACTGTATTTTTGAATACAAATCCAACCGTAAATTCTGTTGGGTCGCTGGATCCCAGTATCTCTTCAAAAATGCCTCTCGAAACTCCTCAACAGCATCGAAAGTATACCGGAAACTGCGAAACCATAATGCACATTCTCCCTCTGTTAGTTTCTCAATGGCTCGTAGCCTGCGCTCTAGCGGTATCCGCGCATCATTCAGATATTCAGACACTTCCTTCAATCAATATTTTGGTGTCATATTACAGTGGCTACCTGAGAATTTTCTTGGTTTCTCTTCGCTCGCCCTGATTACGTTTATCACCTGGGTGTGCATAGCATTTTCGTGTGGCGTTGATGCTGCAACCGGTGCACCTGGCGTCATATAAGGACTTTCGCCTGGGCCTGTAGCATTCCTGATTATAGGTTGGGTTTCTAAGTCTGCCCACCTTGTTTTCCTCATATCTTCCATGCTGCCTTCACTTGACTTAGGATCTTTCATAAGGGTTTCTTCCTGTGCGATTATCCTAGTCTCCATTTGATTGTGGCGCATCTCCGCTCTTTCCAGTCGAGTAATTACCTCCTTCTCGATTCTGGTAAGCCTATCTCGATTTTCCTCGGCCACTTGAAATATTTCCTTCTTGTCTTCTTTCAGGCTTTGTTTGATATGGGAGATTTCATCCTCTATATCTTCCTTAATTTGAGCAAGGGTCTTGTCGCTTGCCTCTGTCTTCTGGCCTTCTCTCACTTCGAGTTCTTCTCTCAGCCCTTTAATTTCCTCTTGAATGTGTCCATTGACTTTTGACAATTCATTCCGGACCTTGATGAACTCACCTCTATTCTCTTCTTGCCTTTTGTTAACTACAACAATGTCACTTTGAACTTGGTCCAGTTCTTGATGAACTTTGCCCATCTGACCTTTCACGTTGCTTAATATCTCTTTACTTTCATTAGCGATAGCCTTAATCTCGCTTATTTCCTGACATTGATCTAATATGTTCTGATCCTGTTTCTTGAGATCACCGTTAATTGCTCTAGCATAGCTTTTCAATTTCTGGTCCCATTTAGAGTCGTTCTCTTCTAACCTCTGATCTACCGTTCTCGTAAATTCTGAAAACTGTTTCGCTTGGCGTTCGAGATTCGCCTCATTTTGGATTTGAATATCCTTAATATCGTTAGACAGCGCATCTAGCCTACTGTTGGTTTCATCCTGAGCATGTTTACACGCTTGTAAATTACTTTCGAGCTTGGCTTCTATAGCCTCGAAACGTTTATCTGTTTTAACCTGCATTTCTGATACAATGCTTACAACAGTTTCTGTTACTTCGGTCTTAATTACCTCTTGCATTTGACCTAACTTATTGTTTAATTCAACCTTGTTAGCATCTAAGCGGTTACTCAATTCAACCTGGTTTTCATTAATTGCCCGCTGATTGGCATCTAGACGATTACTCAGTTCACTCTGGTTGTGATTCATTGCAACCTGATTTGCATTAATTGCCTCCTGATTGGCATCTAAACGAGTGTTTATTCCATCCTGGAAAGCCTTAGCTTCCAGCCTATTCTGCTCGTTAACAGCATCAAAATGTTGTTTCAACCCTGCAATAACCTGCAGGATCTCCTCTGTACCTGACATTTTTACAATAATATACTTTGATATGCAGACAGGCTTCCTGGAAAAATGTGTGGATATGTTTTGAAGAGAAACATCAAACACTGTACACATATTATAAGATCGTACAAAACCTGTCAATATTATGATAAATTGGTGATTGGGTGTGTAGCGCTCGTACCCTTGGGTAATCCTCTTCTCAATAGAGAGATTCTGCGTTACATTAAAAGCCTACTGAACTCAACAATCACTCAAACACAGTTTGAGTAAAAAAAACAATTACTATGGTTTTCCCCATGAAATACCATAAAAATCTATGGGTTTTCCCTAAATCCCATAAGCTCCACGAACCTGGGCGCCATGATAAAATGAGTATATCATCATGGGAGGTGGTCGACGTTAAGACATCGCAGCAACCCTCCAAGGTCTCGGTTGTACTGTCGAATGCCCCACTTGGGTCTCGCCATGATAAATATATACACCTCTTGCGCCTATGGTGACCTGTATTTTAAACCGGCCCACATACCAGCGCCATGATAAATGTAAGTAATAAGGTGTCATGCAATGCCAAAACATACATATTGCACTACTGAGGCGATTCCAAGATAGAATACTACCGCCCCAAGTTACCTGGATCATGTTAATTAAGGTGTTTATCAAAAATTTATATTGTTCGTATCGGAGCTTAGCTTAAGATTAGGTGCGGTCATTCCCTACTTCATGTTAATTGTTACTTTAATAGAGTTGTGTGCACTAGATCTAGACCGACTTTAGTTGTACCTATAGCTCAAATACCTGTACAGGACACCAATTTCCATGTACCCATGTGAGTAATCTCGATGGAAAATATGCTTCTGCCTCCAGCTAGCGTCAGGACTCGGGCGTGTACCGTCTCCCCATTGAGCAGATGCATATTTTGGATTTGAGGCTAAAAGGTATCAACTCTACAATGATAAGGCACAACTCTATTCTAAAACTTTAATTCAGTAATAAAATTCATGGCTTCAAACAAACAAAACAATCCCCAAAAACATAAAACAAAAGCAAACAAAAATTACTTCCACAATCCACTGATATGAACATAATATTATCACAATAAAATCATATCATAACTCAAACCTTTACCCTTATATGAACTTCACAAAGTACTCTAGTGCGCTGATGCACATACAACTTCAGAAACAAACTGTACTTTAATTCTTCTGTCATCCAATGTGACTTCATTAATTCTACAAAATTATTTATTCCTTAAACCTTGTCTTAATTTGACAATAATGTGTATCGTGTGTGTTTTGATCTTTCTCTTCCCACCAAATGCTTTACATGCATTAGCCTATTCTGGTGTTGCACAGCATTCTACGTACAACTCCATAATTACGTAAGCTACCCCTACACTTCCTCTATTTATATAGTTCCACTGCATGCCGTCTGTGATTTCATCTTAAAAACGTTAATTATTGCTGTGTCGGGTGGTACCCTTAAACTACCTTTGCGCGCGTAGCCTGTGGCATCCAGTAGCCAACTTCTGAAAAAGATGTCAGTGACAGTACAAATGCAACGTCTAACCATTCGTTAGATAGCTAAAATCGTGAACCATCAGGATGATCTATAATTATCAATGTGTTCTTAAACCACATGACTTCATTAGTCAATATAACAATGTTTCATCTTATGTCATTAACAGGGTCTAAAATCTGTTTCTTTCAAACTTGCTTTCACGGTTCGCTTGACCGTCCAGACCCTCTTCCCGAGCGGCCTGTACACAATAGCAGTGGAGTGAGGTCCTACAGTGCCTCAACCCTCGTTTCATGCCATATATCTTACCTCCCCTAAGCAGTATAAGATTTTAACAAACAAATACCTTGGTCTTAGTGACACACATATCCCAATGGATTTAAACTGAATATTATGCAAACAGGTGCTGGATGAGCTTAACATTTACTCCTACCCTGAGGATAATAATAATCGGCGCAAAATAGGCCCATTTCAACATGAAGGCACGAGATTCATAAAACATTGGTCTATTAGGTAACCGGTATCTTTAATAAATACTGCGGTCAGCCCATGCTGCCGTTCTAGGATTCGCTTCAACGAGCCGAATCACTCAACAATAAGTTCTCGGGGAATCAGATATAGTGCAGAGGTGTCCATTGTTTTCCTCCCACCTATCACGGGATTCGAACCCGGAACATTCCATATCCATCATCAGAGTTAGGGTCCATATCACTAAATACACTCTGGCACAAAGCACATCTCTCATTATACCCCCGGCATACGAGATTTCATACGAAGAATAGATTACCTGGTCCCTTAACTAATGCTATGATCTGCATCCTATAATTACCAAGAGAAATCTATCAATTACTCTATAAGCTTTTCACATAAGCTGCAAATTCAATTCACTAAAAGCTCTTCCATTTCCTGGCATAATTATATTCCCATTAATACCATATATTCTGATATAAAACTCTTTTCTTAATCCCGTAACGTAATCTTACTGTATAATCTTACTGCTTAGATCGATAAGTCTTGCCCTTTAGCGTAAATATTTCTTGTTTACAACATTTTGCCTGATGCGTTCATTCATACCTTTATATTCATTATTATTATTATTATTATTCTCACTGACATAAATTACCAAAATCCGACACAACTAATCATCTTAAAAATCGAACAACCATGTTCGTGACATTTACATAACTGCTTTGCCATTTTTAATTAATAGTGGTAACGATTAATCCACTCACTGATGCAAAAACATCTCAACTCTATTAAAATCAACACAATAATGATTAAACTTGGAGAGTCTATCTCCTACTCTGATTCTTACTGGTATCTTTATAACTCTGAAATCACATTACATGCAGTGGCCTATACCTCTACTTAAACATAATTTGTGGGGTACTTACATATCGGCTCATCATGGTGGTTCCAACCACTCATATCCTTCCGGGTCGCCTGCCATATGCAGATTTAGTGCGACATTTGCATCTTGAATACACACATTTTCTGACACATATTTTCCGTTAACCACACGACACTTTGCATTTCTATAAAGAAGCTATTGCTTCCAAAACACATGACACTTTATAACACTTTTTAAACCGTTAATTTAAAAGACATTTCACATATGATTTATACATAACACACGTCACTCTGTACACTTTTCATTGGTTGAAATTCCCTAGCAAAGATATCAAAATTGCAGGTGTCGACGGCATCTCCCGTGCTCCTACCAACTCCTGATTGAAAGTCTGGTTCAATTGCCCTCGGAATTCACCAACAGTTCATCCATACTCCTACGGTAAGCTTCCTGATTTGCATAAATATGCTTACTTCCGTCCTGAGCGTTATTATTTGGTATTCATAAGACATTACCAAATGCTTCGTAAAGTTTCTCCCAGCGCACTCCAGCGTAATTAGACATGTATGATCAGTCAATATTTGATGCATTGCGCTTAACACTGTACATAACTTTACACAGATTATTATTTACAATAGTTCTGTAACTTATCTCACACGTTGCTTCCTAAGTGAACACACCATTGTTCGTACTGCTGACAAAAACTGTGTAGCGACGACTGTTTGCGACTCTCTGTGGCAAACTGTGTCCAACTGGGTAAACTGCGTAAGACTGAGGTGAGACTGGCTACAACACTGGCTTGAGACTGGCTTAAGACTGGCTCTCTGCCAAGGGTCGACCCCCTTATATTGGATTCACACGAAAAGTAGAGCTAAATTTTCCCGCGCTATCTCGACTCCTCTCCCAGCATGATTCTGGTCTCGAAACCATGCTCATCGGGTTCCTTTTTCTTCACTGATCCCAGAACTATCTGCGTGCTGAAGAATCGCTCGGCCAATTAATTAATATTAATTCCTTTCTTCATAGCGTGGGGACGCTATCTAACTGGGAATCCCTGGCAACCCCGTTAAACCCCGCCGCGAACAACCATAGTCTCTGTTCTTCCGCACTTCATTAAATATGCGTCAATTTCGCAGATTAAAGGCTCTAAAATTAGCCTCCTGGCTAAAGATTCACCTGTGTGCCACTCTCATGTCATTGCGTTACTCCAATCACGAGTAATCAATGATTTTCCTTGGGATTTCTCCCCACTCTTATTCGTCCTATTCTCAGTCGGGGAAAAACTGGGTCATTATTCAAGCCCCCAACCTCTTCCAGACGACATAACGAGGTCAGCAAAATTGACGTGGCTCCAAGGGGCACCTCCCACAATTCTGGGCCAATTAGTTAAACGTCAAACTCTGCACTTTCCGTGCTCCAAGTCCAGTATAGCCTACTTCAAGTAGTCTAATAATGCTGTATTTCACTCAATTTCCCTGCATTATTTTAATACATAATGTCATTATCAACTGAAATCACACCAGTGATAAAATATACACTTTTCTCTAGGGGTTTTTACCATGAAACTCCCTCAGCAGACCTCGGGTTCGTTTCCTGGTGGAACCTTTATACTGAGATCACAGTCTCGGAGATCCACGTTCGATATCAGTCAGCATAACCCCCTCGGGTTCAATATATAATATGTATTATTGCTGCTTTCATTAGATTGAGTTCCAACAATAACGTGGCATGCCCAGTGATTTATACAAATATACAAATATATTCCGAAAGTAAAGAGGATATACGAAGTAGGTTGGCTTAGGCAAGGAAAGCATTTCTACAGGAAAGGATCTGTTGACATCGAATTAAATTTAGGTATTAGGAAGTCACCTTTAAAAGCCTTTGTCTGGAGCGTGGCGCTCTATGGAAGTGAAACTTGGACTGTTGGCGCAGCAGAGAAGAGGAAATTGAAACATTTGAAATGTGGAGTTACAGGAGAATGATGAATATTAGATGTGTAGATAGGGTTACAAATGAAGAGGTATTAAGACGAATGGCAGAGGAGAGATGTTTCTGTCGACTGCTAATGAAGAGAAGAGATAGGTTGGTAGGACCCATAATAAGACACCCAGGAATAGCAATGTTAGTTATGGAAGGAAGGGTCAAGGACAAGAACTGTAGAGGTAGATCAATGTTATAATATGTTAAACAGATTGCCTCGGGTGTAGGGTGTGGTTGCAATGAAGAGATGGAATGATTAGCTCAGCACTGGGAGGCATGGAAAAATGCATCAAACCAGTCAAAAAACTGAAGACTCAAATAACAACATATTCCAAAAATCCTATAAATGTCTAAATTGAACGTATAAGATCCTAATAGAGATAACGTAATTTGAACTTCTTAGGAACTAACAACTAGTTCCGTGAAGAACAAAAGAGCCTACTTTTCTTAAAATTTAAGATTCATGCCAATCTATATTGACCTATCAAGATTAATGACGAAATCAAGTTGGTAATACTATCATTTCTAAGTACTGCAGTTTGAAATACACCTGAAATAGAGTAGCCTAATAGACTAACTTACTACAGTTGGCAGCCCTGGTGACTCTAAATATATTCTTAGTTCCATCTCTTAAGGTATAGAATGCATATACAAAATTTGGTTGAAGTCTAATGGATAATATGGACGTTACATGCTGTTTGATATTGATATATCAGTGCACGTAAAATCATGTTGGGAACAATGTTATGTATGTGATGCTCAGAATTAACCTGAAATATTACGATCTATTATTGTGCCAATTTTGGATAAAATCCATTTGTTAGTATAGAAGTTACATGTAATAAAAATGAAACTATCAAAAAGCTTAGAATCACATTGGCAGCACTGATATAGCCTATATTAGTTACACCAAACTAAGGTAGAATGTCAGGTATTATACGTGTGCAAAATTTAGAGCTGATGGCTTGCATACTTTCTGATAGATATTGGCATTAGGGTTAAACAAATAGAGAGAACATTTATTAACGGTTGGCAGCCCTGTTGGTTCTTACGAATACGCATAAACTAACTTTTATGGTACACAAAGCAGATACGAAATTAGGTTGAAATCCATATGTTAGTATAGAATTTATATGCATTCAAAAATTGGACTTATCAGCAGGCATAGAATCGTGTTGGCATCACTGATGTATATAAGTTACACCAAACTAAGGTAGAATGTCAGGTCCTATGCATGTGTAAAGTTTAGAACTGATGGCTTGCATACTTTCTGATATATTGATATTAGGGTAAAACATAGAGAGAGCATTTATTAACAGTTGGCAGCCCTGGTGGCCTTTTAGAATACGCACAGTCATAACTGTTATAGTATGCATAGTACATACGAAATGTGGTTGAAATCCAACCGATAGTATAGACGTTAGATGCATTTAGATATTGAACCTATCGGCAGGCTGAGAATCATGTTGGTGACACTGGCATGTATGGACTACTGAAAATTAATCAGAAATGTTAATTATTACCTATTTGTGTGCCGATTTTGGAATAGTTCGCATGCATAACTTCTGAGATATCCAACATAGAGCTCAAATTTCAATTACGATTTTTAGCATTTGGTAGCACTGACTTCAATTTCAAATATGGCCGTGAGATATTCAGGTATAGATCTTTACTCTTACCAAATTTGGTTTCGATAGCTGCAGCCGTTTAGGAGTTGATAGGGGGACACACACACACAGACAGGAGGATAGACAGACAAACAGACTCACATTTTCGTGGATCGATCTCATGTCTACTTTTTCCTCACTTTTGCTAAATGAGAAAAGTAGGCTAAACATCCGAGGCTTAATACTCACTATAGTCGTAGTCATCGGTGGAATTCTTGTCACTGTTCTCTCCAACACAGTCGTGGAGTGCAATTTAATGCACACGGCTATGTCACATGCTTCTTTCCTAGTATCTAAGTTAGCTGTAAGTACTGTAGTAGTAATTCTGTTGACAATAATGTGACGTGCCCCACCAGCCCTGCGAGCTAATGCAGTGATTAATGGGCACAGAGCGGGGTAGCGTCTCCTAGCAACCTGCTGTGTAAGGAGATTGTGCCTCCGAGCAACAAGGACACAACTCCAAATTATGTAAACTAATTAACGTCTTAATAGCTGCTCTCAGGAAAACTAAAATTGGTCGCAGTTTTGAGAACGTTTCAAAAACCTTATCTTCTCACTTTATCAGCATTGAAGAAAGTGCACAAAATGCTCACATGATTGGGGGCGTAAAACTGCTTAGACCTTTGTGTTATCAGCAATAATTGTCAGCCAATTAGTGCAGATTCTAGATAAGAATCTAATAATAATCAAAATATTAGCATTTTATCAGTGGCTCTTAAGGTGAGGGTATCCCGACTTTGATGGTAGAAATAAAGTTTTGCAATAGCAAAAGAAGCCTTCAGTAAGAAAAGAAAATTATGTTGTGGAGCAATGAAAGTAAGCCTAAGGAAGAGATTAATGAAATGTTTTGTTTGGAGTGTAGCAATGTATGGAGCGGAAACTGGGACGCTTAGGAAAGAAGACGAGAGAAGAATAGAGGCTCTCGAATTGTGGTTATGGTGGAGAATGGAGAGAATACGTTGGAAGGACAAAGTGAGAAATGAGGAAGTATTAAAGAAAGTAGGAGAAGAAAGGATGATGCTAAAGAAGATAAGGAAAAGAAACAACAAGTTCCGTGACGAACTAAAGAGCCTATTTTTCTTAAAATTTAAGATCTATGCCAATGATTAATCTATATGGATCTATCTAGAATAATGCCGAAATTAAGTTGGAAACATCGAAATTTCTAATTAGTTCGAAATATACCTGGCATAATGTAGCCTAATAGAGAACTACAGTTGGCAGCCCTGGTGACTGAATATATTCTCAGTTCCATCTCTTAAGGTACAGAATACAAAATTTGGTTGAAGTCCAATGGATAGCATGGACGTTACATGCAGTTAAACATTGGATCTAACAGCGCGCGTAAAATCATGTTGGCAACAATGACATACATGTATTGGTCAGAAATAATCTAAAATAATATGATCTATTGTTGTGTCAATTTTGAATGAAATCCATTAGTTAATATAGAAGTTACATGCATTTTAAAATTGGATCTATCAGCAGGCTTAGAATCATGTTGGCAGCACTGACGTATATTAGTTACTCCAAATTAATATAGAATGCCAGGTAATATACGTGTGCAAAGTTTAGAGCTATTGGCTTGCATACTTTCTGATATATTGATATTAGGGTAACAAAAATAGAGACAGTATTTATTAACAGTTGGCAGCCCTGGTTACTCTTAATAATCGGCATATACATATCTGTTATGGTACACATAGCACACACGAAATTTGGTTGAAATCCAAATGGTAGTATAGAAGTTACATGTATTTAAAGTTGGACCTCTCAGCAGGCTTAGAATCGTGTTGGTAGCACTGACGTATATAAGTTACTCCAAATTAATATAGAATGTCAGGTACTATACGTGTGCATAGTTTAAAGCTGTCGGCTTGCATACTTTCTGATATATTGGTATTTCTATAAAATAAATTGAGAGCATTTATTAACAGTTGGCAGCCCTGGTGGATCTTAATAATACGTTCCGTCATGTCTGTTTATGTACACATAGCACATACGAAATTTGGTTGAAATCCAATTGATAGTGTAGAAGTTATATGCATTTAAAATATTGGACCTATCAGCAGGCGTATATTCATTTTGGCATCACTGCCATGTATGGCCTCCTGGAAATTAAACTGCAATATTATTATCAATACGTGTGCCAATTTTGAATTAGCTCCTATTCATACCTTTCAAGATATCCAACATGGAGCTCAAATTTCAATTGCGATTTTTCAGCAGTTGGTAGCACTGACATCATTTTCAAATATGGGCGTGAGATATTCAGGTATAGATCTTTACTCCTAACAAATTTTGTTTCGATTGCTGCAGCCGTTTAGGAGTTGATAGGGGGAGACACACACACAGCCAGACAGACAGACAGAAGGACAGACAGACAGACAGACAGACAGACAGACAGACACACATTTGCCCGATCTCATAAGTCTACTTTTTCCTCATTTTTGCAAAATATGAAAAGTAGGCTAAAAAATATACGAGTCTTACAGTAGTCGCATATGATGTGTAACATGTGACATGTTATCCTACTGTGTGTGCCCGGGAGTGCAAATCCCTTGTTGACGGTGAACTCTGTTGGTCATTGAAATAACTACATGTAAAACTCCAGTGCCATCTCCTGACCGTAGTGAATCATAATTGTTATTTGCCGTGGCGGAAGCAATCCACTGCCTACTTGATGCGAGCTGCGCTCTATACCGGCCAGTTAGTGACCCCACGCCAGCGATGTTATTGAAAACGGACTCGTTTAGCCGATAGAGCACACTGCCAAGTATAGGCGCGTTTAAAAATAAAAATTAGAGACCAACGAAGTTTCAATTATTGTAAGTAGTCGGCGTTAATATACTGAATTCCTACGTTGTTTGGAGTGTTGGTTGATGCAATAGAGATTCCACATAGCCACATGGCCGACAGTACATCGAGTGCTTACATTAAATAAGAATACAGCAAAAGTATGAAGATTTAATAAATCGTAATTGTTTTTAGCAAATATGATAAAATGAGTATTTTCACACCAAAGAACGACAACTTGAAGATTATTTATTGTGGGAATATCTTAAATGGGGTCTCCAAACCTTGAACTAAACTGTATGCGATATAATTCCCCATAGCCACATGGCCTAGTGTACGTCGTTGTACCGATCTCCGCCACCACGCGCGCTTATTGATTCCGTCCCATGCACTTCCGTCCCATCCATTTCCGTCCCTTTTCCAAAATCACTCCCAAAAACATGTCCAGCTACCGAGCGCCACAAAAATATCCAGATACCGAGTGGAAAGGTGTCACACATCAAAAATTAATGGATTGGACACTGCATAAGAGGGGATGGTTTGGTGGAAAGTGCATTAGAAGGGACAGTCCAAGGGAAAATCCCAAAAGGAAGAAGAAGGTTTCAGATGCTGGATTCCATCAAGATTGATAAATCTTATGAGCTGATGAAATTTGCTGCTGAAGACCGGATAAGGTGGAGAGACCGACTATGAGGAAACCTGTCATCAGCCAGATAAACTGATGATGATGATTATGATGATGATTATGATGATGATGATGATTATTATTATGATGATGATTATGATGATGGTAGCAGAGAATAATGTAACTTCATAACAACTGAAGGATACGGGCAAAGATGTGAATTTCCGGTGAGCGATAATTAAAGGCTGTGACGTCTTGAGTTCTACTGGTGTCACTACTAGATTCTCTAACACTCAATAGAAGATGCTCTTCTTCTCCAAAACGGTTTTAGGAACCACCTTTGGTGACTTAACATTGAACTCTAAATGGTAGTAAACAAAACCACCGCCAACAGTTAATGAATATATTACCGATACTATTAGTTGTTTTATATACTGCGACTAGTTTCGACAGCAGTGTGATCATCAGCAATCTTAAGTTGTCAGAAGAAACTATTAAACAATAAAGCTGCGAGTAAATGAGTATTGATTATTTCTATTCGATTATGCTGTCGGTCAGCATCAAATGTGTCCGAAGATACTCACTCGCTCACTCACTCACTCATAAGGCTTCTATGGGTCACGAAGATCCCGCTCCAATCTCACAAAATGGCTCCACAGAACTCTGATTTGGGCGAGTTATTGCCAGTTGTCCTCATTCAGATGTCCACAAAGTTTGGAGATTTCATTCTTGCAGGAAATTCGTGGTCTTCCTACTGGCCTTTTTGCACTTGGTCCTTCTTTAAAGATTTGTAAGACCATTCTATCGTCTCCCATCCTTAGTAAATGACGTCTTCTGGAATTAATGATGTTGAGTATCGGTGCTTGCTGTGATAGTGACTGTATGTCTTTATTTGAACTATTTTCCCAGCTTTCAGATGCGGGATCAAAAACAGCTCCAAAAATTCTCCTATACACTTTATTTTCGAAAACCTGCAGATGGTGTTCTTCGTGTTTTGTTAAACTCCATGATTCTGCACCACAAGTTAGAACTGCCCTATTGATGGTATTGTATACTTTCAATTTTGTATTTCTCATCAAACATTTGGATCCCAATAAGAACTGCAGAGAGTAGTACACTTTGTTAGCAATCTGTATTTTAACTTTAATTTCCATTTCTCTCTGAATCTGTTCATCAATCATGTGTCTGAAGATAAATGTAATAATATCAGAACTGTGGAAGATTGTCTGTAAGGATTATCCTTAAAAACTAAGAAAATAACTATGTAATTTTGTTCTTTTTGTTGTTAAAAATTCCAATACAGTACTATCAAAGTCAGATCTGTTCCAAAGCTATTTCACCAAACAATAGTTCAAAAAGCAATAACATTTACCATGTTTTATATTGGCCGCATTGATTAATAATAGATAACTTTCAAAATATAAGTTAAGAACATCTATTTTTAGCCCATTTTAATTTTATGAAAAAAATAGGCTTATGAGATCAGTTTTGTCCGTGTGTCTGTCTGTGTGTGCGTGTGTATGTCCCTAATAAATTCCAAACGGCTGGAGCGATTTCAATGAAACTCGGTAAGATCATTGCACCATTTTGGCCGACCCCGACCGTGCCCTTCAAATTTTATTGTCTCTCACCAATCCAACATGGCGGCTGTGTGAAATATTTCACCAGCATTCAGTATCTCAGAAACTATTACCGACATCACCCTGAAATGTTGTACGGTGATAAAGGGAACTACTAGAAGTTCACTTATGAGACTTTCAACAACCTGGTAACTACAAAACCAACATGGCGGCCAAGCGAAATTGAGACTTTTAAATAGACTTTTTTCGCGATTTAACCATCCGAACGTAATGAAACGTGGTACAGCAAATGTGTATACACATTGGAATGCACTGGCGTCTAATTTAGTTCATTTGTTTACATAACCTCAAAATGGCGGCTGTGTGGAATATTTCACTGGTATTCAATATCTCCGAAACTATTTATGATATTACCCTGAAATTTTGTTCGGTGATAAAGGGCACTGCCACAAGTTTATCTATGTGACATTCAAAAACCTGTAAAGTACAAAACTAATATGGCGGCCAAGCGAAGTTGAAACATTTTAATAGACTTTTCTCGTGATTTAACCATCTGAGCGCAGTGAAATGTGGTACAGTAAATTATTATACATATTGTAATGCACTGGCATCTAATTTAGTTCAATTGTTTACATAACCTCAAGGTGACTGCTGTGCGAAATTTTAAACATAATTTTTTATTTCTTGTGTCGTAATCATGCGATAGAAGTGAAAGTTTGAATAATGAAGCAACGCAATAATCTTCCTTTAATGGTACATAACTCTATGGCCTATACATATAACAATCCAAAATGGCGAGCATCCGAAATATTTTTACGGTGCTCAATAACTACGAATCTTTTACAGCAATCAAACTGAAATAGAGGCTATGAACATAAGTTCACCTATATGACTTTTAGTAACCTGGTGAGCACAAGTCCAACATGGCGGCGACGCGAAGTATAAATATTTAAATGGACGTTTCTCGCGATTGAACCATCCGAGTACAGTGAAACAATGCTCGTTAAATGCTTATACAAATGTTGATCCACTGGCATCTAATTTATTTCGATTGTTTTCATAACCACAAGATGGCAGCTGTGCGAAATTTAAAAATCTGGTTTTTACTTCTTGTGTCCTAATCATGCGATTGAATTCTGAATACCAGACGTACACAATAATCTTCATGTAATAGTACATACATAATAATCCAACATGGCGACCATCTGAAATATTTAGACGGTTCTCAATATCTACAAATCTATCACAACAATCAAACTGAAATGTTTTATGTTGATAGAGGCAATTAACATGCGTAGGAGATATGAAAATAGTCTGTATAGTTCTTCACGGAACTACTTGTTTTGAATATCTACTCAATCGTTGGTACATGTTTCTACATGTCATTGGGGTCTTCATCAGCCAAATTGCTTATAGCAAATTCGTAAAACTAGTGTAACAATTATTCATAAAACAGAATGGATAACCTTACAATTTTCCCTACATAAAGGTTCCTTATTCATAAAATCTTCGAGTGCTTGTTTAGCGACAAAGTATTTCACTAACAGATATTTGGAAGTTGGTGTACGGTATCTAAAACTGTGTCATAAAGGTCAAATCATTTCCAAAGGTTTTGATTCTAAGTAACATTTACTAAGGTGGCAAGGTTAGGGTTAGTGCTGAAGCAAGAGACATGACTTATTTTCCATCACAGTTGTTTATTCTCTACAATAACTGATTAGATATCACTACCACTGTTACATGTTGTGATTAGCTTCATTTTACGAGAAATGATAACCAAAAAAAAAAAGTAAATAAACAAAGAAAAACTATACGAGCCTTACAGTAGTCGCATATGATGTGTAACATGTGACATGTTATCCTACTGTGTGTGTCCCGGGAGCGCAAATCCCTTGTTGGCAGTGAACTCTGTTGGTCATTGAAATAACTACTTGTATAACTCCAGTGCCAAATCCTGACCGTAATGAATCATAATTGTTATTTGCCGTGGCGGAAGCAATCCACTGCCTACTTGATGCGAGCTGCGCTCTATACCGGCCAGTTAGTGAACCCATACCAGCGATGTTATTGAAAATGGCCTCGTTTAGCCGATAGAGCGCACTGCCAAGTATAGGCGCGAATAAAAATTAGGTATGCGGAAAGTATATTAAATGTGTTTCTCCCAGTGATATGTTTAGACCAACGAAGTTTCAATTATGGTTAGTAGTCGGCGTTAATATACTGAATTCCTACGTTGTTTGGAGTGTTTGTTGATGCGATATAGATTCACCATAGCCACATGACCTACAGTACGTCGTTGTACCGAATTCCGCCACCACGCGCGCTTATTGTTTCCGTCCCATGCACTTCCGTCCCATCCATTTCCGTCCCTTTTCCAAAATCACCCCCACAAACATGTCCAGCTACCGAGCGCCACAAAAATATCCAGATACCGAGTGGAAAGATGTTACACATCAAAAAGATTACGAGCCTTACAGTAGTCGCATATGATGTGTAACATCTGACATGTTATTCGAATAATTCCATATTACTTACTCGCATATTTTTAAGAATGAACTCATAGTACTACCTTGTGTCAACAAACATGAAGGATTCTTTCGTGTTATTACCATCGGTAAGTTCTCATTACTATTATTTCTGCAATAACAACGGTACTTGTACAACTCCAGTGACAAATCCTTTCAGCAGTTTGAAGATGATTTATTGGAGGAATATCTGTAATGGGGCCTCCAAAGCTTGTGATAAACCGAATGCGATTTACATTCCACATAGTCACATGGTCAACAGTACGTCGTTGTACCAATCTCTGCCACGGCGCACTACTGGTAAAACTCCTGTGCCAAATCCTTTCAGCAAATATGATATAATGAATATTTTCACACCAAAGAACGACAACTTGACGGTGATTTATTGTAGGAATTTCTTTAATGGGGCCTCCAAACCTTGAATTAAACCGTATGCTATATACATTACACATAGTGCTGTATTTTGGCCGACAGTACCTCGAGTGCTTACATTAAATAATGTTTTGAATGCTGAGGCGTTATTCAACTGAGCGTTATATTGTGCATTTTACAATGGAAAATATATATTTAATTAAAACATAGTTCTCTAATGGATATGCAGTAGTGACATCTACCGGCAACTAGTTGATCTACGGTATGCGGGATCAATCCACTGCCTACTTGATGCGAGCTGCGCTCTATACCGGCCAGTTAGTGAACCCATGCCAACGGTGTTATTGAAAATGGCCTTTTTTGCCGATAGAGCGCACTGCCAAGTATAAGCGCGATTAAAAATTAGGTGTTCAGTAGGTATATTAAATGTGTTTCTCCCAGTGATACGTTTAGACCAACGAAGTTTCAATTATTGTTAGTAGTCGGTGTTAATATACTGAATTCCTACGTTGTTTGGAGTGTTTGTTGATGCGATATAAATTCCACTTAGCCAGATAGGCGGCAGGACCTCGAGTGCCTACATTAAATAAGAATACAGCAAAAGTATGAAGATTTAATAAATCGTAATTGATTCCAGCAAATATGATATAATGAATATTTTCACACCAAAGAACGACAACTTGAAGATGATTTATTGTAGGAATATCTCTAATTAGGGTCTCCAAACCTTGAACTAAACCATATGCGATATAGATTTCACATAGCCACATGGCTTACAGTACGTCGTTGTACCGATCTCCGCCACCGCGCGCGCTCATTGTTTCCGTCCCATGCACTTCCATCCCATCCACTTCCGTTCCTTTTCTAAAATCACTCCCACAAACATTTTCAGCTACCGAGTGGAAAGATGTAACACATCACTAAGAGAAATAAATGAACGCGCTTTTTGATTCAGGGAGATAGCCACCAACTAATATTTACTGCTTGATAAGGTTTAAGATGCCAAATATGCAAATTATGTAAAACGAACTGCATCATATAACAGTGAGGGATACAATCACTTCATAAAGCTCCAAGGCTTATAATGTATTTCAAAACTGTGTCACTAAAAGTCAATTGTTCACGTAATGTTTGGGATTTTCGTGAAATGACTGGTTTCATTAAAAGCCTACGACATATACATGTTGTGGGGTATTTCTGTGTCTCCGTGTGGAAGGAGGAGTAGGCATCAGTTCTTAACGGAGAAGCGCTCTAAGTTGATAATACATTATAATTTCAGAGCATCTACGAATTATGGTAAGGCTTCAGTGAAACTTGTCTAACAACATCAACAACGGCATATTCCTTGCCCATTGTGCTCAACGTTGCGTGATGGAGATGCTGCGTGGACCTGTTAAGTGAGGCTGACCAAATGCCAGAGACCCTTGTCAGTGTAATTATTAACAAGAAATGTACATCCGCCTGAATCAATACCATAGAGAAAAAAATAATTATTTAACTTGTTTTCAGTACATGTTTCGAGGATTAATTTAATTTTATCCCCTTCATCAGCTATTGAAAAAAAAAGCGTAGCACAGTAATAAGATACGTATTTAAACCTAATATGGTGCCCAATAAAATTTTGGTTATAAGAACAGAATAAAATGGAATGAAACAGATGGTGACGGTGATCAGCTGCTCATGACAAATAGTAGTTCCGTATTGGAGCTTGAAAGGGTAGATATGGAACACCAATACTTCACCAATCCGTGTAGGTCTATAATTAATGAAGAGCCTGTATGCTTAAAGATCCAAATATAGCCTTTTCAAAACAAAGTGTCTTTATGAAACCCGACGTGATGGAAAGTGATCATTTTCTGAATGTAACATTGTCCTATCCTCATACACCATATGCTTTAAACTAACCTTTATAGTATTGATTCAGGCAGATTCTATCATATCAATACGGAACCACCATGAGTCATTTAAATAATGTAACCCTTGTCAGTGGATTTACTTCCACGATAAAGATCCAGTCCTGGGCACAATTCCGGTACTCCGTCGTCTGTTAAGCCGCAGCAGTTAATAGGGACGTTTAATCCACGTTTAGGACACAAATCTGCCACTGAATGGGCGGGGTACAATGCATATTACATATGAATAATAAGTAAATAACACTCGTGGAAAAATGTATATATTAGTTATGATGGCTTTCATATTGGGGAAATATTAGGATCACGCGTTTCGACCTTCAAGCGGTCATCATCAGGTCCTGATCACTTTGTTGAGCTTTAAATTTACTTACATTATTTATTTATTTATTTATTTATTTATTTATTTATTTATTTATTTATTTATTTATTTATTTATTTAGCGTATGGCGTTTAGTGTCGGGAGTGTCCTAGGACTTGTTCGGCTCACCAGAGGCTGTAGCTGCTTCAAGCGTACACCCATGAGGTGAGCTACAAGTTCCGTTCAATTTCAAGTAGTTCCAACTCTCGCTACCAGATCTCCACTAACATCTAGTGGTGAACGTTGGAACTTTGACAGAGCGTTTTCAACGAAATCTAACCTAGAAATTTAGCTTAACGCAAGTTTAGTTAGTGGAAGGATCTTTTACATGCTATGACATGGTACAGCCGGCTTTACTTCCTCTCACAAGGAAGGCATACTGTAGGATTTTAACGCTCTTAAAGAATCCGATGACTTCGGCCGGGTTTGAACCCACGATCTTGGGAACAGCAGTTCAGCATCCTAATAACAACACCACCGAAGCCGCTGATTTATTTACACATATTTTCTAACTATAAAAAATGTAATGCGTTTAATTGGTATTTACTGTTCAATTTGCAATTTGAACCTCGTTATAGGATTTGTCTCTTAAACGGGTTTGTGAATTACAAATGAGTTCCGGTATTATGCACGTGTATACAAATTATAACAACACAATATAATAAATAAAATAAATATATTGGAGCGCTTCGCTATCGTTTTACCCTCCAGGGTCGGCTTTTCCCACGGACTAAGCGAGGGATCCCACCTCTACCGCCACTGAGGGCAGTGTCCTGGAGATTGAGACTCTGAGTCAGGCATACAACTGGGGTGTGTGACTAGCACTTCGCCCAGGCGGCCTCACCTGCAAAGCGAACAGGGGCCTGATGAAGGGATGGGAAGAGTGGGACGGTTTGGCAAGGAAGTGGGATTGAGGCGGCCGTGGCCTTACGGTAGGTACTATCCCGGCATTTGCCCAAAGACGAAGTGGGAAACCACGGAAAACCACTTCGAGAATGGCTGAGGTGGGAATTGAACTCCCTCTACTCAATTGGACCAACCGAGGCTGAGTAGACCCCATTCCAGTACGCATACCACTTTTCAAAGTTAGTGGCAGAGCCGGGTCGAACCCAGGACCTCCGGGGTGGCAGCTTACCATGCTGACCGCTACGCTACGGAGGCGACAAATATATTGGAGCATGGAGTTGAATTCTCTTATTTATATGATTACTTATCTCAGCGGAGTCGTTGGTCGTACAGTTGTTACGCTCTCGCCTGCCCACTCCCGACAGATGCTGCATGATGCCTCAGTCTGAATATTCCGTGTTGCCTAATTCTATTAGAGAAAATTTTCCAGTTGTCAACACACATTTTGCCCAATTACATTAAACGGGAAAAAAGTACACAAGAACCTCGTTTATCCGGATTAAGCGGGACCGGAATTGATCCGGATTATCGAAAATCCGGATAATCCGGAAAGGAAGAAACTAAATACATGTTATATAATCTATTAACATAAGTTGTAATTCCTTTTTTCAATTCTACAAAAAAAATTACAACACTTTTCTTACATTTACGACTCTGTTTACATTTGTATAGCGTTTGCGTGCAGCACGATCACGAAGACGTTTTACTAACATCAGTTCTCACTTCCAGGCGAATGCCCGGATGGTACCTTTGATAGACCGTTGCCGAATAACTTCCAATTCCTGTCTTTAACTGTCCTTGGCGGTAAAGACATTCAAGAAGAGTCGATCCCGTAAAAGAAATACTGTACAGTACAGTAAAATATTTTATGTTCGACCCTCACTATTATGTGTCAGAAAACTGTATCATAATGATGGTCATTATAACGCTGTTTTCCATTATGATACAGTTTCTCCAGCCAATCAGAGCTCGTTCATTGACCAATTAGGTAACGATACCTTCGCGCATGCGCTCAAAATCCAACATGTCGGACATAAACACAACATCGAACTATAATAAATTACCGACATGGAATACGCACCGTCCGTATGTTCGCGTAAATAAACTGGCGAATATGAGACAAGAAATAGCACTGTACCTTAGAATCACCAACACTAATTTCTACACAGCGCATTTTCTTGAAACGACTCCGGTGACAATATTACTGAGGGGCGGCAGAGGTAAACATATGGCCTGCATATGGCATTGCAAACACACAGAGCGCACGTGTCGGTCGGCCAGAGGGCTTGGAACATGGAGATATGCTACCTAGCGCACCACCCGATCACAAAATTCTAGTTACTGAACAGATATTTTTGAATATTTGTGTTAAAACATGTAATAAAGTTATAATTATCGTCGAACATAAACAGTCGTATGCAACTCGCCTATAATGGTAATTAAGACACTCGTATGGAAATTATAAAACTCGCTAAAGCTCGTTTTATAAACATACTCGTGTCTTAATTATAGCCATTATAGGCTCGTTGCATAATGTACTATTATGTTCGACCCTGACTATTATATGTCAGAAAACTGTATCATAATGATGGTCATTATAACACTATTTTTAGCCTATTTTCAATTTTGAAAAAATAGGCTTATGAGATCACCTTTTGTCCGTGTGTGTGTGTGTGTGAGGTGTGTGTGTGTGTGTCCCCCTAATAAAATCTAAACGGCTGGAGCGATTTCAATGAAACTCGGTAAGTTCATAGCACTATTCCCGGCGACCTCGACCGCGCCCTTCAAATTTTGTTACGTCTCACCGATCCAACATGGCGGCTGTGCGAAATATTTCACTAGCATTCAATATCTCCGAAACTATTACCGATATCGCCCTGAAATTGTGTACGGTGATAAAGGAAAAAAGGAAGATTGTAGTTTTACGTGACCGTGAATCTAGTGATTATGAGCCACGGGACCTCCTTTTTACGTGGAATCCGAACCACAGGGCATGGCATTTCACTTCGAAAATCTCACATGCATTGACCGGGAATCGAACCCGGGCCGCCTTGGTGAGAGGCATACAGCTAGACCGCTGAGCCACCACGCCCCCCGGTGATAAAGGACACTACTAGAAGTTCACCTATGAGACTTTCAAAAACCTGGTGACTACAAAACCAACATGGCGGCCAAGCGAAGTTGAGAATTTTAAATAGACTTTTCTCGCGATTTAACTATCGAAATGTAATGAAACTTGGTACAGAAAATGTTTATACACATTGTAATGCACTGGAGTTTAATTTAGTTAAATTGTTTACATAACCTCAAAATGGCGGCTGTGCGAAATATTTCACTGACATTCTATATCTCCGAAACTATTACATATATCACCCTGCAATTTTGTACGGTGATAAAGGGTACGGATACAAGTTTACCTATGTATATTTCATAAACCTGTAAAGTACAAAACGAACATGGCGACCAAGCGAATTTAAAATATTTTAATAGACTTTTCTCGTTATTTAACTCTCTGAGCGCAGTGAAATGTGGTACAGTAAATGAGTTTGCAGATTGTAATGCACTGCCATCTAATTTAATTAAATTATTTACATAACCTCAAGATGGCGGATGTGCAAAATTTTAAAATGAAGTTTTTATTTCTTGTGTCGTAATCATGCGATCAAAGTGAAAGTTTGAATAATGAACCTAGGTAATAATTGTCCTTGAATGGAACATAACTCTATGGCCTATACATATAACAATCCTAAATGGCGAGCTTCCAAAATATTTAGACGGTTCTCAATATCTATGAATCTTTTACAGCAACCAAACTGATTTTTTTTATGATCATAGAGACTATGAACATATGTTCACCTATAGAACTTTCAGTAACCTGGAGAGCACAAATCCAACATGGCGGCGACGCAAAGTATAAATATTTAAATGGACGTTTCTTGCGAATTAACTATCCGAGTGCCGTGAAACGTTGCACGTTAAATGCTTTTACAAATGTTGATCCACTGGCATCTAATTTATTTCAATTGTTTGCATAATCACAAGATGGCTGGTGTGCGTACTTTTAAAATCTCGTTTTTACTTCTTGTGTTCTAATCATGCGATTGAAGTTTGAATACCACACGTACACAATAATCTTAATGTAATAGTACAAAAATAAAAATCCATCCTGGCGACCATCTGAAATATTTAGACGGTTCTCAATATCTACGAATCTGTTACAGCAATTAAACTGAAATTTTGTATGTTGATAGAGGCAATTAACATGAGCAGGATATATGAAAATAGACTGTATAGTTCTTCACGGAACTACTTGTTAATTATGAAACAGTTTCTCCCACAAATCAGAGCTCAAGAAACAGTTGTTTGACCAATTAGCTGAGGATAGCAACGCACCTGCGCTGAGTTCCAAGGCCTTCTAATTTAAATTTCACTGCCTGACCTTGTGTCATAGTGGGGCAATCAAGGAGGCATGGTCAAATACAAGGTATTCTTTGCGTCCCTTGCGCTCTGTTCAGTACATAAAATTGGCGAAATCTCGACAGATATTTATGATTATTTATGTTTGAACATAAAATAGTAATAATAATTATCGTCGAACATAATCAGTCGTATGTAATGTACTATTATGTTCGACCCTGACTATTATATTTCAGAAAACTGTACTATAATGAGGCTCATTATAACACTATTTTTCATTATGAAACAGTTTCTCCCACCAATCAGAGCTCATGAAACAGTTGTTTGACCAATTAGATAAGCATAGAATCACGCCTGCGCTGTGTTCCACGGCCTTCTAATTTAAATTTCACTGCCTGGCCTAGTGTCATAGTAGGATAATCGAGGAGGCCATAGTCAAATACAAGGCATTCTGTGCGTCTCATGCGCTCTGTTCAGTACATAAAACTGGCGAAATCTCGACAGATATTTATGAATATTTATGTTCGAACATAAAATAGTTATAATAATTATCGTCGAACATAAACAGTCGTATGCAACTCGCTTATAAAGGTAATTAAGACACTCGTATGGAAATTATAAAACTCGCATACGCTAGTTTTATAAACATACTCGTGTCTTAATTATTGCCATTATAGACTCGCTGCATAATGTACTATGTTTAACCTACTTTTCACATTTTGCAAAAATGAGGAAAAAGTAGACTTATGCGATCGATCCGGGAAAATGTGTGTCTACCTGTCTGCCCTTCTGTCTGTCTGGCTGTGTGTGTATGTGTGTCCCCACTATCAACTCCTAAACGGCTGCAGAAATCGAAACCATATTTAGTATGAGTAAAGATGTATACCGGAATATCTCACGACCATATTTGAAAATGATGTCAGTGCTACCAACTGCTAAAAAAACGCACTAGAAATTTGAGCTCCATGTTGGATATCTTGGAAGGTATGCATGGGAGCTATTCCAAAATTGGCACACATATAGATAACACTATTTCAGTTTAATTTCAAAGAGACCACACATGACAGTGTTGCCACAATAATTTTAAGCCTTCTGATAAGTCCAATTTTTAAATGCCTATAACTTCTACACCATCAATTCGACTTCAAACAAATTTTGTACATAAACAGATATGACTAAGCGTATTCTTAAGAGCCACCAGGCTGCCAACTGTTAATAATTGCTCTCTCTATTATTTTATCCAAATACCAATATATCAGAAAGTATGCAAGCCGACAGCTTTAAACTATGCGCACGTATAGTACCTGACATTTTAGATTAATTTTGGAGTAACTTATATACTTCAGTTCTACCAACGTGATTCTAAGCTTGCTGATAGGGCCAATTTTTAAATACATGTAACTTATATACTATCTGCTGGATTTCAACCAAATTTCGTATGTGCTATGTATAACATAACATATATGACTATGCGTATTCTTAAGAGCAACCAGGGTTGCCAACTGTTAATAAATGCTGTCTCTATTTTTACCCTAATATCAATATATCAGATAGTATTCAAGCCAACATTATTCCAGTTATATTTTGAACTAATTAGAAATGTCGATATTACCAACTCAATTTCATCATTATTCTAATTCGGTCCATATAGATTAATCATTGGAATGAATCATACATTTCGAGAAAAGTAAGATCTTTAGTACGTCACGGAACTTCTTGTTTTTTGTTATTTGGCCGGAAATCCGGATCAATGAGGGCTGAACAAACGAGGTTCTTGAGTACTTAAGTACCCCATTTTGTACATAAAAGCATTTTAGTGTGTAATAATATCTGTTTCTTTTTCAGGTTAGGGAGTGTAAATACTTGTTTCCGCCTAAAGTAATTGGACACAATTTGGGTTGACCGACTGAGGAGTTACAACTGAAATAATAGCTTCAAAATTTTACATCATTAACACACACATTGAATAACAACTCATTATGTGTGTGCTTCCACCCATCTTATTAGTGGAGTGTTTAACTGTGTCCATTTCCATTATAACGAAGAAGGCTTACAGAAGATTGCCGAATGTTGACGTCTAGGAAACTTGCACTTCCCTGTCAACATAAAATGAATCAATGTCGGACACGTTGTAGCATCTTAATATTGATGAATGGGTGTGAGTTAGGTCCTTGTTGCCCGCGAGGCGAGGGCGCCTTTCAAGACTCAATATCGTCATTACACACTCGCAGTGGAGTCGCGGGAATTTGCATCGCTAAGTGAGTTAAAAACTGAGATAAGACGGCGACAGTCCCAGCAGAAAATAGTGGGTAAAGATATTATAGTCCCTTCCAAATATAGAAGTTAAAGATGAGACAGTCTCTTCCAAATATAGAAGTTAAAAATGAGACAGCCCCTTCCAAATATAGAAGTTAGAGATGAGACAGTCCCTTCCAAATATAGAAGTTAGAGATGAGACAGTCCCTTCCAAATATAGAAGTTAAAAATGAGACAGTCCCTTCCAAATATAGAAGTTAAAAATGAGACAGTCCCTTCCAAATATAGAAGTTAAAGATGAGACAGTCCCTTCCAAATATAGAAGTTAAAAATGAGACAATCCCTTCCAAATATAGAAGTTAAAGGTGAGACAGTCCCTTCCAAATATAGAAGTTAAAGATGAGACAGTCCCTTCCAAATATAAAAGTTAAAAATGAGACAGTCCCTTCCAAATTTAGAAGTTAAAGATGAGACAGTTCCTTCCAAATATAGACGTTGGAGATGAGACAGTCCCTTCCAAATATAGAAGTTAAAGATGAGACAGTTCCTTCCAAATATAGAAGTTAAAAATGAGACAGTCCCTTCCAAATATAGAAGTTAAAGGTGAGACAGTCCCTTCCAAATATAGAAGTTAAAGATGAGACAGTCCCTTCCAAATATAGAAGTTAGAGTTGAGACAGTCCCTTCCAAATATAGAAGTTAAAGATTAGACAGTCTCTTCCAAATATAGAAGTTAAAAATGAGACAGTCCCTTCCAAATATAAAAGTTAAAGATGAGACAGTCCCTTCCAAATATAGAAGTTAAAGTTGAGACAGTCCCTTCCAAATATAGAAGTTAAAGGTGAGACAGTCCCTTCCAAATATAGAAGTTAAAGATGAGACAGTCCCTTCCAAATATAGAAGTTAGAGATGAGACAGTCCCTTCCAAATATAGAAGTTAGAGATGAGACAGTCCCTTCCAAATATAGAAGTTAGAGATGAGACAGTCCCTTCCAAATATAGAAGTTAAAGATGAGACAGTCCCTTCCAAATATAGAAGTTAAAAATGAGACAGTCCCTTCCAAATATAGAAGTTAAAGATGAGACAGTCCCTTCCAAATATAGAAGTTAAAAATGAGACAATCCCTTCCAAATATAGAAGTTAAAGGTGAGACAGTCCCTTCCAAATATAGAAGTTAAAGATGAGACAGTCCCTTCCAAATATAAAAGTTAAAAATGAGACAGTCCCTTCCAAATATAGAAGTTAAAGATGAGACAGTTCCTTCCAAATATAGACGTTGGAGATGAGACAGTCCCTTCCAAATATAGAAGTTAAAGATGAGACAGTTCCTTCCAAATATAGAAGTTAAAAATGAGACAGTCCCTTCCAAATATAGAAGTTAAAGGTGAGACAGTCCCTTCCAAATATAGAAGTTAAAGGTGAGACAGTCCCTTCCAAATATAGAAGTTAAAGATGAGACAGTCCCTTCCAAATATAGAAGTTAGAGTTGAGACAGTCCCTTCCAAATATAGAAGTTAAAGATTAGACCGAACTTTACAAATATAGAAGTTAGAGATGAGACAGTCCCTTCCAAATATAGAAGTTGGAGATGAGACAGTCCCTTCCAAATATAGAAGTTAAAGATGAGACAGTCCCTTCAAAATATAGAAGTTAAAAATGAGACAGTCCCTTCCAAATATAGAAGTTAAAGATTAGACAGTCCCTTCCAAGTATAGAAGTTAAAGATGAGACAGTCCCTTCCAGATATAGAAGTTGGAGATGAGACAGTCCCTTCCAGATATAGAAATTGGAGATGAGACAGTCACGGCGAAAAGTAGTGGGTAACGATAAGGCAATCCATTCTAGATATAGAGGTTAAACATAAGACAGTCCCAGCCAAACATAATGGGTAAATATAATACAGTCCCGATCAAAAGTAGTGAGTAAAAATAAGACAGACCCTTCAAATATTAATGGCTCAAGGTAAGATAATCCATACCAAACGTAATGGGTAAAGATGAGACAGTTCCAAAAGTGGTGACTAAACATAATACATTCCTTGCCAAAATTGTGGTATAAATTAGACAGTCTGTGCCAAAAGTAGTTAGCAAATACAAGGCAGTCCCTTCCAATTATAGAAGTTAGAGATGAGGCAGTCCTTTATAAATATAGAAGTAAAATAAGAGACTGTTCCGATCAAAATCAGTGGGTAAATATAAGGTGCGTTCAAAAAGTAACGAGCCGGAGGCTGTAATGCGCAAACCGGTGACGACATCGACTAATCGTGGCGTGTGTAACGAGGTGTGGTTCCGACCAGAGCGTGGAAGGTAAAAGCCCGTCGCTAGAGGGCACGCGTGCACGCCACGTGACGATACAAAGCAAGCAGCAGCATGCATCAATCGTCCAACGCTGCCAGTCGCATTGCAAACAGTGACATGGAGACGTCAAACGAAGAGCAAAGAGGTGTTGTTCGGTTTCTGACAGCGAAAGGAGTAGGGGGAACGCACATCCATCGCTGAATGTCACAAGAGTACGGCGAACACTGCATGTCCCTTGCAAGGGTCAAGGCGTGGCATAAGCGCTTCAGGGAAGGACGGGTGTCATTAGCCGATGATACCGGGTCTGGGTCACACCCCTGCATTACCGATGGCAACGTCCAGCTGGTTGATGCACTCATTACCCAGGACCGCCGAGTGACAGTGAACGCCATAGCCGCCGTGGTCGAATTGAGCGTCGGAAGTGTGCACACCATCATGAAGGAACGACTGCACTTGCGCGAAGTGTGTGCCTAATGGGTCCCCCACAGTCATCAACCGCACCAGGAAGCATGCCGAATGGCCAATTGTCTTGGTCTTGGTTGGACGATTGAAGAATGCTGCTGCTCGCTTTGTATCGTCACATGACGTGCACGCGTGCCCTCTAGCGACGGGCTGTGACCTTCCACGCTCTGGTCGGAACCACACCTCGTTACACACTCCACGATTAGCCGATGTCGTCACCGGTTTGAGCATTACAGCCTCCGGCTCGTTACTTTTTGAACTCACCTTATATAAGTCAGTCCCGGCCAAAAGTAGTGAATTTACATAATACAGTCCTCTCCAAAAGTAATGGTTAAACATTAGACAGTTCTTTCCAAAAGTAGCGAGTAAACATAATAAAGTTCCTACCAAATGTAATGATTAAAGACAAGACAGTACCTTCCATAAGTAATGAATAAACATCATACACTTTGAAATTTTGAATTGAAATTTGAAATTCCTTCCAAAAATAATGGGTAGGCCCTAGAGGTGATGATGCTGCTTTAAGGAGAGAGATAGAGAGGTCATCTGTGCCCTAAAGATAAGACAGTCCTTTCCAAAAGTAATGGGTAAAGATAAGGCAGTTCCGGTCAAAAGTAGAGACTAAATATAATACGTCCGTTGCCAAAAGTAGTGGGTAAAAACTAGTCAGTCCCTGCCAAAAATTACCCCTTTTCTGCAAGGCTTTCACATAAAAGGTTTGTTAAAATAACAAACCTCTTCTTATATTTAAAGCTTAATTCATGTTCTTCTATGCATTGTTCGTGTCCTTTCAATTGGGTATTTTATTCACATTAGGTTTAATTACACTTGATTAGACTTAATTAGCTCTACTTACAGTTAACTTCAGATTTCCTTGCTTTAAATTTTAGTACTATTCTATTAATAATGTAATGACCTTGAATCCATTGTCGTTTGGAAACATATGCACCAGGGTTGGTGCGTCATTAAGGGCCACAAAGGCCCTGCCAAACAAGGGACGTATTGCACAACATTTGCTTATTGAATGTCTTAAGAAATTGCTTTAGATTGCAGATATTTTACTTAAAATAAGTGTTCTCCTTCTCCAATCTCTGAAAAGACTTCAGTATACATAACTCATCTTTAGTTTAAGTTCCTGACAGTCTCGTGCAGTATACTTCAATAGCGAGGGCCGCTTTACATAACCCTCCAGTTTTTTTTTTTGCGTATGGCTTTTAGTGCCGGGAGTGTCCGAGGACATGTTCGGCTCGCCAGTTTTTTAGCTGCTTCGAGACGGACACCCAATGGGTGAGCTACAAGTACCGTTCGGGAGGAAAGTTGGAAGGGAGGGCCGAGGAGTTGGAAGGTAGCGGCTGTGGCCTATAGTTAAGGACCAACCCCGGCATTTGCCTGGAAGGAAGATGGGAAACCACAGAAGACCATCTTCAAGGTTGCCGGCTGGGTGATTCGAACCTCCCGGATGTGAGCGACTGCCAACAGTCATGCCGCAACGACCTCGGCTAACTCACCCGGTAACCCTCCAGTAAAGTGTAATTATGGCGTGGTGGGCCGGGTGAGGAAACAGTCTATCACGGTATGTTGTACTAGTGAGGGCCGCTCTCGAGAACCTCCCATAGCAAGTATAATTATGGCATGATGGACCGGGTGAGGAAACAGTCTTGCACGGTGTACTGTTACAGTGAGGGCGGCTCTATAGAACCATCCCGTTAAGTATAATTATGACGTGATGGGCCGGGTGAGGAAACAGTCTTGCACCGTGTGTTGTAATAACGAGGGCCGCTCTATCGAACCTCCCATAGCAAGTATAATTATGACGTGATGGGCGGGGTGAGGAAACGGTTTTGAAAGCAAATTCTTCTGTGCTATGAAAGGATTTTCTTTTCTCTTCAAGGACCTGGATAATAGGCCTACAACAGTTTGCTTATTATTTATTGAGATAAAGCTTCCTATAGACATAGTCTGGGCTCCTATGAGCGGATGTGAGTGTACCGCTGCTGATGGGATGACAATCAAGCGAGCTCTAAGCCCGTTACAGCAACTGGTGGGCTGAACACAAGCTCCCTCTAAGCTGTACGAGACGACTTCCTTTTCCATCTTAGCATTACTTATATGACAAGTCAAAACCCATTAGTCTGAGATAAGTACTAATTAAAATCGTTAACAAATGGATATATGACCCTGGAGATCATGCTTTAGTACACTGATTATTTAGGCAGAAATTTCTCATAGATTCAAACTTTGCCTTGACGTTTCTCAGTTACTCTCATTGGTCACAAGCAACAATCATATTTGCAAGTTTCCTTACTGACAATCAAATTAAAGTAAAAACCAAAGGGCATTGAAGTAATTTATTCTACCTTATTCAATAGGCTTAATATGAATGAAAATCCACAGCCTGCTTCCAGTCTCCGACCGGGTCAGGAATGGAATGAATGAAGCCCCCATCTAGCGGCGAGGATATGAACTGTGCCGGCTGCCGAGGCCTGACGCACTCCTCTGGGGCAATGATTAAATGAATGACAGATGAAATGAAATGATAGTGGAGAGTGTTGCTGGAATGAAATTTTGACAGGGAAAACTGGAGTACCCGGAGAAAAACCTGCCTGCCTCCGTTTTGTCCAGCACAGATCTCACATGGAGTGACCGGGATTTGAGCCACGGACCCAGCGGTGAGAGGCCGGCGTGCTGCCGCCTAAGCCACGGAGGCTTCTCAGGCTTAATATAATTAATATAAAATTAATTAATTGATTAGTACCAATTTTGGCCAAATTGTGGCCTTCTTTAGCTTGTTGTTGTTGTTGTTGGAGTCTTCAGTCTTTTGACTGGTTTGATGCAGCGCTCCATGCCTCCCTGTCCTGAGCTAATCGTTTCATCTCTACATAGCTACCACATTCTACTTCCGAGGCAACCTGTTTAACATATTCTAACCTTGGTCTTCCCCTACAGTTCTTGTCCTCAACCCTTCCTTCCATAACTAAGCTTGCTATTCCTGAGCGTCTTAGTATGTGTCCTACCAACCTATCTCTTCTCTTCATTAGCAGTCGCCAGAAACATCTCTCCTCTCCCAATAGTCTTAATACCTCTTCGTTTGTAACCCTATCTACCCATCTGATCTTCATCATTCTCCTGTAACACCACATTTCAAATGCTTCAATTCTCCTCTTTTCTGCTGCACCAATAGTCCAAGTTTCACTTCCATAGAGCGCCACGCTCCAGACAAAGTCCTTCAAAAATTACTTCCTAATACCTAAATCTATATTCAATGTCAACAGATTCCTTTTCTGTAGAAATACTTTCCTTGCCTGATCCAACCTACTTTTTATATCCTAATATGCTTCGTCCATCACTGGTTATTTTGCTTCCTAAGTAACAGAGGTCTCCTACTTCCTTCAGCTTTTCACCTGCCAATTTGATGTCCATAGAGGTTCTTGAATTATTTCGGCTGCATTCCAATATTTTTGTTTTACATTTATTAATTTTCATCATGAATTCTTTCCTTCAGCTTGGTGTGGATCTCAACAAATGGGAGCTTGTAGTAATAAATTCAATCCAATTGTTCTAAAACAAATGGGAAATCTATATCAATATCCATAATACGCTAAGGTGTATGTTTCACAAAACGCAAGCTCCTAAACCAGAGGGAGTCAGAAGGTGTGGTTTGTGCCAAAATCTTACAAATCTTCTCAATAGTACAGGAAAAATCTAGCATTTCTTGAAAAGTAAACTGACATATATTTATTTGTTTGTAAAGTGCTTTTAAACAAATAAACAAGACGATAGCCCCTGGCATCGCGTACAGCCCGCATAGCACTAGGGACGGGCGGGTAGTCTATACACATGGGGCGCACACAACCAGCAGCAGTGATGAATTGCACTCTGATTTCATTAATATCGACAATTTAATTAAACATATTTATAGAAGCCCGCATAACAGTAAAGCCAGGCGGGTGGTTTATACACAGGCGAGAATTCTCGCACGTGTCTGATAGTTAATATTAATTAGCAGTAAGAATGTTTTTATTAACATGGAGTAACACTGTCTATAAGCTATGACATTGCCTGATGCAAAGGAAAATTCTAATATCAAACTTAAAAATCATAAACATTAAATATTTGTTCACATGAACGTTTACTTTGGCTATTAATTTTGTTAAAATTATAATAAATGCCCAGGATTATAAAATATCTTAGGATTAGGAGCAAAGATTTAGTGATCACATTCGTTGATTTTCAAAAAGCTTATGATAGGATCCATCGCGAATCTCTATTAAATGTCCTTACTGAATTTGGTTTACATCGAAAACTTGTTAACCTTATTGCGGTCACTCTTAAGAATACTAAATCTAGAGTTAGGTTTGGAAGTGAAACCTCTGAGTCATTTGAAATCCATACTGGTCTTCGGCAAGGAGATGGATTATCTCCATTCTTGTTTAATTGTGTGCTGGAAAAAGTTATGCGTCAATGGAATAAGGTTTGTCCACCGAATGTTAAGATTGGAAAAAATATTCGACTAAATTGTTTCGCCTTTGCAGATGATCTGGCATTATTAGCAACTAGTATCGAAGAAGCTAAATTTCAGGTAGAGGAATTGGAACGATTAGCAGCAAAGGTTGGGTTGAAAATTTCTTTTGAGAAAACAGAAATGATGCCCATCTTTTCAAATTGACACATCACATATTGTACTGCATAATGTCCAGAAAATAAAGATTGTGAAAAAAATTAAATATCTTGGTGAGATCATCACTTGGAATGCCAATGAGAGAGCATCAATAGACAGTAGGACACTAAAATTGCGACGAGCACAACAGATTACCTGGCCAACATATAAGAAACAGTCTCTTTCGATTAATGCTAAACTTCGACATTATTTCTCCGTTGTTAAGCCAGAAGCAACATATGCAAGTGAAACTTTATTTAAACTAAACACCCGATCAACAACTGACAAACTACAGAAGGTTGATAGACGGATTCTTCGGACAATACTCAATAAAAACACCAGGTTGAGGGCCAGTGGAGACTTTTGCCCAATTCAATACTTTACAAGGAAAATGAATCTATCATTGACACGATGCAAAAACGAAGGATCGCGTTTTTTGGACACTTATCCCGCTTGCCAAATACTAGACTCCTGAAACAACTTTTTGACTTCTTTTGGAACAGTGAAACAAAAATCACATGGTGTAAAGAAATAAAAATGGATTTAGACGAATTGAAAATAACTCAACATCAAATTGAACATAGAGAGGAGAAACAGCTTCTGAATAAGAAATACCCTTGAAAATTTTACAGCGTAAGAAATATGTTATATCAGCAGAAGAACGAGCTGCAAGATCTTCCAGAATGAAGAAGTTTTGGGAAAGGAAAAAATTATCAAGAATTAAGAACTGAACTTATTATTTGAAATATTGGAAGACTTTGTATATAAGGTTTGATTTTGGTGCTCCAATGTGGGCGTAAACAGTGTAAATAAATAAATAAATAAATGCCCAGGAAAAATGTTAATAAACATGATATGGATCTGATTGTATGAACTACAAAATGTATGGTTGTTTTATGGAGTTGTTTCCGAAAGTTCATCTGTAAACTGAGAATTGTGAGGCATGCGAGGACATTTCTTGGTGAAATGGATACAAAATTAACTTTAGGTCAATGATTCTTGAAGAGCAGGCTGTAGGTAAAATGTGCACTAAGTGTCTGAAATGTCATGACAAAGATTTTTTTTTGTTGATGTGTAACATCCTTCCACTCGGTTGCTGGATATTTTTGTGGAAGTAATTTTGAATAATGGGACGGAAGTGTGTAAGACGCACTGTCAGTTGGATCGTATCCTTCCTGCACATTCATCAACACACAAAACTCTGTTTTATTTACACACTAATAATGCATAACAATTCCAAGACTCTTTTTTTTTTCTTCACTGCCTACTTGATATTTCTACTCTCGCACTGCCTTCCCGATTGTTCTCGCACTGCCTTCTTGATACTCTGCTGCTAATCATATCAATATGACTCATTTTAACAGAATCCATATGAAATTACGTGTTGGTCTGTGAATCAAGAGGTCCGGGAACTGGGCAAGCCTTTCATGATCTACTGCTGTGCACATTGCATTTACTCGCAAGTTGGCCTATTTATAAGGAATTCAAGGTTATGAGCAGTATCGTGTCTATTAATCTAGTTGATCCATATCGTATTCTTTATTTAGGCTAGTGCTGGTGGAAGCTACAAATCATCTAATAAAATGAGTTCCGTATTATAAACTACAATATCTGTAAAACACTCCCTTTCACAAAAGATTAATATTTGTGCCAATAATAGTATAAAATACCGGTGTATCAACAATTTCACGTGAGGTTTCTTCTATGTCAGACGTTAAACATCATATGCGACTACTGTAAGGCTCGTAAAGTTTTTATTATTTTCTTCTTTCAGGAAATGACTCTCAAAGTTGATCCTATTTTGGTCGGCTCGCACGTCCGAGGCCTCTTCGAGTTCTGAGATACAAAGAACCGGTGGGATATGTGAGATACGGCAAATTTGTTCTTCATGGGACTACTTGTTAGTTAAATAGTTAAATCTTGGGTGGTCAAGATTTAAAATTAATTAAAATACACTTATATTCCGTCTAGTCAATACCTTATTTTGTGTTTATTTACACATTTCTAGTACATGTTTCAAGGCATAGCATTCTCATTAGAAATTTGCCCCTTCAATACGGACCAACCATGAACAATGTTAACAACCCCAAATATAGTGTTACGAATCCTAGACAGCTTCATCGCCCCGCGCGTGACTCAGACCGCCCCAGGCTATCCTGACTGTGTGTTACCAGCGATTTGCGCAACATTGCAGTCAGGCAGTACAAAAGAGACCGTCTCGAATATTCGTGGCCCTACTGGTGTTGGAATTCTCGAGAAGGTGTGAACCCTGGTCAATTCTGGAAACATCCATCGAGTCACCATCCTCGCTATATAAAGCGGTCTCACCAGCGAGGGACGAACAGTGATTTTTAGCGAGTGCGACAATAGTGACGTGCGAAACCCAAGTGAGGCTATTGCAGTGCAGTGAAGTGCTGTGTGGATTGCGAAACGCTGTGGACTGCTTTCCTAGCCTGCGGCCGGCGAAACAGTGTACATTCGAAACAAGTGACTGTGGCTTATTGAGAAGAGGAAGAGTTGCGGTATTCCTGGCCGAGGACACGGACCTCATTAACTGCATGATAGAGTGAAAGGGAAGTGTTCCAAACAAGAGGGGACCTAGAGTGAGATACTAATTGCTTGTATCTGTTTATTGTGTGGTGAACTGTAACTTGCTAAGACCTGCAATAAAACTACTATTTCTTTAAAAGAACAATTGTGTTGTGCTTCTACCCGCCGTAATCCAGTTAACGAACGTGCCACTAGTTGTGGCACGTTACAATAGTAAGGCGAGTCAAGCCAAAAACGTAAGGTACAAATTTAGCGGACGAAGGGGCAAATTTCCAATGAGAATGCTATGGCTCGAAATATGCACTAGAAGTGTGTAAATAAACACAAAAAAGGTATTGACTTGACGGAAAAAACACTGATAGTCAGTCTGAAAGACTAGACTTCATATCATTTTAAATGCTACAAATGCTGCGTAAACTCAAAGTCCGTTAGCGAAAAAAAAAAAAAGCAAGTGCAAACCAAGGGCAAAGGAGGTAGCTGGCTGGATGACGTCACGCTCACCGGAACGCGCGGGGAAAGGAGGAAGCTCAAGCAGTACTATCACGTCACACACCTCAGTGCATTCTCGGTACATTTCGTCCCGTCACCGTAACGTAACGCCAGACCCCAGCGAAGTCGACATAATTATTTAAAATGGTAAAATTAAGTATTAATTAATTGTAAATTTTAAACTAACATTCGTCAATACGGACCAATATGAACAATGTTTTTTAATAATTAATATCGTATGGCCTCGGATGCCGGGTGAAAGCTTTGTAATTTGACACCCAGAGGGTAGCTTGCATGTCGAATTTCGTTGTTCCTTGAATCACTATGAAAGTCAAGGAGGTTAGATATCTAAGCACCTTGAACACTATAGTGCTTTCTAGTAGAGAAATGAGGAACTTTGTGTTGGCGGAAACTCCCGAGATTATTGTTTCCATTATCAACTCGGCCTACTGAATTCAAATTGATTCTTTGTCATGCCAACATCGTATGACATGCGTGTCGTATTTTTGCCGCCTCTCAAAAATCACTCACCACGGCCAGGAGCGAACCTGCAATCTTGGGGTTAGTAGACCTACACGCTATCCACTCACCCACCGTGGCAATGTTAACAACCCCAAATCTTGCGTGGCCACCAGAAATGACGTGGCAAGCTTCTGATAGCTGGCGACCAACCTCGGGTGAAGATGTATTTTAAATTTAAATATTTAGGGTATGTTACCCCTCGTCACCGAACCAAAACTACTCTAGGACGTTGTCTGAAATGGTGTGCGCACATTTGTGAGACCATCGTAGTGTGATTATTAATGGGAAGCCATAAAGATCAAAGGAAGATAAACCTTCAACATTAATGTCCACTAAGTGTAATGACAACTCCGTGTGTCCATCACATCTTCCGGCCCCCACTCCTTATCACCCGGCCGTGGCCTATCTTCCCATCTGTATGGTCACCGAGCATAAAAACCCACCTGCGTCCCCTCCAACGCTATTTAATAACACGATGTATTTTATCTGAGCTTTGGCCACCGTCCAGCAGAGCGCTCTCGTCTCGCACCCCCTCCAAGCTTCATGCAAATGAGAAGTAACTTTAATTATAAAGCAAGATTTTTAATAAAAATAATCTGCTCAATGAAATTTTAAGAGGCGAGGAGCAATCAACATAAAGTTCAGCATTAAACAGCTCAAGATGATGAAGAAAGAAGGAGGAAGCGAGAGTTCGAGAGAGGATGAGGAACAGCGTGCGAGAGTACAGTGGCGAACATCTGCCCCTATACCATCATCGGATTGGTCATGTAGCCCCGTGTACTTTGGGTGTGTGTAGAAACTGTCTGATAACCGGTGTTAATTGTGATAACTAGGGCTCGGATGTTGATGACATGTCATCTATTTACTGACCTGTCCGAAACAATGCTCAAGTACATAGAAACTCCGGACGGGCCACCCCGTCTTCAAATATGTCATTTTTATTTTGCATCTTTTCCCCTATTTTTCCATTTTAAGAGCATTTTTTTAAGTTTGGTAGATTTTTTTGGGACTTATTTTAGTGAAATCGGCCTTTTGAGATCATTTTTTCCAATTTAGTCATGTCACAGCTTTGTATGAGGGAGTTACATGTCTCTGAGTTAAGAAGAAGCTAGTATCTGATACAAGATAATTTAAAATATTGAAATATTGATTCCATTTCCTTAATCAACCGGGTGGAAACTAGTCTTAGCAACAATCGTGGCGAAACTGCTGCGGGTATTGCATTAAAATTGGAAAAACATCGGGTATAAAACATTATGTAAAATCTCAGACATTCTTTCTGGTGCAAACTACTGCATGGATGGGATTGAGGAGGATTTAGCAGCAAACGACCTTCCTCACTCCAAGTACGCTCCGATCACATCAGTTGATGTTGAACGCAGCTTTTTGAGATATAAATCTTGTTGGCTGATAACCGCAGATCATTTACATTTGACAACATAAGAATGACATTCGTAGTGCAGTGCAACTCAGACTAAAGTGAACATAAACATTTTGTTAAATGCTAAAAATCTATTTTGATTGACTTTTCAGTTTGAGCTTAGGATTTCATTTTTGAAATATTGGCGAGTTTATTAAAGATCATTTTCTCCATGTTATAGTGCATTTTTCGAATTTTTATGTCATTTTTAAAACATTTTTACGGCATCAAAATCCGGACTCTAGTGATAACTGTATTAGTGCGTGTTATCTGTTTTCAATTCAAGTAAGACTGCAAATATTCAATTTTCAAGTAGTTCCAACTTTTGCTTCCAAACACCAGCGTCAACGACAACTAGATGTGAACTTGGTTACTAGATGCCACCGCAGTCGTCTCCTTCCGACGAACGTTGGACTTGAGAGCGTTAGTCAAATCTAACCTATAATTTAGCTTCACACAAGTGTAATTAGTGGAAGGTTCTTTTAAATGCCATAAATCTATGACATGGGTCCGCCGGCTTTACTTCCCCCCTGAAGGAAGGCATACTGAGGGATTTTTAACGCTCTTAAAAATCTGAAGACTTCGGATGGGTTTGAACCCGCGACCTTGCGCATAGAAGCTCAGCATGTTTCCAACTAATATCCCAAAGCCGTCAAATCATCGATTGGAAGCAAATTTTTGGAATTGCCTGAGTAATGTTCTTCAGTCGGTCGACACGATTGTATCCAATTGTAATGGGGGGTTCCCTAATACTGAAAAACATTTATATGAGAATAATAAATACGTCTTGGATGACCAGTTTCGATTGTCAAGCGATCAACATCAAATTCTATACACTTAGTCTATCCCTCCCTATATTATTCTGCTAAGGTCACATTCCAGTTTTGTACCGAAATTAAGGTCCCATTAACACCAACCTACACATATGGGGTACCTACAGGTTCAGCATAACCCAATTCGTACGCGAAACGCACTCACTTACTCTTTAAATGCCTCTTAATTAAATAAATACCTTAAAACATTTATATTTACAATGAAATAATGAAAGAATGCAACACGGTAACCATGGTAACAGAATCTCACAGGCCCATCTATTTCTGTAAGACGCAATGTAATTCCAATTATTACATTACTGTGAAAGTTTACAGACGGTTATAAGGTTATCACTGAACCAAATTAAGCTGTAAAATTCATCAATACATACAGTATAATGCGCTTAAGGGGGTCTAGGGGCACTCTAGATTTTTTTCACGCAATTCTCACGTGTGAGTGTGGTACGAAAGGTCTTTTTCACCCGACTATAAAGGGTCTCCGAAAACCACATTTAAAGGCCCTTAAATTAACAGTGTCTGTGTTATTCCTAGAAAACTAACTTTGCTCTGATATACCTATGAAGGAATGACAAACCCCTAACCACTGCACCAGTAGGTGAATTGATAAAGTCTGATTATTCATACCAAGGATAAATCAGTCATAGCAATCATGATTGAGATTTTGCTAAGTGTACTCTTTACAACTAGAATATTCGCGACGGGTAATGCTAGTTAAATATATTTTTATAAGTATGGGTTGTATGATATTTACAATATATAGGCCTACACTTGTTACAGTAGTACTTAAACTAGCACAACTAGTCAAGATATGTGTATTTTGTTGTTAAGATACTGAAAGTGGTGTTTGACCTTCCAGTTTGTTTGCTTAGACTATGTGATTATGTGATTGTTATTAAATGGTCAGGTTATTGTGGATTGTGCACTTAGCTGTTTGAGTGATGTGTGGTCTGTATCCGTGCATCTGTCACCCTCCGTCGATGCACTAAACTGGAAGGAATTTCCTGCCTATGTTATCTCTTAACTTCCTTGGCCTTCTCCCACCACATTCCTAACTGCCTGTGTTTGTCGAACAATGTAACATGTGGAAAGTCTAGAACATCATAATGTGGTGTATGTTACTGTATTCTGGACTTTTTCTACTATTAAAGGCCAGTTTTTACATTCTCGCCACGCGTAATGGGAATATCCCGGAACCTTTAACACTGCCGTTTTGCTACTCTACCGTAATAGAATTGTCATTAATTCATTATTGGGATTGTGGTATCTTGGTCATCAACCCCGTGTACTTGGTTGTGTGTTAAAATATTGTGATAACCTGTATTTATGTGATGACTGAAGTAGTGTATTAGGGATAGGGATGGGATTTGTGTTCCGGGACTTGAAGTAAGTTACTATCCCAGCATTTGTCTGGAGTAGATGAAGAAAACCTCTTCTAGGATGGCTGAGAAAGGAATCAAACCCTCATCTTCTCATTTCATCCTCACGAGGCTGAGTGCACTTCGTTCCAGCCCTCGGGCAAGAATTATATTTCTTGGTAGAGCCTGGAATGGAAATGGGACCTCCAGGGCTACAGCCAAGAATGCTAGTCACTACACCACGAGTTGGTCTAAATCAAATGAAATGAAGATACAACAATAGTTAGGTCGGTTGGTTCCTCAGTTTGGGGGCTGTGACAACGCGGTCATGTACCCCCGTGTACTTTGGGCGTGTGTAGAATCTGTCTGATAACCGGTGTTAATTGTGATGGCTGTATTAGTGTGATATCAGTTTTTAATTCAAGTAAGGACTGCAGACATTCGATTTTCAAGTAGTTTCAACTTTTACTACCAAACTCCACCGTCAACGACCAACTAGTTCAGAACTTAGTTACCAACTTTGGATCCTACGAGCGTTAGTAAAATATAACCTATAATTTAGCTTCACACAGGTGTAATTAGTAAATAATAATAATAATAATAATAATAATAATAATAATAATAATAATAATAATAATAATAATAATAATAATAATAATAATATCGTATGGCCTCGGGTTCCGCGTTCAAGCTTTGTAATTTGACACCCAAAGGGTAGCTTGCATGTCGAATTTCGTTGTCCCTTGAAGCATTATGAAATTCAAGGAGGTTAGATATCTAAGCCCCTTGAACACTATAGCGCTTTCTAGTAGAGAAATGAGGAACTTTGTGTTGGCGGAAACCCCCGAGATTAATTTTTCCATTATGAACACGGCCAACTGAATTCAAATGGGTTCTTTGACAAGGCAACATCGTATGACATGGTGTCGTAATTTTTGCCGACTTTCAAAAATCATTTACCACGGCCAAGAGCGAACCTGCATGCTTGGGAATAGTAGACCGACACGTTGACCACTCACCCACCGTGGCAAACAGGTGTAATTAGTGGAAGGCTCTTTATCATGCCATAAATCTATGACATGGGACCGCCGGCTTTACTTCCCCACCGAAGGAAGGCATTCTGAGTGATTCTTGTTGCTCTTCAAAAGTCCGACGACTTCGGTTCGGTTTGAACCCGCGACCTTGGGCATACAAGCATATGCGCTAGCTGCAGATTTGGTAGACGTGGGTTTGAACCCCACCGACGGCCATTCATGAAATGGTTTTCCAGTTTCATCTCGGGGCAAATGCTAGATCGGTAACTTCTAATAGGCCACGGCCGCTTCCTTCAGTCTTTTGCATCGTACCTTCTTTTGGCCAACCCCGCCATGCCTATGTTCTCCGTTGTAGTGGATATTGTTGTTCTAAGTGATAGAACATCGAGGTCATCTTCGTAAGAGTTATAGCACAATTTTTTGAATTTAATATTTTTCTTTTTTGGTTTAATAAATCAAAGAAACAAAATTAATAATAACTCTACCAGTACTAAAAACAAAATATTCTAAGAATATACATTTTTAAAACTTAGACCCAACATATCACTTTGAATCCAAAAATAATATTTGCCTTTTGAGTCGCGAATATTCAAGATTTTGTATTCATAACGTGCAAACTCTTTGTCCTTCCCCTTCATCAAACGGCCACATTTTTGGAGTCAGTCACGCGTCAATGGATCCTTGCACCAGATGACTGGCCTACAGAGAATACGATCCACGCGATCCTTTAAAAATATGCTGAGGAATAATGTAAAAGCCTAGCAAAATAGTTGCAATTCCGCTATTTATATACTTACTTATCTATTTATTTATTTATTTATCGTCTAATTTACATATTTATTCATATTTATTTATTTATTTATTTTTGTTTTATTTATTTATTATTTTATTCATTTATTGATTGATACTATAAATTTGTTAATAATGACATTTCTTAAATAACAAGATCTACATTATAAAAGTATTTTTATCTTTTGGAGTATGAAATTTTAAAAGAATTGTGATTTAGACTATTTTTGAAAATGGATAGAAATTAATAAAAAAAGATGTTAAGATTATTAATAAATAAAATTTTAAGTATTGGGTCGTTAATTAATTTTATGGGTATTTTAATTTAAAAAAAAACTAGTATGTTCAGGATTTTTTTAGAGATTTTTGATTACAAGCTAATTAATTTATTATTCAATATTATTGATTGTTTTCTTTATTTATTTATTTATTTATTTAAATATTAGGGTATTTTCTTGATGTTACATATTCTTTGTTTTTCTGCCAACTCACTGCATTTGCTTATTTTTGGCTCTGCTCATATTTCATATCGTATGTATTTGGCACAGCAATGTCGTTCAATGCGTGTGTTTTCGGATTTTGTCCACAAGAATGATGTCTTGTCAATTATTATTATTATTACTATTATCATTTCTATTTTAATATTTTAAATCGTTATGCCCGACTACGGAGCGCGTTTGAACTTATTTTGCACAATGTTCCTTCTTCTTTTCTTCCCAATATCTCTTCATTCGGTCGTGTTCCTTTCTGCGTGCTTTTGTCCAGCCTGTATTTTTCCTTTTAGGTTTCTCTGCAATTATCATTTCTATTATTATTAGTAGTAGTATTATTACCGGCTCTGAGGTGTTGCGATAATTCACCTGCCTCTCACCCAGACGGCGGCTTCGGTAGCGTAGTCGGTAGCATGCTGAGCTTCTATGCCCAAGATAGCGGGTTCAAACCCGGCCGAAGCCGTCGGATTTTTTAAGAGCGTTAACAATCCCTCAGTATGCCTTCCTTTGGAGGGGAAGTAAAACCGGCGGTCCAATGTCATCGATTTATGGCATGTTAAGAACCTTCCACTAATTGTACCTGTGTGAAGTTAAATTGGATAGTTTGAGAATGTAAACTACGCTCTTAGGTTTCTACGTTCGTTGCCAAGAGCCGACTGCGGTGGCGTCTAGTAGCTAAGTTCTGAACTTGGCCTAGTAGTCGTTGACGGTGGCGCTTGGCGGCAAAAGTAGGAACTATTTGAAAAATTCTAAGTTGCAGTACTTACATTAAAAAACAGATAACACACACTAATACAGTCATCACAATTAACACCGGTTATCAAACAGATTCTACACACACACACAAAGTACACGGGGCTAATGACCGCGTTGTCGCGCCCCCAAAACATAAGAACCAACCATCTCACCCAGACGCCCTGCGTTTGATTCCCTGTTTCTTGTCGGGACAGTGAGGCAGCGTCGTTGCCACGAAAACCAAGATTAACGGCCGAGGTGATGCGATGCGCTGACCACGCGTCACACTGCAATCTGTAAGCTGAATGGCTGGGCAGCGGTCGCTGTAGGCTACGGTTAATCAGAGGCTTTGGAATTAGTATTATTGATTCGTTTTGCCCAACTAAGGAGCTCGTTTGAACTTATTATCACTTCTTTCTTCTTCTTCCATTCCCAATATCTCTTCATCCTATCGCTGTGTTCCCTTTTACGCTGTTCTGTCCATCCTGTGTTTTGACGGATGGGCATCTCAATGTACTTACTGTATGCTTGTGAATTGAAGTTCGGAATTTTGTTCTGTCATGAATGGTTTCTTCATGACGGCCAATTTCATTTATGTCTTCACTGATTTCCTTTAGCCAGTTGTTTGGATCTTTCATTGATAAGCCTAGGTTGAATATTTTCTTTGTGATCCAGTTATTATCCATTCCATATAGTCTAGGTGTCCGTAAAGCTGTAACCACCGTTTCCTTATGGTATCTGTGATTCTTTATGCAACTTGATAAATTTCATGTGATTTCTTCTTCCATCCAAATTCCATTTTCACATTTTGGTCCTAAGATTTTAATGAGGATTTTCCTTTCTTGTCTTTCGATCATTTTTATTCGAGTTTTCCACCAATTATAATAGTTTCAGATGCAAATAGTTCTTTTGTCTTAACGACTGTGTTATAATATCTTAATTTTGCCTTTGTTGATAAGCCGTAGTTCATTCTTTTTTGTATCTGTTCCAGATAATTGCGTATGCTCTTTGTAGTTTTGTAGTTCTTTCTCTGTTAGCTTACTGATTTAACTCTGCTGTTTCAATAATTTCGCCTAAATATTTAAATTTGTCTACGTGAGCGATACTCCCATATTTGGTGATTAATGGTTGATTGTTGAAACCTGATTTAGTCCCTTCCTTATACTTTGTCTTCTCAAATGAAATTTGGAGTCCTGTTTTGGCTGCTATATTGTGCCCATTCAGCAATGAAATATGCAAATCACAGTTTGCCAGCAATGCTCAATCGGGAGTATCGGGGTTCATGGTTTGTTCTCCCACTCTGTGATCTACACACTTTGGATTAAATAGAGGATACACTTCCACAAATAAACAAAAATCAACTCCTACTATTTAAACCATTTAATTATCCAAATATATGGTGCTACAAAACATTAAACAAATAAAATACTGACCCTTCACATCATACTTGTTCAAAGTTGAACAAGGAATTCATATTAAACAAATTTAAGATTACAATAACTGGTTTTCCATAAACTAACAACTTCTACTAAGTTTCAATTCCATATAGTATCACTTCACAATCTTTAAAATAAGAGCTCCAAACGGCTCGGTAATGTTTACTTACAATGTGCTATCAATTTAATACACATCCATTATTATTTATATGAGTATATCTTTTAATCAGAAATATCAAAATTACCAAAGTATTTTTAATCATTACTTAATTTTGGGCTTTCACAATGCTCATATGTTACCATCCCTCTCTCTCCAGTTAACAACTCACTACCGTGATTGGGAAAAATTTGCGTACTCCCGAGCTACAGAAGACTACTGAACAAGTCAAAATTTAGATCACTCCCGGAATCTAATGTCTTCAATCGAACTCGTGAATCACTGAATCATATAATCCTTACATTAGGGATTTATCATATTTGTCTTAAAATACCATTCAATTATAAGAAAGCAACGATCTGAACTCTGCAAGCGATAATCATTCATATAAAGGGACCTCGGTTCCAAGACCGGGTCATTAAAACAAACTCTAACCACTTCTGTGTACTGTAACTCAAACAGACCATTCACCGACCTACCACAATACGTCGAGGGTGAGGCCATAGCCTTGGCTTCTTAGCGTGATTTATTGCAGAGAGACAGAGAGTCCCCAGTCTCGCTGCTACAAGAGACTGGCTACCGTCAGCTTTCACACAGCTGTCTTCAAATGTAATTCTCTGACCGACAAGGCTTTTAATACAGATTCTTATAACAACATATTTAGGCTCAACAGTCCTTTCCTCTTAGCTTCGGTATGTAGTAATTATGAAGTGTCCTCATTGACGGGTAAGAAAATTCAATAATACAACCAATATTTAGGGGCTTCAACACGGACGACTCTGAGTTCGATCCTTTCAAATGCCTCGGGATCAGTATCCCAAAATGGAGGACTTATAACATTTGGGACTTAGGGCAGGGCTCACCTTATACCAGCGCACAATATACAACATAATAGCACCCTTTTTTTTACCATACAACATACAATGCCTCGTGACCACTTGTCACAACTTTTGAGGACTTACCATAGTTCAATTACCCCGATCAACTGCCCCTCATAATTAGTTTTACCGAGCATTTCAACGCATTCCTAGCGTGATAAATTACTTCAATGCGCTACATGGCGCTTATACTTTAATTAGCCAAGTTGCCTTCAAAGAATTACTAAATTCAACATCAACGTTTGATCTACATCTCAAATATATATTACTCTTCTCCCTTGACAATAATCATTTCTACTATAAAGAACATGTATTCATAACATGTGTTAATTCCTCTTAAGGATCTCGGAAGCTACTACTTCCAATATAAAATTCATCATACTATTTATTCATTTATGTAATCATTATTATTATTATCATTACGCTTGCTTTCTTATATTTATATCATTTATCATTTACACTGATATTTTACTGAATACATTCCCCATGGGATTCATTTTACATTTCACATATTTATTATTTTTATCTCAAATTTATCGTTCAGATCGCGCTATTATTCCTTTATCTGTTATTCAACATCCCTATTCTTTCTTTCTCATGTGGATTATACGCAAATCCTCCCAAACACATATCATAATGAAATAGTTACTCATATGACTGTCCGGTCAGCGACCGAATCCTCCAACGATGGAACATGTTTGCCCACTCACTGCTTTCTAAGCCATTTTCATTAATACATTTACACTTAATAACACTTTTTTAACTACACAGAAAATATTTACCTTAATCCCTTGAATATATTGAATACCATTTTTGTATTCGTTTCAATTAACACAATATAAATTCACAAAAAATATTCCACTCAAGAATTTTCATAATATTTACATTACATAACACTTTTATCATTTGGGCGTTAATTATTCGCCTTACACACGTGACTTCTTTTCTTTCCCGTTTCCAAGGGTGGCATTTATAGAACTTCGGCTTCCTAATCTGACCAGATGATGGAAAGTCTCGATTGAACGGCTGATATTCCAATCCGGGGTTTGACTAACGGTTTCTATACTTTAATGGCACGATGTCGTTCCTTCTTAGACGCTAACTTGTTCGTCTAGATAAAGTCTGTCCTTAAGGTATTACTATTACGGCCGCTCGAATAGTTTATCGGTGACCTAGTACTTTCCTTGCATTAATTTGCTATCACTTTAATTCGTATTGCTTATTGGAGTCCTCCCCAATGTTTACTGGTTCGTTTGCCTGCCTAGACCAAGCCTGAACTATAATTCCTAATTCTGATCGTCCTACGCTCTAGTCCCTATCTTTCCGGAACAGTAGGCGTTATTTATTGCGTTCTACCCTGATCGGGTTCTTTAACTTCGATAGAACTGTTTATTTCACTTCCTTAGGTACTTCGAAACCTTATGATGCTTTATGTCTTTAACTGAACTGTTATTCGAGTACCTATCGCTTGTTATTTCTTCAAGTTCACAGCCTAACTTTGACTATACTTGTTTCTGCGTGCAGCGTCTACGCGCTCACTAAAATAACTTGTTATACTTTGCGACACAGTATTTCGCTCTCGGGCGTTCTTTATAACTGAATATACTTTGATGCAGCTCTCCTGTACTAGGAGTTTACTTGTAGCTGATCTTGTAGTCGATGCTTCATCGTGCATCACGGAACTGGATTGTTGTCGATACAGCAACGCCCTCGGGCTGTCGGAAACTGCATTTACTGGATACAGCCGGACGCCCCCTCTCGGGCTCTCGGAATAACTGCATGATCTTCCTGGCTCAGCCAGGGTTTTTATACAAATCAGCGGCAAAAAGACAAGATCCGTGTCTTCTCCAGCACTAACTTTTGAAGTAATCGTCGTATAATTTTGAAACCTATATCTCTGGAAAGCTCTTGTTCTAAACGTCAACTGGTTTCTTTGATCATGAAAATCGATCGCACAATTCCAAGATATTAAATAATTTTGCTCTTCAGATACGTGGGTTTTGCGGTTTATTTTTCTATCCCTACCAACTCTGGTCTCGGGGAATTTTTAACGACGTCATGCTGATTCTGCACTTCTTTCCTGTGCAAATATTATAAACTTTTTCCCCACAAAAATCTCTCTTCCAAAATGATCAACCCTGATGTGTTTCATTAATTAAATGCTCGCAAATGGCTTAATTTTAATTATTTCTATACTTGCGCAATTGCGAGGTTGTCATTTTATTGCTGCGTAAGGTCAATTTCCGAAACCTCATCTCTCTTACACGCAGTGGAAAGTTTTTATCGTGCTATTAATAGTCATGATCGGCTCCTTATCAATGCGTCATGCATGATATCATTTCCGCGTGACTCGTGGTCCCTTATTATTGCGCCACGTTATAACAGTCCCCTTCATAAAATCTTTCTAAGTCATTCTAAAGACTGTATTTTTTCCTCTCTTCTTTTACCAATAAATTATGGATTCGACCCTTGAACCAATAGCATATGGGTTCAATATGTAGTTCTTCAATAGAATGAATTGCTTCTTGTATTATTATTATTATTATTATTATTATTATCATTATTAGTAGGCCATAACGAGCAGCCTTACTGATCAGACCAGCTGAAGGTAAATCATATGCCGATATTCTGAAGGAGATTCGCCAAAAAGCAAACTCCAATGATACAGGAACCGAAGTCCGGTCCATTCGACAAACTAAAGCGGGATACGTACTTGTCGAGATGGGAGCAAATTCCAGGGACAAAGCAGCTTTTAGTAATTCTCTACGAAATGCATTGTGGTTTAATGCTACAGTCCGTAGGCTTGAAGCGAAGGCAACTGTTGAACTCAGAGACCTTGATGCTCTAACTACTTCCGAAGAGGTCATGGAAGCAATCCAGAGAACTATTCCAGAGCTCTCTCCAGATACCAAGGTGCTGGTGACGAGGACGAATACGAGGGAATTTGTCACATTTACAACCAATGATGCAGATGTACTCTTGAAGCAAGATCATATTCAAATAGGATGGGTCAATTGCAGGATTAGACGGAGGATCATGTTATCTCGCTGTTACAGATATCTGGAGTATGGACATGTCGTTAGTAAATGCAAAGGCACTGATCGAAGTAAAATCTGCTACAATTGCGGAGGGACTAATCACAAAGCTAGAGGATGTACGGCCTCGAAGAAATATGTTCTTTGTGAAAAACGAGATTTTGACAAAGAGTGGGATCTGGCCAGTGTAAGGTCTTCAGAGAAGCTTTAGACAAAGAAAAGGCTCTGAGGTTCAAATGATTCGTGTACTTGAAGCCAATCTACATAGAAGTAAAACAGCCGATGATCTGCTGTATCAACTAGTTACAGAGAAGCAAAGTGATCCCTTGTTAATCAGTGAACAACAGTATAAAGAACAAGAAGTTCCGTGACGAACTAAAGAGCCTACTTTTCTTAAAATTTAAGATTCATTCCAATCTATATAGACCCATCTAGAAAAATAGCGAAATTAAGTTGGTAATATCAAAATTTCTAATTAGTTCGAAATATACCTGTAGCCTAATAGAGCACTAAAATTGGCAGCCCTGGTGACTGAATATATTGTTAGTTCCATCTCTTAAGGTACAGAATACAATATTTGGTTGAAGTCCAATGTATAGCATGGACGTTACATGCAGTTAGACATTAGATCTATCAAGGCGCGTAAAATCAAGTTGGCAACAATGTCATGCGTGCGTTGATCAGAAATAATCAGAAATATTATGATCTCTTGTTGTGCCAATTTTGGATGAAATCCATTAGTTAGTATAGAAGTTACATGTATTTTAAAATTGGACCTATCAGCAGGCTTAGAGTCATGTTGTCAGCACTGACGTATATTAGTTTCTCCTAATTAATCTAGAATGTTAGGTACTATACGTGTGCAAATTTTAAAGCTGTTGGCTTACATACTTTTCTGGTACATTAATATTTGGATAAAAGAATAGAGAGAACATTTATTGACAGTTGGCAGCCCTGGTGGCTCTTTAGAATACTCTCAGTCATATCTGTTCATGTACACATATTACATACAAAATTTGGTTGAAATCCACTTGATAGTTTAGAAGTTATATGCCTTTAAAAATTGGACTAATCAGCAGGCTTAGAATCATTTTGGCAACACTGCCATGCATGGCCTCCTGGCAATTTAACTGAAATATTATTATCCATACGTGTGCCAATTTTGAAATAGCTCCCATTCATAACTTCAAAGATATCCAACATGGAGCTCAAATTTCAATTGCGATTTTTCAGCAGTTGGTAGTCTGCCACTCAAGAGCCCGACACTTTGTGCATAAATGCATTTCTTCCCCTGAAAAATATAAATAAATAATTAAATAAATAAATAAATAAATAAATAAATAAATAAATAAATAAATAAATAAATAAATAAATAAATAAATAAATTATATTTGCACATAATGAAATACATACAGAAAGTTACATTTGCTCTATCGCTACCAGTGATTCACACACAGACACACGGTGCTGATGACCAATCGAAATGGCACAACAATGAGCCGATGTATCAGTTGCGAGACGATTGAGAGAGCGAGGGATTCCCCCCTCCCCCACGCAGTGACGTCCCTTTCCGTGCTGCGCTGATTGTATCAACAAAAGCAATCCCAGCGATGATTCTCTCTTCCACAACAAGACCACTTAATGAATCAAGATTCGTCCCCGAACACAGTCTCAAGCTGCGGGAGCCACCAGAGTTTGGTCACGAAATGTAGGAAATTAACACTACCTTATTTAAAGAGGAATCTAGTGATTTTTTAAAAACCACTTGATCAACAGAAAAAAAACAAATTACACGCATGACATTCTCAATTTGGGTGATAACAATTATTTATTTATATATTTATTTATTTATTGATTTATTTATTCTTTCTTCCTTTCTTTCTTTCATTTTTTTTTCATTTTTTCTTTCGTTCGGTTTTTCTTCTTTCTCTCTTTCTTTCTCTTTTACTTACTTTTTTCCTAATTTCTTTCTTTTTGTTTTTTCTTCTTTTTTCTTTCTTCCTATTTTCTTTCTATCTTTCTTTCCTTCTTTATTGATTGATTTATTTATTCTTCCTTTTTTGTTTGTTTGTTAGTTTGTCTGTTTCTTTCTTTCTTTCTTTCTTTCTTTCTTCATTTATTAATTTTATCTTCTTTCTATCTTTCTTTATATTTTTATTTCTTTCTTTCTTCCTTCCTTTATTCTTCTTTCCTTCTTTCTTTCTTTCTTTCTTTCTTTCTTTCAATCTTTCATTCTTTCTTTTTTCTTTCATTCATTCATTCATTCATTCATTCTTTCTTTCTTTCCTTCTTCTTTCTGTCTTTATTCTTCTTTTCTTCTTTCTTTCTTTCTTTCTTTCTTTCTTTCTTTCTTTCTTTCATTCTTTCTTTCATTCCCTTCTTTCTTTCTTTCTTTCTTTCTTTCATTCTTCTTTTTTTCTTTATTTCTTTCTTTTTTCTTTTTTCTTCTTTCTTTCTTTCTTTCTTTCTTTCTTTTTTCTTTTCTTCTTTCCTTCTTTCTTTCTCTCTTTCATTCATTCATTCATTCATTCATTCATTCATTCATTCATTCTTTCTTTCTTTCCTTCTTTTTTTCTGTCTTTATTCTTCTTTCTTTCTTTCTTTCTTTCTTTCTTTCTTTCTTTCTTTCTTTCTTTATTCCCTTCTTTCTTTCTTTCTTTCTTTCTTTCTTTATTCCCTTCCTTCTTTCTTTCTTTCCTTATTTATTCTTTCTTTCTTTCTTTCTTTCTTTCTTTCTTTCTTTCATTCTTCTTTTTTTCTTTATTTCTTTCTTTATTTATTCTTTATTTATTCTTTTTTATCTTCCTTTCTTTCTTCTTTTTCTTTCTTTCTTTCTTTCTTTCTTTCTTTCTTTCTTTCTTTCTTTATTCTTTCTTTCTTTCTTTCTTTCTTTCTTTATTCTTCTTTCCTTCTTTCTTTCATTCTTTCTTTTTATTTCCTTCTTTCTTTGTTTCCTTATTTATTCTTTCTTTCTTTCTTTCTTTCTTTCTTTATTCTTTCTTTCTTTTTTCTTTTTCTTCTTTCTTTCTTTTTTCTTTTCTTCTTTTCTTCTTTCTTTATTTATTCTTCTTTCTTTCTTTCTTTCTTTCTTTATTTATTTATTTATTTATTTATTTATTTATTTATTTATTTAGTTACTTATTTATTTGTTAATGTTGAAATATTTTTTGAACACCACTAAGAGCACTCAGAATATCGTGGTCCAGATTAGAAAAAAAAAAGTAAAGTTAAGCTATTTTGAAAGTTGTGCCAAAAGTTGAAAAAGCTAGAAGACCCAGAAAAGTGTAAAAGTGCGTGTGTTAAAAAGCACTATCGTATTTCAAAATAGAATTTTGAAAATTACTTCCGGCTGAATGCACATGCTAAGAGATGCTTGTTATTAAAATGGAACTTGTTCTACAGATTTAAATGACATTAACGTTTGATTGTTTTAATGTATTCTTTGATTCTTTATCTTCAAGTAGTGGGAAGCATTGGTTGCTGCAGAGATTCGAACCTTCAACCTCCCAACTTGAATTCCGACAAAGTGACCTAGGAAAGGTGTGAGGTGCTGTGTTACGCGAGGTTAGGGCTGGAGGGGTCGCAGGTCCATGAAGCTAATACGACATGTTCACCACTCGTCTATTAGCCTTGTTTCATATGGAGAGTTCCGTGTGACAGCGCTTAAGGGGGTGCACCCCAACATATCCAGGGCAGGGGATAGGCTATACAAGATATCGATATCAATATCCTTTCCGAGAACAATATCACTCTCACTCGCTGCAATGATATTACTGGTAACTAGCTCGCTAATTACAAGCATATTCGTTGTTTGATTCTTCCCTCATTTGACTGGTTTGATGCAGCCTTCCATGCCTCCCTGTCCTGAGCTAATCATATCTTCTCTACATAGCTACCACATCCTACATCCGAGGCAATCTGTTTAACATATTCTAACCTTGGTCTTCCCCTACAGTTCTTGTCCTCGACCCTTCCTTCCAAAACTAAGTTTGTTATTTCTGGGTGTCTTGGAATGTGTCCTACCAACCTATCTCTTGTCTTCATTAGCAGTCACGACAAACATCTTTCCTCTCCCAATCGTCTTGATACCTCTTCATTTGTAACCCTATCTACCCAACTGATCTTCATCATTCTCCTGTAACACCACATTTCAAACACTTGAATTCTCCTCTTTTCTGCTGCACCAATAGTCCAAGTTTCACTTCCATATGGCGCCACGCTCCAGACAAAGGATTTCAAAAATCATTTCAAGTCCCTCATTCCTCATTCTTCGAGGGTTGAGGGCATTTCTTTTCTTCCTGTCCTTTATTTGCCTTATTCATTATTTGTTTACCTTTTCTTCTTCTAGTTTGTAAGTCTGTAGTTAGTATTAGTTATATTATAACTAGGGCTCGGATTTGAGCATATTTGCATTCTTTTTTCCTGAATAGTACACATTGAAAGAAGCCTTTTGGTGGTATTTTCACCTCTCTGCGACCAACAGAATTGAAATTTATCGATCATATAAATGCATATTCTTGTGGTTGCCGTCTAAATAGTTTGTTTTCCTTCGAATTCCTCCATCCCCCCACTCCTTCCCCGAATTCGGACCCTGACCATCCTTATGGTTCGAAAACAGAAATAGTTTTTGAAAAGCCTATCTGGTGCGAATAATAAAACCGCAGGTTTTTAACCTTGAAACTTTTATTGACTGATTTAAGAAAATCATTCAAAACTGAAAACATAGACAAAATTCTTGTTTTACAGACCAATGCAGATCTACTTCATTTTGTAAATGTACTTTTAAACTGTAACATTTATAAGACATCTTCTCTTATATATACTTGAAACTTGAATGCGAGTATATCGCAGTGTATCATACATACAATTAGAAAATAAAGCCCGTATATTAAGATATGTTATTGGTTTCTAGGTTTCACTTTCCTTTCTATAGTTTTTAACGGTGTTTTTCGAACATATTCTGCATAATTGACCGCATATAATGTTTTTTTTCGAGCATATCTATCGAGCATTTAATGGAATTTTCGAGCATATCTATCGAGCATAAAACACATGGTTTTCGAGCATATCTGGCGATTGTATCGAGCATATCGATCCGAGCCCTAGTTATAATCATTCTCATCTCATATTTCAGTATCACCTAAACAATTAGAGGCCGATAACCTAGATGTTATGCCCCTTAAAACAACAATTATCATCATCATCATCATCATCAATCTTGATCGTATAGTTATTGCGACTCCTACCGCCTTCCTTTTTTACACTGCTTTCACTCTGTCTAGAGTGGACAAGTTACTAACTGTAAGATGGGGCCACAAGTCCATATTAGTCCACTGATTGGCGGCTTCGGTGGCGTAGTTGGTAGCATGCTGAGCTTCTACGCCCAAAGTCGCGGGTTCAATCCCGGCTGAAGTCGTCGGATTTTCTTAAGAGCGTTAAATATCCCTCAGTATGCCTTCCTTTAGAGGGGAAGTAAAGCCGGCGGTCCCATGTCATAGATTTATGGCATGTAAAATAAAATTCTGCTAACTAAACTTGTGTGAATCAAAATTTGTAGGTTAGGTTTGATTAATGCTCTAAGTTCCAACGTTCGTTTTCAGGTGCTGGTTGCGGTGGCATATAGTAGCCAAGTTCACAGCTCGGTGTTGATGTCGGTAGCATTTGGTAGCAAAAGTAGGAAGAACTACTAGAAATTGAGCGTTTGCAGTCCTTACCTGAATCACAGATAACACACACTATTACAGCCATCACAATTAAAACCAGTTATCAGACAGATTCTAACGCACCCAAAGCACACGGGGCAACATAACCGCGTTGTCACAGTCCCTAAACTGAGGAACCAATCACCCAACCAGTCCACTGATTCCAAGTGAATTGCGTGACCTTCAAGTGAGTGTGGAATTTGTGTAATAACCTGCGTTATTGTTTCGGCTGTAGTAGTGTGTGTAGGCTATTTGTGAACTTGAGGATAGGATTGGGAAGGAAGCGGCCGTGGCCATGACTTAGGAACCACCCCAGCACTTACGTGGAGTAGAAATGGGGAAACTAGGGAAAACCACTCCTACTATGACTGAGGTAGGAATCGAACCCACCTCTTCTCAATTTTGCCTCACGAGGCTGAGTGTACTCTGTTCCAGCCCTCACACCAGAATTAAAATTTCTTGGCAGAGCCGGGAATCGAAGCCGGACATCTAGGGCGAGAGCCAAGAACACTAGTCAGAGATCATTGTGCGTGGCGAATGGAGAATACAACACAAATTCAGAGAAACGAGGGGTAGCCAGGTCCAGTGAAGGGGCGATGATGCCCACTACTGAACATCACAGTGTACACCGGGTGAGTTAGCCGTGGTCGTTACGGCATGACTGATGGCAGTCGCTCACATCCGGGAGGCGAGGAGGTTCGAATCCCCCCCGCCGGCAACCTTGAAGATGGTCTTCTGTGGTTTCCCATCTTCCTTCCAGGCAAATGCCGGGGTTGGTCCCTAACTATAGGCCACAGCCGCTACCTTCCAACTCATCGTCCTTACATTCCAACTTCCCTTCCCAACGCTACCCATTGGGTGTCCGTCTCGAAGCAGCTACAAAACTGGCCGGATGAAAATGTCCTCGGACACTCCCGGCACTAAAAGCCATACGCTAAATATATATATATCACAGTGTGTCTCATTTTAATAACTAGCAGATATTCCTTCTTCTTTTTCTTTTCTTCTTTCTAATGGCCCATTTGGAGGGTACGATGAATCAACTTGGGCTATTTTTCCTTGAATTCGATTTGCGTTGTCTCTTCTTGAGTCCAGTTTCGTCTAATTGTTAATTTCTTTCTCTCCTGAAATCCTTCTCGAAAGAGTGTTCTGTTTTCTACTGTGCCTGCTTGAATTATATCGTTTTTCGTATCATTTCCAATTTCGACGAACCATAGGGGTTTGGATTTGTAACTGCTCAGTAAGTTGAAAATCTGTTTAGTTAGTCTATTGTTGTCCATTCTGTAAATGTGCCCAAAGGCTGTGGTCTTCTCTTCCTCATTACGTCAGTTAGTTTTTCGACAGAAAAAAACAGAACCTTAGGTATGCGAGAGGGAAATACCCAGGTATATAAGAGACACTGGCCACAGGAAGCTCCCCCAGATGAGTGTAGATAGTGATAAGACAACTGCTCTCACCAGGACACGCAAGACTCAGTCAGTTAGTCTACTTTTCCCATTTTGCAAAAATGAGGAAAAAGTACACTTATGAGATCGGGAAAATGTGTGCCTGTCCTCTGTCTATCTGTCTGGCTGTGTGTGTGTACCCCCCCCCCCCCCCTATCAACTCCTAAACGGCTGCAGCAATCGAAACAAAATTTGGTAGGAGTAAAGATCTATACCTGAATATCTCACGGCCATACTTGAAAATGATATCAGTGCTACCAACTGATTAATAATCGCAATTGAAATTTGAGCTTTATGATGGATATCGTGGAAGGTATGAATGGGAGCTATTTCAAAATTGGCTTAGACAGAGGACAGACAGACACACATTTGCCCGATCTCATAAGTCTACTTTTTCCTCATTTTTGCAAAATGTGAAAAGTAGGCTAAAAATAAAATTTAAAAACTTTACGCGCCTTACAGTAGTCGCATATGTTGTGTAACATCTGACATTGAAGAAACCTCACGTGAAATTGTTGATACACCGTTATTTTATAATATTATTGGCAGAAATATTAATCTATTGTAAAAGATAGTGTTTTACAGATATTGTAGTTTATAATACGGAACTCATTTTATTAGATGATTTGTAGCTTCCACCAGCACTAGCCTAAATAAAGTATACGATATGGATCAACTAGATTAATAGACGCGACACCGCTGATAACCATAAATTCCTTATAAATAGGCCAACTTGCGAGTAAATGCAATGTGCACAGCAGTGGATCATGAAAGGTTTGCCCAGTTCCCGGACCTCTTGATTCACAGAGCAACACGTAATTTCATAAGGATTCTGTTGAAATGAGTCATATTGATGTGATTAGCAGCAGAGTATCAAGAAGGCAGTACGAGAACAGAAATATCAAGTAGGCAGTGAAGAATTAGCAGCAGAGTATCGTGTGAGAACAATCAAGAAGTCAGTGCGAGAGTAGAAATATCGGGTAGGCAGTGAAGAAACAAAGAGTGTCTTGGAATTGTTATGTATTATGTATTAAATAAAAAATATTTTTGTGTGTTGATGAATGTCCGGGAGGGATACGATCCAGCTGGCAGTGCGTCTTACACACTTCCGTCCGATCCACCCATAAGTTTGTAAAAACTAGTGCAACGCGACACTCTTATTTACAGACAGTATAGTTCCACTTCTATGGTTGCTGCGTTGTTATTATTATTAATGTGGTTTAAGTATGTAGCCTCTGATCTATTGAATATTATTATTGTGAATAACTTCAGTAGTGATGTTGTGTACACTATTTTGTTATTTATGGTCTAAGTCAACCATTCCTATTTAAACTAGTGGCCTAATTGTATTGTGGCGAATATACAAATGATACGTCTTCTTCTTCTTCTTCTTCTTCTTCTTCTTCTTCATCATCTTCTACGCGATCAGGCCCAGTGGACCACGCGCTGCTACAAGTTTCCTCCTCCATCGTCTCCTATCCATAGCTGCCATCCGCCAACTGTCCACACGTATCGCTGCCTGTTGCAGATCTTCATGGAGGCCATTACTCCACCGCTTCCTTGGTCTACCTGGTGGTCTTCTTCCTGTGGGGATGAAATCCAGTTGCTTTCGTGGCCATCGATGGTCTTCCATCCAGGCTACATGTCCAGCCCAATGCAGTCTTCAGGTTTTGATGGTTCCAGCTATGTTGGCATCATGGTACAGGTCTTCTACTTCATGATTGTGTCTAATCCTCCATTCACTCGTGTGTACATCCCTCACCGGTCCGAAGATCTTCCGAAGAACTTTTCTCTCAAAAACGAGTAGTTTATGAAAGTCCTGTTTTTGGATACTCCATATCTCACAAATGATACACTGCAATAAGTGTAATAAAATTATGTCAAGTTATCTTGTTTTAGAAACTGATCCTTGTGGCGTCCGGTCTCGATGCACCCGCTTACTGGACTGACGCTCCCAGAAAGTGTTAGACTTAAACTAAGTTCGTTAAAAATAGAACCCATCATGAGGTTAGTGTCATTCGACATAACCAATATGTATACTAACATCCCAGTAAACGAAGCCATCAAAGTAATAGAAGACAACTTAAAATCGAGTAACTCGACAAATAAAACAGACGAAATAATAACATTGTTGAAAATCGCACTAAGCCGGAACGTTTTTCAATTCAACGATAAAATATACGAACAGACAAATGCGTTAGCTATGCGATCACCACTCAGCGGCCAACAACATCTTCATAAACAGTATAGGAGATAAGCATCGAACGGACATTAAGACAAATGGGATTAAACAATGGCATAGATACGTGGACGATGTCCTATGCATATATTAGTACGGTGCAATTAGTCCTAAAAACGGCAGAACCTCAACATCCAAAGTAAAAGTTTCCTTCCAAGCCCAAATTGTTCTATACAGTCCACATGTTGTTCGGTAAAAAGTCTCACCATTTCGAGCGTCGGGTTTGGGGGAGAGGGGGGAGGGGAGGGGGGGGAGGGGGCAGAAGTTGGTAAATTAGTAGTTTTATCAGTTTTTCATAAATATTTAGAAAAATATGTGGTTTAGCGCAAAATGTGTCATTTACAAAAATAATCTACATTTATTACGAACAAACAAGGTCCCATGCATAATCTTGCTAAAGTGAACGGTTCCAGAGTTATGGAGGGTGCGAAAGTAGCATTTTTTCGTATTTTGTTAGATTTTTTGGAAAAATGAAATTATAACTACTATGTAAACAGAAATAACTAAACAATTTTATTAAAAAGTAATATTGTACAATCGTATTGTGGACCAAAAGAGGCTGAGGTACCACAAAGGGTTAGAAACGTAAAAATACTGGGAACAAAAACCGGTTTAGTACAAGCGCGTCCGCCAGTACAAAGCCGTGCGTAAGGGGACCTCGACCACCTTCACCCCGCACCGGCCGCCTGCCCCTCCCACGCTTACACTATCTCATCTACTCTCTTTCCCTCATTCGTATTGGGAGACCCGTTGAATGCGTTTGTTATTTCTAGTGAAGTTCTGCTGTCACTTTTTATTGTTCGTCTTTAGAATACTGTGCCAACTATGTGGTTATACTGTGACAGATCTTGGATCTGCACAGGCACTCCTCATCATTAATCATTATATTAATTTAACCATCTCATTTTGATATCAAGCAATTCACAGTATTACTTATTGTCGTCCGCGCCATTACATCATATATGATGTTAATTATAAGTAAAAGGGATATGTATATTTTTTAGATGATGTGAATTAGTCGGAAAGTGCCAAGTTATGGATTACAAAAAAGCAGCCAAGCTATTGACTGATGGGCTTGGGCTCATTACGAAGCAGGTATTGCTACTGTGTATGAGATGAAGGTTATTGATATAATTGTATTCCTTTGTATGGGATTCCCTCGGATTGTCTACTTGGCAGAAGGATTACCTGAAGGTTGGATCCGCTGTAATTTGACTGCTCTCGACATAAATGAAGGCATAAAGTAGCGACACGGACTACTGTCGAACTAATGTGGTATAATGATTGGAAATCAAGAGTGATCTAAATGGCGGTGACACGCTGTATACAAACTTTTTGGTTCAATGAAAATTACGCCGTATGGGAAAGTGCAAGCCAACATAGCTCTTCGTACGAAACTTCTAGTCTTCAACGACCCCAAAGCTGACCCCAGTGCAGTGGCTGACGCTGGAAAGCATTTCCTTCTTGCGATGTTTGGAGCCAAGAATACTGAAGATCAAGATTGTTTTCGCTACCAGTGTTACTTGCAGGCTATTGCAAAGCAGCCTATACAATCATTGTTCAAGTTGGCTGCACTTCGCCCCACTTCAGCAGCTTCCAGGAAGCTTTCATTTAGAACCTACCACTAGATGCAGCAGTGGCTTAATGAGAAGAAGAATCCGCTCGAGTGGGGGTGGAAGAAGTTTGGCGAACACCCGAGACCAATAAATTACTACAGCACGTCCTGCAGCTCCCCAGGAATTACTTTCCATCATAGTGTGCGCTTGCAAAGACGAATGCGTCCGTAATTGCGAGTGCGGAAAGAGTGGTCTAAACTGCTCGAGCATATGCGGTAATTGCTCAGGCCTAGGATGAAATAACAGGGACACGAACATCATAGACGAAGATCTAGAACAGGAAAGTGCTTTGTTTGAAGAGGATTGAATACTGATGAATAGCCTACTTTACATTAATTTAAGGTCGCATTTAACATTCTACATTTTTACTAGTTTTAATAGTTCAGAGTGGGTTTCTCCGTACCACAGGTTTATATGGCTTAGGCCTGTGGAAGCCTCTTTTCCCTAAAAAGTAGCGCCCCTTGAGAAGGTGGTGAGGTTGACGTTCCTTCAAGGGCTTATCACTAACATACCACCGGTCATTATGGGATTTGAAGCCATTTTACACTGTTGCCTTGGTAAACAAAAATTTGGTGCTTTTCAGTCGGTCAACACGAATGTACCCAAATTAGTTCAATTACATGAGATGGTAGGTATTTATTAATCTCATTTTTTTCAGGATTAGGATATTACCCAAATCTTTTGGGTACATTAGCTTTGACCGACAGAAAAGCACCAAACTTTTGTTTTGTATACCACCGGTCAATAAAATCGGTATTTGCTTTTACAAAACGCAATCATGTATAAACAAAATTAGTTTCCTTAGTGATAATGTCATATTCTTTCCAAAATAACAAAAAATTCGAAAAAAAGTCCACTTTTACACCCTCCGTAACTCTCGAACCGTTCACTTCAGCAAGATTATGCATAGGACATTTTTTGTTTGCAATTTAATGCAAATTATTTTTGTATATGACACATTTTGCGCTAAACCACATATTTTCCGAAATATTTAAGAAAAATTGATAAAAACTACTAATGTACCAACTTCTGCCCCTCCCCCCAAACCCGACGATCAAAATGGTGAGACTTTTTACCGAACAACATGTGGACTGTATAGAACAATTTGGAGCTGAAGGGAAACTTTTACTTTGGATGTTGAGGTTTGGGTCTAATTGCACCGTACTAATATGACACGGAAACAACAAGTGAGGATGCGATCTAACAAGACTTCAATAGCTTACACCATTCGATCAAATTTACTGTCACAAAGAGCGAAACATAAATTGCCTCGATATAACAATCAAACGGAAGAACAATGACCTGTCGTATTCGATCTTCCGCAGACCTACGCAAACATCACACACTATTGACAATTGGTCCAACCACCCAAGCACACATAAATTAGCAGGATTCAACTGGATGGTCCACAAGGGCCCTAAGTATACCCATGACAAAAGAAAATTACAACAACGAAATTCAAATAATACAAATAATCACTAAAGAAAACAACCTTCCACCCAATAAGATAGATCAAATCAGACAAAAGATAGTATATTAGAAACAGCAACCAGTGAAGTAAGCAAGTTTGTGCGTTTCAACTTCGTGGTTGCAAACTCGTACAAAATCACGAATCTTTTCAAAAAACAAGGAATCAAAGTAGCATTCAGAACGAATAATACACTAGGTAAGCACCTCCATAACAGCAATTTAAATAAACAAAACCCATACTAAAAAACGGGAGTGTACGTATTTTCATGCCAAGAAGCAGGGTGTCGAGAAAATTACGTAGGACAGACAGGTAGGAAGATGGACATACGTTATAAAGAACACAGAAATGCCATCGATCACAGGAAACACTCAGCAGTATGCAAGCACATGTATGACGCAATACGTAGCTTCACACACATAGAAACAAACCTAAGAATCATATACTACAAAACAAAAGGTAGGGAACTTGACATAAAACAAGCGATAGAAATTCACTTAGCTAAATTAAACAACCCAGATAATCTAAATGAACACACATTCTTGGAGAGTTCACCCCAATTCACTCTATTAGGCAACACCCCCATCAACAATAAGGCAACTACATAAGAAAAATAGCCAGGCAATTAATGAATATTGGGGGATAACGTGGATAACGTAGTCCCAGTAAGCAGAGGCCTAAATTTAGGCAGTGTTAATTAGTTCAAGAAGCCCCTAAATGACCTGCAGTGCGTATATGACTCAATAGTTTATGCGAGGCGGGGAAGATATTGGTCGTTAATAGCGGAGATCGTCCTTCTCAATTTTGCATACATTCATACAGATAGGTCATTGGCGGCCATGAAAGAAACTAACAAAAAGGAACAAGTAATGGTGTTAAGTTGCAATGGCAGATGGCGCAGGGGAGTACTTAGACGCAACGTAAATGATTAGTACTCGGAAATAGCAACCAGAGCGCACCGCTGGCGACAAGACCACCAGGCGCGGATCTAGAGTTTGGTTTTTGGGGGAGTCAGTGAATCGATCTAGAGTTTGGCTTTGCGGTGGGGGGGGGGGCAGGCGGGGGGGGGGCAGAGAATCGAAATTGTTAAGAAAAATGGTATCACTAAAAACGTACAAAACCAGACCAATTTTTTTGCAAGCTACATGGATAGAAATTTGATGCGTTTAGCGCACCAAAAATATTCGTACAAATTGCAACGGCGTGTTTTGCGACTTTTACATCGAGCTTCGAGAAAAGGATCAAGGTACGTTACAGTTTCGGCAAGTCGAGTTGGTACCGACAAAGGGAGAAAGTCACAGCTTAAATTGCCAACCAAGCTTGCGGTTTGGACGTCGGCAAAATTTTTTGGTGCGAAAACAGTCCCAGTTTCCTATCCGTGCATTGCTGCACATTCATCGTGACATCACTATAGACATCGATTCGGTGATCACAAGGTTTGCTAAACAAAATAGACGAGTTGATTTTGTTGTATAACTAATAGTTATTATACAAGAGGTTTGAAGTTGTAAATATGTACAGTTGTAACAGAACATAATAATTCCAATAAAGATAATTCAGTATTGAATAAAATAAAATAAAAACTGTTTTTCAGTTAAAATTCGTTAAGTTTTATTTGTCTGGTAATTGTGTTTTCGTTTTTTGAGTTTGCAAAAAAATTTGGTCTCCGTTTGGGGGGGGGGGGGGTCATGACCCCCGTGACCCCCCCCCCTTGAATCCGCGCCTGAAGACGACAAACTTAAGTCAACACTTACCGGGAGCGTCAGTCCAGTGAGCGTGTGCATCGAGGACGGACATTACAGGGATCTGCTTCTAAAACCAGATACGTTGGCATAATGTAAACTCCATTTAGTGCATTGTATCATTTGTAAATTAGTCACACGATATATTACAATACTATAGGTCACCAGTTTAAATGGGAACGGTTGATTTAGAACATAACAAAACATAGTGTAGGCAACATCACCACTGAAGTTATTCACAACGTTATTGTTGTTCGAGTCTTCAGTCTTTTGACGGGTTCGATGCAGCCCTTCATGTCTCCCTGTCTTGAGCTAATCGTTTCATCTCTACATAGCTACCACACCCTACATCGGAAGCAATCTGTTTAACATATTCTAACCTTGGTCTACCCCTACAGTTCTTGTCCTCGACCCTTCCTTCCATAACTAAGCTTGCTATTCCTGGGTGTCTTGGTATGTGTCCTACTAACCTATCTCTTCTCTTCATTAGCAGTCGCCAGAAACATCTCTCCTCTCCCACTCGTCTTAATACCTCTTCGTTTGTAACCCTATCTACCCATCTGATCTTCATCATTCTCCTGTAACACCACATTTCCAATGCTTCAATTCTCCTCTTTTCTGCTGCACCAATAGTCCAAGTTTCACTTCCATAGAGCGCCACGCTCCAGACAAAGGTTTTCAAAAATGACTTCCTAATACCTAAATCTATATTCGATGTCAGCAGATTCCTTTTTTGTAGAAAGGCTTTCCTTGCCTGAGCCAACCTACTTTTTATATCCTCTTTGCTTCGTCCATCACAATAACAATAACAATTCAATATTTCACAGGCTACATACTTAAACCACATTAATAATAACAATAACGCAGCAACCATAGAAGTGTATTATACTGTCTGTAAATAAGTTTGTCGCGTTGCACAAGTTTTTACAAACTTATGGAATATAAACATTGTACAATATCTGTATTTAAGTGTATTTCATAAACATCGCATTCTAATTAAGCCTAAGTGAACCTGATCTGAAGACCTGACGTTCGAAACATGTCATCCAATTAAGAAGGTAACTCATTGTTTACATAAAAGCGTGTTAGTTTGTAATAATAACTTGTTTTTTCAGGTTAGTGTATGTAAATACTTGTTTCCCGCCAAATGTGATTGGGTACAATTTGTGTTGACCGACTGAAAGATTTATTTAATAGAAATAGGCAACACTGAAAAATAGCTTCTATCACTACAAATTCCTTGTTTTAATCTTGTTTTATTTCCATTCGTCATCCTTTCATTCTTTCTTTCTATCTTCTTTCTATCTTCTTTCTTTCTTTCTTTCTTTCTTTCTTTCTTTCTTATTTCTTTCATTTTTCCGTCTTTCCCTCTTTCTTTCATTCCTTTCTTCCTTCTTTTCTTATTTTCTTTCTTTGTTCCGTCATTCCTTCCTTCTTCTCCTTCCTTCTTTTATCTTTCTTTCTTTCTTTCTTTCTTTATTTATTTATTTATTTATTTCTTTATTTGTTTCTTTTCTTCCTTCATTACCTTTCTTTCTTTCTTTCTCTCTTTTCTTCCTTCTTTTATCTTTCTTTCTTTTCTTCCTTCTTTTATCTTTCTTTCTTTCTTTCTTTCTTTCTTTCTTTCTTTCTTTCTTTCTTTTCTTCCTTCTTTTATCTTTCTTTCTTTCTCTCTTTTCTTCTTTCTTTTATCTTTCTTTCTTTCTTTCTTTCTTTTCTTCCTTCTTTTATCTTTCTTTCTTTCTTTCTTTCTTTCTTTCTTTATTTATTTATTTCTTTATTTGTTTCTTTTCTTCCTTCATTACCTTTCTTTCTTTCTTTCTCTCTTTTCTTCCTTCTTTTATCTTTCTTTCTTTCTTTTCTTCCTTCTTTTATCTTTCTTTCTTTCTTTCTTTCTTTCTTTCTTTCTTTCTTTTCTTCCTTCTTTTATCTTTCTTTCTTTCTCTCTTTTCTTCTTTCTTTCTTTCTTTCTTTCTTTCTTTTCTTCCTTCTTTTATCTTTCTTTCTTTCTCTCTTTTCTTCCTTCTTTTATCTTTCTTTCTTTCTCTCTTTTCTTCCTTCTTTTATATTTCTTTCTTTCTTTCTTTCTTTATTTCATTCTTTCTTTCTTTCTTTTCTTCCTTCTTTATCTTTCTTTCTTTCTTTCTTTCTTTCTTTCTATTCTTCCTTCTTTTATATTTCTTTCTTTCTTTTATCTTTCTTTCTTTCTTTCTTTCTTTCTTTCTTTCTTTCTTTGTTTCTTTCGTTTCTTCCTTCTATTTTCTTTTTTCCTTTCTTTCCATTCTGCCTTCCTTTCTTATTTCCTTCCTTTCCTTCAGCTTCCCTTCCTTCTTTTCTTATTTCCTTTTTTGTTCCGTATTTTCTCCCTTCCTTTTTCCTTCTTTCTGTCTTTTTTCCATCTTGTTTTCTTTCGTTTCTTCCTCCTTTTCTTATTTTTCCATTTCTTCCATCCTTTTTCTTTCTTCTTTCAATCTTCTCTCATTTCTTATATCTTTCATGTTGTCTTTATTTATTTGTGTATGCCATGTCCTTCTTTTAATCTTTATTTATTTATTTATTTATTTCATCTCTTCCTCCTTTCTTTCTTTCTCTCTTTATTTCCTTTCTTCTGTCTTTCCTTGTTTCCTTCCTTGTTTCTTTCATTCTTTCTTTGTGTCTTTTAACGTTCCTCCCATCCTCCCCGCCACACACACTCACAAGATGTAGCCGCAATGCGGGCGCCAAGGAGATATTAATGGTAATGTGTCAGCCGTATTTATTCAGAGCAGTGGGCCGTGTCGAGGGATAAGAGTCTGATTATTGCACAGGAAGTCACATTTTTAACTCGTAAAGTGGAAGTGTGGAGAGCTAAGCAAGCCAATATGTCCCCTCACTCTCACTTTCCAGCGTTCAAGGACCGCTCTTCTCTTCTTCTGTCATGGACATCCAAACCTGCAGGCGTTGGGCACATTCTGGATTTGATGATATGAAACGTCATACTTCTCGTATGGCATTCAATCGTTCTTCTTAATTTCTTTGGACAATTTCTCATCACGTTTCCCAATAAACAATAATGAAGGAATCTGGATTAAACAGAAGTCTCAGGAGGTTTATCAGCATGCTCACTGACACCTTCAGGAAAAGGCGATTGGAGTTCTACGGCCACATTCTCAGAATGAACAATGACATGCTCACCAAAAGGATTCTCAACCTTGCTCTCTCAATGAAAGTCAACAACAACTGACTTAGTGAAATAACAAAAGACCTTCAAGAAATTAGCATTACAGAGGAAATTCTATAAGATCGACTCCAGTTCAGAACATCAATCAATAACCATCATTACTCTGAGAAAATGACCACCAGGACCAAGAAATCATGGACTGAGGAACAGAGGAAGATTTTCAGTGCCTAGATGAAGAGGTAAGTCCTATCGCACTCCACAGATGGGCATAATAATAATAATAATAATAATAATAATAATAATAATAATAATAATAATAATTTGATAATTTTAATTTAATTCATTTAATTTAATATTTTATACTATTGATATTACATTAATGTGATATGTCTCACGAATCTGACGGCAAATCCAGTACATGTTATCTGTGAGTCATATTTATTATTATTTACAACATATCTTGTACCCTTATGGACATGGAGAATGCTTGATCATCACCTGGCTTGCTACTGCGGCTTCGAGGCGTGTACCGTTCAGCCTACAACATGATCTCACATTCAGATATGAAAGCACTCTAGGATCTACAAGACAACATTGAAAACTAAACATGTTACAATTAATATGAGTGTATTTACTAAAACTCCCAGGAACAAATACAAATACATATAAACATCAATATTTTGGAAAGAATCCAAAATAGCAAAAATCAAAATCCATAAATTATTAAAAATCATACAACTTTACATTACAGCTTTATCTTGCTTAGCTGACATCTATTCATTAATGTCAATACAAATTTCCTTTCTTACAACATTTCATTTCTATTCATTAAGACAACGAGCGTGCCTATCATTTTATGAAAAATACACTAAGGCTTTACGGACTTTTGCCGTATCATCATAATCCCTTCCGGGCTTTATTTTACCTTTTTTTCATTGTTTACTTTATTTTTAGTCACTTTCAAACTATATTAACTCTTCCATTTAAGCCTTAGGTTTAAACATTTACACAGCAAATCAACAATTTTAAACATGCCATGACTCGAACTCACATCCTTCCAAATTATTTATCATGCTCAAGGGGTATTCATTAATGATGTATCTTGCGCTACTATTTTTTCATTACTTGGTTTACTTTCAAACTCAATCACTTTATTACCCGTGTCACTCACTAAATCTCTCGAGGCAGGAATCGATTATTTATTAAAAAACTTATTCCTTGACTACTATGGTCAAATATTATAGAATTTCTTCAAACTTAGTTTGGGGACAATTGTCAAAGACCCACAAATACAACAATCTACTTTATAACCTTATGGCACCTTTAATTAACAAATTTGCATATTTTACGTTTAATTTACTAATACCTATTCAGCTCTTACAACTTCTGTACACAAAGCGTCTATTGTGTTCGTTCCTCCTCGCGGTCTATGAAGGCCTGCAAGGTGGCTAGACTCTCCACTCACTTCTACTTACTCAGCTCGTGATTTATGACCTCACCTCGCCTCCCATTCATTCATTGCTTCGCGACTTTTAACTGTTCAAAACATCTTTTCTTAAAGGGCGTATGATCATCCAAGTTAACACATTACTTCAACTATTCATTCCTTACTTTATTTATCATTCATTTCACTTCCTTATAACCAATGCCATATTTAGAGATCACGACGACTTATATACTTATTAGGCAGACAACAAGAGATCACTATCATACCTTGCTTCCGTCCTTTTTATAGGTAAACAGCTAGAGATCGCTATCATACCTTGCTTCTGTCCTATCATTTTATTTCACATACTTTTACTGTCGGATAGACTGCAAATTACCATAAATAAAGCTGTTCCAGCGGGAATGTACCATCGGCTTTGGTCGCTAACCATATATACCATTTTATGCTAACTGGCGAAAACCCTTTAGTTTTCCCATGGGTGCAACCCTTAACAACGACGACGATTTCCGACATTTAGTACCTTTTTTGATTTCTCAAAATATGCACGTTACAGGATATATATTTGCTAGCTTGATACTACTTTTAATTCATTACTTATAGGCCCATTTTGGCAACACAACTTTTTAATAACTTGGACTCTCATCGCATTCTACAAATATCTTCGACAACTCAACTTTACTCGTATCGCGGCATTACTTTTACTGGTCTCTACTTCGGCATTTTACTTTCAACATGGCCTATGTCCTATAACTTCACAATACATTTCCAAGGTGTTCGTTTATCACCAATTACTTTAATTCATTACATTTATTAGCTGAATAGCGTTATTACTTCATTATTTTTAAAGTATCCCAAAGATCCTTCAATTATTCAATTATTTCAACTCGAGTTTATTATTATCATTCTCATTAATACTTATTACTTCATTATTTACTTACGGAATGCAATTATTCAATTCAACATTTATTATTCCGGAGTATAAAAACTCAAAACTTATTATTTCGGAGTGTAAAAACTCAAAACTTACTATTTTCGGAGTATAAAAACTCAATTTTTTATTATTATTATGGTGCTTGTTTCATTTTACTTTTACTTTTCACTTATATGGCGTAATTTACTTGCCAATAACATTATTATATTCGATTTCTCCTCTCAGATCTCACTTTACATGTTAATTATTCATTTTTACGGGTTCCCATTATTATTAATGTTATCATTCTTGCACTTCAATAATTATCTTTTACATTTTTGCAAACTATATTTGCGGGTTTTCCAATACATGTTAACGTTACTCGTTCATTCACTAGTGCATTTATTGGTTATTTTATACATTTTCAAATTCACTGATTAGCACATGACACAATCATTTAGTATAATAAACTTCTCTTACTCACCCCATCTGCTGTTCGGCTCATAACCTGGCTTTTGGATGCCTTCACCCATTCAATTGCTTTAGTAACACATGTTTACACTAAAATAGACCATCTTCATTTTCTGCTCTTCAAATTTACAGTCGCACACAACTTGATACATTATTACTCTGCTTTTTCTTAAACACTTATTTCACTTAATTTAATATTTACACTGCACACGAACCATATCTCAGCGTATTGCGGTGAAAACATCATGGCGCCGGTGATCCTGAGATAGTCTCCCAATTCTGCATTGAACGTGTGTTTGCTCCTACAAATCTCCTACTTCTTGGTAAGTCTTTCTTTCCTAGTCTCTTTGGAGTTTGTCTATTGTGCGTGGCTTCCTTAAATGATGCCTATTTGCTTAAGGCGAAATGTTTATGATGCTTACTGCCACTTCATTCCCTGTCTCTACTTATCGCAACTTTCGCAACTCTATTTTGGCTTCCAGTTCGAAGACCGTATACTTTCTACTTCTATATTCTAGCTGCTTTTTCGTTTCTTTAAACTCGTATTTCTTATAGCGTTTCTGTACGGTGCAATTTTACTTTACATAGTTCTTTTGACGTCCCCTCTGGGAGTTGAATGTTTGAACTATCTTCCCTTTAGCGCGACGCAGCCTGTCTCCGCTCTATAAATTTACTGTTTCTTTTTCGATTCCTATTATTCTTTACTCTTCAGTCCTCTGTTATAAATGATCGTTAGTCTGTTTGCGTTCGCTCAGAGTCCCTAAGTCTGTCTTGCTTCCTTAAGCTTTACTGAACATCAAGACCAACACTTTGGTCTGGAATCGAACTATTGCTGCAACGTATAGCGTAACACCGCACCAAGGTGTTCAATCAACTGAGTGACTGACTTAATGTGCCTGACGTGTTTGATATAACGTAACACCTCTACCGAGGCTTAAACCTGACTGATCGACTTTGTGCGATTGATATAACGTAGCACCTCTACCGAGGCTCGGGTCTAACTGATCGATTTGATGATTTGGCTTGAGCTTAAAGCCTTATTTATTCGTTTTGGGGCAGAAAATTGTCCCTGACAATCTCGGGAGTTCAACTTCTAATTCCTAGCTCCAATCTGGTTTATATTTGGTTTCCAGATGTAATCTGTAATAACTTTACGATTGCCTGTTGGCGGAACGGGATTCGTTCATAGGTTAATTTTTAATTAATTAAAATAGTTGATATTCACTCTGCGGGGCCGACCTGATTACCTCTGTAACCCTTCGTAGCACTCCGCCCTGTATTCCGATGACGTTATCTGAGCTCAGCATTTTCTCAAATGCCTATTTCACAGGGCAAACAACTTTCCGATTTATGCTGTTCCTACTACGGCCTTAACTTCAAATCTTGTTAACCTGGTGGATTTATTTTGTCAAGTTTTATAGTTGGGAGCCCCTCATCTATATGTTCGAATTCTCGCTGACTAAACACTCTTTGGGGCCTCGTCTCAAGTAGGCCCTTAGGAAAGTAGATCTCTCGTAAATGTCGCACTTGAATAGTAATAACTTTTCGTTGGATCGCTTACTCGTGGAATGATGAGTGTTAATAACGACCCTTCAGCTCTACATTTCCTTGCTTCGTTAATGGCTTTTCTAATGACCTTTTTCACTTAAACTATCAGGACTAATGGGACTGTATGTGTTCAATAAGCCACCTGCGTATCTTGCAGTGTTTCTGAAGCTTATTTCCCAACGAATCTTTCCTCATAGTTCCTACTGTCAATATTAAACTCTAACATATTTTATATGAATGGTCAAGGGTTCACTTGTGCCAATATCCAAATGGGCACAGTACAATGGTCGAACCCGTGACGTTTTAGTAAAAGAATATAAGATTATTCTATAGAAATGAAGTTACAGCTCAGGCTGGAGAATGGAAGAACTGGAGAAGACTTCGTACGGCGACAGGGCTCGCTTATCAGATTTACGATTCAGCTGTGTGGTGACTCAAAAAAGACGGCATAGGCCTACGTGTGCTCTGATAGCAAGCGCGTGATTCAGATGGCGCAAAGAGGGGATTCCCCGAGTAACTGCTTAGCTTGGAATAATTCGCAGTGGGAGTACCCGAAACGATGGCACAATTTCTACATTTTCAAGAAATATGCAAAATTGAAAACATTGAGCTTCGCCACTATGAATGATAATTGGAATTAGGATATTTAGAAGGCTAAAAAACTTATAAATACAGTACAGGAGAGAACTGTCAAATCAGCACTATGTGACTCCGCCCAAGCGTAGGGATATCGCGGAGTTATATGAGTAATGAGTTCACACCCACACAGAATCATAACTTTTGAAAACTAATAACAATTAAATGTATGATCGAATTTCAATTTTGGAAATAAATTTGGAACCTAGACACTCTAAGGAGTATGGAAATAATTTGTATACGTCGATAGGACAATTATTTTGGAAAGTAGCCTTCAAGAAGAAGAGCAGGCCCTATATTCAGTCAGAATTAGATAAATAGACAGCCGGCCAAGCAACAAGTATTCAGTATTCAGTCTACCAACAGCACGTGAGCATGTTATACTGTTTCGATGGAGGTGCAGTCTACAGTTGACTTCTAGTGAAGAAGTTCTGCATCACGAAGTATTCATTCTAAAACGGATTTTAGTGGTGGTCACGCTGGTTCAACAGCACTTGTTTTCTAATCTTATGACATTTTCTGTCACAGCAGCACGCTGCGATATGCTCGTCTGAACTGTAGCTCCACGTTCTACCTGGAGTGCTGGGCCGACCCCGCTTTGAGTGAAATACCCTGTACCATCATCATCATCATCATGTTTTTCAGTCAAGCGACTGGTCTGCCACTACAATGAGTCTTCTCCACGTTGTTCGGTCTTGTGCTGTCCTTCTGACCATTTCATAATTTCGTGGGCCAGAGCCATGTAGGAAGGATCTCATGAAAATGTTCCGTGGCCTCCCGCGAGGGCGTTTTCCGGGTATTTTGCCTTCTAGAATGTCGATCATCAGGCCACCATGTCGTAACCTGTGGCCAAGCCAGGTGGATCTCCTTCTATATATCTGGCGGATCATTTGCCGTTTTTCCTTTATTCGATCCAGCACCGTTATGTTCGTCATTTTCTCTACCCAGTTGATCTTTTCCAATCGGCGCCAACACCACATCTCAAACGCTTCTAGTCGTTTAATGTCACCTCTATTCATTGTCCAGGTCTCACTGCAGTACATTGCAACTGGCCATATTTAGGTCTTAACCAGTTGTTTTCTAAGGCTGAGGGACATCGAGCGTTGACAAATTAGAGAATGCTTTTCACGGAATGCCTGCTTGGCCATGGCTATACGGCTCCTGATTTCAACTTCACATCGTAGGTCTTCTGTGAAGATCTGGCCAAGGTATTTAAAACGATTGACCTGTTGTACTGGTTCTTTATTTATGGTAATATTTAGTTCGTGTTGATGCTTACTTATCACCAGAATCTTGGTCTTCTTAAAATTGATTTTCATTCCATATTCTGTAGCTGTATCATTTAAACATTGCAACATGTTTGTTAATGTATGCGGATTTACTGCAAGTAATGCCAGATCATCAGCAAATTTAATATTCTGGATAAGTCTTCCACCAACTTTCACTCCCATATTAGAACCTTTAAAAGCCCACTTAGTTATAGCTTCAGCGAAGGCATTGAACAGTCCAGGGGACAGCAAACACCCTTGTCGCACACCTTTGCGGATCTTAGCGGGTTCTGATAGGTCATTTCCAAGCCGAACAACAGCAGTTTGATTTATATACAGATCAAATATTAATCTGATTAATCGATGGGGACAACCTATTTGATTCAGAAGAGGAAACAGCTTGTGCCAGCTGAATTTATCAAATGCTTTTTCGAAGTCCACAAAGCACACGTAAAGGTTTCTGTTTACACTTAACATCTTTTCTCCAAGACATCGCAAGGACCCGATAGCATCACGTGTAGACATATTCTTTCGAAAGCCAAATTGAGAGTTGTCTAGATACTGTTCGATGTATATTTCCATCCTTTTCCTTAAAATCTGCAGAAGTATCTTTGATGTATGAGGGATGAGACTAATGGTCCGATAGTCACTACATTCAACTGGTACAGTCTTCTTTGGAATTGGAATGATGATGCTGGTGTAAAACTCCTGAGGCCATTTACCTTCTTCGAAAATTCCTGCTACCAATTTGAATATCCATTCAAGTGTACTATCCCCACTATTCTTGATTAGTTCGGCAGGAACATTGTCAATACCAGGTGTTTTACCCATGGATATTGATTTTAGAGCTTCATCGAACTCTGATCTAATAATTCTATCTTCTGCAATTGGCCTGTCTTCCTCGCCACGTGTTGGCAAAAGGAATGGAATTGGTTCTGCGTATAGTTCTTCAACATACATCCTCCAGTGTTCCTTCTTGTAATTCAGGTCTGATATAGGATTCCCATGTGTATCACGGAACTGACTAGTGCGGAATCCTTTTTGTTTATTAGTAGTTTCCCTGATCTTTTGGTAGGCTAAATCTGTTCTACCTTGTTTTTGCAGAAATTCGATAACTTCGCATTTTGACCGCCACCACTCCATATTCTTCTCCCGACAGAGTCGATCAATCTGGTTCTTTAGCATTCGGTAGTTATTTCTGCCTACTTCTGAAGAGTCGTTTTTAAATTTTCTTCTTTCATCCATCTTTAAGAGAATGTCCTGTGTGATCCATGGTTTGCGATTCACTCTTTCCACAAATCCCACATAGTCTTCAGCAGCCTTTTCGATGGAGAATTTGGCTATTGACCATAAATGATCAACAGTTTGTGAGTTGTTTGCATTTGATGATATGTTGTCATCAGTGGCTTCCTGATATTGCTTTTTAGTCCGCTCGATTTTAAAGGATTCAAGATTCCACTTCTTTGTTGGTTTTCCCTGAATCCTGCGTTTAAATTTCAGTTCCGTACTCATTACTAGCAGAGAATGATCAGAACAGATGTCAGCGCCCCTGTACCAATGGATTTTAAATTGTAAAAAAGAATGTTAATTAATGAATTGTCCTTACATGGATTGAGGGGTATGCTGTGCCTTAAGGCATTTTGAGAAAACCAAGCAGCTATATTGTAAATAAATATATTCTCCTTCTCTTTCAACCGTCTTTCTTTTCTTATTCCTTTCTTGTTGTCTTTATTTCTTTATGTATATTTGTCCATCTTTTAAGCTTTATTTATTTATTAATTATTTCATCCCTTCCTCCTCCTTTCTTTCTTTCTTTCTTTCTTTCTTTCTTTCCTTGTTTCTTTCGTTCTTTCTGTCTTCACACCATTGAGGTAGCTCAATAAAGACGAGATCCAAATGGTGTCAGAATTCGAACTCCTGATCCCCACCATTGAGGTAGCTCAATGCAGACGAGGTCCAAAGAGAATAGTGACAGAATTCGAACTCCTGATCCCCACCATTGAGGTAGCTCAATGCAGACGAGATCCAAAGAGAATGGTGTCAGAATTCGAACTCCTGATCCCCACCATTGAGGTAGCTCAATGCAGACGAGATCCAAAGAGAATGGTGACAGAATTCGAACTCCTGATCGCCACCATTGAGGTAGCTCAATGCAGACGAGATCCAAAGGGAATGGTGACAGAATTCGAACTCCTGATCCCCACCATTGAGGTAGCTCAATGCAGACGAGATCCAAAGAGAAAGGTGGCAGAATTTGAACTCCTGATCCCCACGATTGAGGTAGCTCAATGCAGACGAGATCCAAAGAGAATGGTGACAGAATTCGAACTCCTGATCCCCACCATTGAGGTAGCTCAATGCAGACGAGATCCAAAGATGGTGATAGAATTCGAACTCCTGATCTTCACCATTGAGGTAGCTCAATGCAGACGAGATCCAAAGAGAATGGTGGCAGAATTCGAACTCCTGATCCCCACCAGTGATGTAGCTCAATGCAGACGAGTTCCAAAGAGAATGGTGGCAGAATTCGAACTCCTGATCCCCACCATTGAGGTAGCTCAATGCAGACGAGATCCAAAGAGAATGGTGACAGAATTCAAACTCCTGATCTTCACCATTGAGGTAGCTCAAAGCAGACGAGATCCAAAGAGAATGGTGGCAGAATTCGAACTCCTGATCTCCACCATTGAGGTAGCTCAATGCAGACGAGATCCAAAGAGAATGGTGGCAGAATTCGAACTCTTGATCCCCACCAGTGATGTAGCTCAATGCAGACGAGTTACAAAGAGAATGGTGGAAGAATTCGAACTCCTGATCCCCACCATTGAGGTAGCCCAATGCAGACGAGATCCAAAGAGAATGGTGACAGAATTCGAACTCCTGATCGCCACCATTGAGGTAGCTCAATGCAGACGAGATCCAAATAGAACGGTGGCAGAATTCGAACTCCTGATCCCCACCAGTGATGTAGCTCAATGCAGACGAGTTCCAAAGAGAATGGTGGCATAATTCGAACTCCTGATCCCCACCATTGAGGTAGCTCAATGCAGACGAGATCCAAAGAGAATGGTGACAGAATTCAAACTCCTGATCTTCACCATTGAGGTAGCTCAAAGCAGACGAGATCCAAAGAGAATGGTGGCAGAATTCGAACTCCTGATCTCCACCATTGAGGTAGCTCAATGCAGACGAGATCCAACGAGAATGGTGGCAGAATTCGAATTCCTGATCCCCACCAGTGATGTAGCTCAATGCAGACGAGTTCCAAAGAGAATGGTGACAGAATTCGAACTCCTGATCCCCACCATTGAGGTAGCTCAATGCAGACGAGATCCAAAGAGAATGGTGTCAGAATTCGAACTCCTGATCTCCACCATTGAGGTAGCTCAATGCAGCCGAGTTCCAAAGAGAATGGTGGCAGAATTCGAACTTCTGATCCCCACCAGTGATGTAGCTCAATGTAGACGATATCCAAAGATAATGGTGGCAGAATTCGAACTCCTGATCCCCACCATTGAGGTAGCACAATGCAGACGATATCCAAAGCAAATGGTGGCAGAATTCGAACTCCTGATCTCCACCATTGAGGTAGCTCAATATAGACGAGTTCCAAAGAGAATGGTGGCAGAATTCGAACTCCTGATCTCCACCACTCAGGTAGCTCAATGCAGACGATATCCAAAGCGAATGGTGGCAGAATTCGAACTCCTGATCTCCACCATTGAGGTAGAACAATGCAGACGAGTTCCAAAGAGAATGGTGACAGAATTCGAACTCCTGATCCCCACCAGTGGTGTAGCTCAATGCAGACGAGATCCAAAGCGAATGGTGGCAGAATTCGAACTCCTGATCTCACCCATTGAGGTAGCTCAATGCAGACGAGTTCCAAAGAGAATGGTGGCAGAATTCGAACTCCTGATCTCCACCATTGAGGTAGCTCAATGCAGACGAGTTCCAAAGAGAATGGTGACAGAATTCGAACTCCTGATCCCCACCAGTGGTGCTGCCCAATGCAGACGAGATCCAAAGAGAATGGTGACAGAATTCGAACTCCTGATCTCCACCATTGAGGTAGCTCAATGAGGACGAGATCCAAAGAGAATGGTGACAGAATTCGAACTCCTGATCCCCACCAGTGATGTAGCTCAATTCAGTCGAGTTCCAAAGAGAATGGTGACAGAATTCGAACTCCTGATCTTCACCAGTGAGGCAGCTCGATGCAGACGAGTTCCAAAAAGAATGGTGACAGAATTCGAACTCCTGATCTCCATCAGTAAGGTAGCTCGATGAAGACGTGTTCCAAGAGAATGGTGACATAATTTGAACTCCTGACCTCCACCAGTGAGGTACAGTAGCTCAATGCAGACGAGTTCCAAAGAGAATAGTGACAGAATTCGAACTCTTGTTCTTCACAAGTGAGGTAGCTCTATGCAGACGTGTTCCAAAGAGAATGAAGACAGAAATCGAACTCATAATCTCCACCAGTGAGGTATCTCGATACTGACGAGTTCCAGAGAGAAAGGTGGCAGAATTCGAACTCCTGAACCCCACCAGTAATGAAGCTCAATGCAGTCAAGTTCCAAAGAGAATGGTGATAGAATTCGAACTCCTGATCTTCACCAGTGTGGTAGCTCGATGCATTTGAGTTCCTAAGAGAATGGAGACAGAATTCGAACTCTTGATCTCCACCAGTGAGGTAGCTCAATGCAGACGAGTTCCAAAGAGAATGGCGAAAGAATTCGAGCTACTGATCCCCACCAGTGAGGTAGCTAAATACAGACGAGTTCCAAAGAGAATGGTGGCAGAATTCGATCTCCTGATCTCCACCAGTGAGGTAGCTCAATCCAGACGAGTTCCAAAGAGAATGGTGACAGAATTCAAACTGATCTCCACCATTGAGGTAGCTCAATGCAGACGAGTTCCGAAGAGAATGGTGACAGAATTCCAGCTCCTGATCTCCACCATTGAGGTAGCTCAATGCAGACGAGTTCCAAAGAGAATGGTGGCAGAATTCGAACTCCTGATCCCCACCATTGAGGTAGCTAAATGCAGACGAGTTCCAAAGAGAATGGTGACAGAATTCGAACTCCTGATCCCCACCATTGTGGTAGCTCAATGCAGACGAGTTCCGAAGAGAATAGTGACAGAATTCGAACTCCTGATCCCCACCAGTGAGGTAGCTCAATGCAGACGAGTTCCGAAGAGAATAGTGACAGAATTCGAACTCCTGATCCCCACCATTGAGGTAGCTCAATGCAGACGAGTTCCGAAGAGAATAGTGGCAGAATTCCAGCTCCTGATCCCCACCATTGAGGTAGCTCAATGAAGACGAGATCCAAAGAGAATGGTGACAGAATTCGAACTCCTGATCTTCACCAGTGTGGTAGCTCGATGCATTTGAGTTCCTAAGAGAATGGAGACAGAATTCGAACTCCTGATCCCCACCAGTGGTGTAGCTCAATGCAGACGATATCCAAAGAGAATGGTGACATAATTCGAACTCCTGATCTTCACCAGTGAGGCAGCTCGATGAAGACGAGTTCCAAAAAGAATGGTGACAGAATTCGAACTCCTGATCTCCATCAGTAAGGTAGCTCGATGCAGACGTGTTCCAAGAGAATGGTGATATAATTCGAACTCCTGACCTCCACCAGTGAGGTTCAGTAGCTCAATGCAGACGAGATCCAAAGAGAATGGTGACAGAATTCGAACTCTTGTTCTTCACAAGTGAGGTAGCTCTATGCAGACGTGTTCCAAAGAGAAACGTGGCAGAATTCGAACTCCTGATCTCACCCATTGAGGTAGCTCAATGCAGACGAGTTCCAAAGAGAATGGTGGCAGAATTCGAACTCCTGATCTCCACCATTGAGGTAGCTCAATGCAGACGAGTTCCAAAGAGAATGGTGACAGAATTCGAACTCCTGATCCCCACCAGTGGTGCTGCCCAATGCAGACGAGATCCAAAGAGAATGGTGACAGAATTCGAACTCCTGATCTCCACCATTGAGGTAGCTCAATGAAGACGAGATCCAAAGAGAATGGTGACAGAATTCGAACTCCTGATCCCCACCAGTGATGTAGCTCAATTCAGTCGAGTTCCAAAGAGAATGGTGACAGAATTCGAACTCCTGATCTTCACCAGTGAGGCAGCTCGATGCAGACGAGTTCCAAAAAGAATGGTGACAGAATTCGAACTCCTGATCTCCATCAGTAAGGTAGCTCGATGAAGACGTGTTCCAAGAGAATGGTGACATAATTTGAACTCCTGACCTCCACAAGTGAGGTACAGTAGCTCAATGCAGACGAGTTCCAAAGAGAATAGTGACAGAATTCGAACTCTTGTTCTTCACAAGTGAGGTAGCTCTATGCAGACGTGTTCCAAAGAGAATGGTGACAGAAATCGAACTCATAATCTCCACCAGCGAGGTATCTCGATACAGACGGGTTCCAGAGAGAAAGGTGGCAGAATTCGAACTCCTGATCCCTACCAGTAATGTAGCTCAATGCAGTCAAGTTCCAAAGAGAATGGTGATAGAATTCGAACTCCTGATCTTCACCAGTGTGGTAGCTCGATGCATTTGAGTTCCTAAGAGAATGGAGACAGAATTCGAACTCTTGATCTCCACCAGTGAGGTAGCTCAATGCAGACGAGTTCCAAAGAGAATGGCGACAGAATTCGAGCTACTGATCCCCACCAGTGAGGTAGCTAAATGCAGACGAGTTCCAAAGAGAATGGTGGCAGAATTCGATCTCCTGATCTCCACCAGTGAGGTAGCTCAATGCAGACGAGTTCCAAAGAGAATGGTGACAGAATTCGAACTGATCTCCACCATTGAGGTAGCTCAATGCAGACGAGTTCCGAAGAGAATGGTGACAGAATTCCAGCTCCTGATCTCCACCATTGAGGTAGCTCAATGCAGACGAGTTCCAAAGAGAATGGTGGCAGAATTCGAACTCCTGATCCCCACCATTGAGGTAGCTCAATGCAGACGAGTTCCAAAGAGAATGGTGACAGAATTCGAACTCCTGATCCCCACCAGTGAGGTAGCTCAATGCAGACGAGTTCCGAAGAGAATAGTGACAGAATTCGAACTCCTGATCCCCACCATTGAGGTAGCTCAATGCAGACGAGTTCCGAAGAGAATAGTGACAGAATTCGAACTCCTGATCCCCACCATTGAGGTAGCTCAATGCAGACGAGTTCCGAAGAGAATAGTGACAGAATTCGAACTCCTGATCCCCACCATTGTGGTAGCTCAATGCAGACGAGTTCCGAAGAGAATAGTGACAGAATTCGAACTCCTGATCCCCACCAGTGAGGTAGCTCAATGCAGACGAGTTCCGAAGAGAATAGTGACAGAATTCGAACTCTTGATCCCCACCATTGAGGTAGCTCAATGCAGACGAGTTCCGAAGAGAATAGTGGCAGAATTCCAGCTCCTGATCCCCACCATTGAGGTAGCTCAATGCAGACGAGTTCCAAAGAGAATGGTGACAGAATTCCAGCTCCTGATCTCCACCATTGAGGTAGCTCAATGCAGACGAGTTCCAAAGAGAATGGTGACAGAATTCGAACTCCTGATCCCCACCAGTGATGTAGCTCAATGCAGACGATATCCAAAGCGAATGGTGGCAGAATTCGAACTCCTGATCTCCACCATTGAGGTAGCTCAATGCAGACGAGTTTCAAAGAGAATGGTGACAGAATTCGAACTCCTGATCCCCACCAATTATGTAGCTGAATGCAGACGAGTTCCAAAGCGAATGGTGGCAGAATTCGAACTCCTGATCTCCACCATTGAGGTAGCTCAATGCAGACGAGTTCCAAAGAGATTGGTGGCAGAATTCGAACTCCTGATCCCACCAGTGATGTAGCTCAATGTAGACGAGATCCAAAGAGAATGGTGACAGAATTCGAACTACTGATCTCCACCATTTAGGTAGCTCAATGCAGACGAGATCCAAAGAGAATGGTGGCAGAATTCGAACTCCTGATCCCCACCAGTGGTGTAGCTCAATGCAGACGAGTTCCAAAGGGAATGGTGGCAGAATTCGAACTCCTGATCCCCACCATTGAGGTAGCTCAATGCAGACGATATCCAAAGAGAATGGTGACAGAATTCGAACTCCTGATCTCCATCAGTAAGGTAGCTCGATGCAGACGTGTTCCAAGAGAATGGTGATATAATTCGAACTCCTGACCTCCACCAGTGAGGTTCAGTAGCTCAATGCAGACGAGATCCAAAGAGAATGGTGACAGAATTCGAACTCTTGTTCTTCACAAGTGAGGTAGCTCTATGCAGACGTGTTCCAAAGAGAAACGTGGCAGAATTCGAACTCCTGATCACCACCATTGAGGTAGCTCGGTGCAGACGAGTTCCAAAGAGAATGGTGACACAATTCGAACTCTTGTTCTTCACAAGTGAGGTAGTTCTATGCAAACGTGTTCCAAAGAGAATGGTGACAGAATTGCAACCCCTGATCTCCACCAGTGAGATATCTCGATACAGACGAGATCCAAAGAGAAAGGTGGCAGAATTCGAACTCCTGATCCCCACCAGTGATGTAGCTCAATGCAATCGAGTTCAAAAGAGAATGGTGATAGAATTCGAACTCCTGATCTTCACCTGTGAGGTAGCTCGATGCATTTGAGTTCCTAAGAGAATGGTGACAGAATTCGAACTCTTGATATCCACCAGTGAGGTAGCTCAATGAAGACGAGTTTCAAAGAGAATGGTGACAGAATTCGAGCTACTGATCCCCACCAGTGAGGTAGCTAAATGCAGAGGAGTTCCAAAGAGAATGGTGGCAGAATTTGAACTCCTGATCTCCACCAGTGAGGTGGCTCAATGCAGACGAGTTCCAAAGAGAATGGTGACAGAATTCGAACTCCTGGTCTCCACCAGTGATGTAGCTCAATGCAGACGAGTTCCAAAGAAATGGTGACAGAATTCGAACTCCTGATCTCCACTAGTGAGGTAGCTCAATGCAGACGAGTTCCAAAGAGAATGGTGGCAGAATTCAAACTCCTGATCTCCACCAGAGAGGTAGCTCAATGCAGACGAGTTCCAAAGAATTTGTGACAGAATTCGAACTCCTGGTCTCCACCAGTGAGGTAGCTCAATGCAGACGAGTTCCAAAGAGAATGGTGACAGAATTCGAACTCCTGGTCTCCACCAGTGAGGTAGCTCAATGCAGACGAGTTCCAAAGAAATGGTGACAGAATTCGAACTCTTGATCTTCACCTGTGAGGTAGCTCAATGCAGACGAGTTCCAAAGAAATGGTGACAGAATTCGTACTCCTGATCCCCACCAGTGAGGTAGCTCAATGCAGGCGAGTTCCAAAGAGAATGGTGGCAGAATTCGAACTCCTGATCCCCATCAGTGAGGTAGCTCAATGCAGACGAGTTCCAAAGAGAATGGTGACAGAATTCGAACTCCTGATCCCCACCAGTGAGGTAGCTCAATGCAGACGAGTTCCAAAGAGACTGGTGACAGAATTCGAACTCCTGATCTTCTCCAGTGAGGTAGCTCAATGCAGACGAGTTCCAAAGAAATGGTGACAGAATTCGAACTCCTGATCCCCACCAGAGAAGTAGCTCAATGCAGACGAGTTCCAAAGAAATTGTGACAGAATTCGAACTCCTGATCTCCACCAGTGAGGTAGCTCGATGCAGACGAGCCATCTCCCCTCCCCTCGAGCCTCACGGTTCATTTACGTCTCGCCAGCCACCAGCACATCTCCACTCAAGTGAGAGCGAGTTCTTGTAACTAAGCGATTCCCTCGGCCGTCACCTGTGTGGGGGCACGTGATGTATAACACTTGGGGGAGGCAGAAGTTTAAAGTGGAACATCACTAGTTTCTTTCAATTATGATGTCCTGTATATACAAATTGTAGTTGGAAATGTGTGAGCCTTGTGGGGCTCAATCCCGCAATCTTCATATTTGTACGCAGATTATCAAGAATGAGCTAATGTAGGAGACATCCTAATGACCATTTATGTGCGGCATTACCGTGCCCGGCTCAAGCACCACGACCTCGATGGCAGCTGCAACAAGTCCAGAAATCGGAGTTTTGAATCCTGGCATTACAGGGGCTATCGTGAGTGTAGCTTACTCCCGGCATTTTTAGCCTACTTTTCACATTTTGCAAAAATGAGGAAAAAGTAGACTTATGAGATCGATCCGGAAAAATGTGTGTCAGTCTGTCCGTCCGTCTGTCTGACTGTCTGTTTGTCTGTCTGTCTGTCTGGCTGTGTGTGTGTCCCCCCCTATCAACTCCTAAACGGCTGTAGCTATCGAAACCAAATTTTGTAAGAGCAAAGATCTATACCTGAATATCTCACGGCCATATTTAAAATTGACGTCAGTGCTACCAACGGCTGAAAAATCTCAATTGTAATTTGAGCTCTATGTTGAATATCTCAGAAGTTATGCTAGCGAACAATTCCAAAATTGGCACACGTATACAATAGCATTCCAGATTAATTTTCAGAAGATCATACGTACCATTATTGCCAACATGATTCAAAGCCTGCCGATAAGTCCAATTTCTAAATGCATGTAACTTCTATACTATCGAAACGGATTTCAACCAGATTTCGTGTGTACTATGTGTACTACAGCAGATATGACTGTGCGTATTGTAATGAGCCACCAGAGCTGCCAACTGTTAATAAATACTCACTATGTTTTACCCTAATGTCAATATATCTGAAATTATGAAAGCAAACAGCTCTAAACTTTGCACACGTATAGTACCTAATATTCTACCCTAGTTCGGTGTAACTTATATACATCAGTGCTGCCAACATGATTCTAAGCCTGCTGATAAGTCCAGTTTTAAATGCATATAACTTCTATACTAACAAATGGATTTCAAACAAATTTCGTATGTGCTTTGTGTTTCATAAGAGTTATGACTATGCGTATTCGTAAGGACAAGCAGGGCTGCCAACTGTTAATAAATACTCTCTCTATTTGTTTAATCCTAATATCAATATATCACAAAGTATGCAAGTCATCTCTAAACTTTGCACACGTACAGTACCTGACATTCTAGATAAATTAGGAGTAACTAATATACCTCAGTGCTGCCAACATGATTCTAAGCTTTCTGATAGTTTAAATTTTTATTTACATGTAACTTCTATACTAACAAAAGGATTTTATCCAAAATTGGCAATATAATAGATCGTAATATTTCAGTTTAATTCTGAGCATCACATACATGCCATGGTTACCAACATGATTTTACGCGCACTGATAAATCCAATATCAAACAGCATGAAACGTCCATACTATCCGTTAGACTTCAACCAAATTTTGTATGTGAATTCTATACCATCAGAGATGGAACTAAGTCAGACTATTCAGAGTCACCAGGGCTGCCTACTGTAGTAATTTACTCTATTACTCTATTACTTGATTTCGTCATTATTCTAGATAGGTCTATATAAATTGGCATCAATCTGAAATTTTAAGAACAGTAGGCTCCTTAGTTCGTCACGGAACTACTTGTTCCACACTCCATCAGGCAAATGCCAGGATAGTACTTTATATCATGTTCTGGGGTATCTACCCTTCCTTGGCTCTATGTATACTGGTACAGTCACATAACATCCTACTCCCCAGGGCTGATGACTGAGATGTCCCAAGCCCATAAATGAATTAGTAACAATATTTCTCAGTTATGATTGAGACTGGCGCAATTACATTGTACTATCAGCCCACTGTGGTCTTTGGATTCCAAAATTTCGTCTTGAAAATCCACTTCTGTAATCACGATAGTCTTTCCGTTTGGCCATGCTACCCAGAGGATTAAGGAACTTCTCGGAACTCAAGTGACGTCACTCACTCACCCTCCTAACCCCCACGCCGGACCGGCCGGTGGCGAACAATGACTCACCCACTGGCGCTGTCCCACAGCATTAAAACTTTTCTTATTTCAAGTTAAAACTTACAATTTTCAAATGTTTTGAACTATACATAAAATTCTAAAGAAAATTAGTCCAAACGGGACTGAAATGCTTCATATCCACGGTCTGATAGTCGGTCAATCATTATATCCTTTTTTCTTTTACTTGTTTGAAATTTTAGACGCAATACAATCATAAAAGACATGCACTACAAGACAGTTTTAGAAGTACGAACTCAATGAGTGTCTCTAGTTGTAGAAACAAACCACCCTTAACAGGCAGATACAGGGTATCAGGATTGGATCTATAATAAATCAAAACATAATATTTTGAAAGTAATAGAGATTGAACCCTGATTACGAACCACAACGTAAGGCATTGTGGAAGACGTTCCGGCCAAATTTAACGAAAATTAGTCATTCCTGGATATGCTATATAGGCTATATTCCACATGTCCGGGAAGGAGAGTAGACTCACCTTCCGCATGTCGGGAACACAATGGTAAAGCACGAACGTGACTCTCCGAAAGCTAATGAGTGTTGTACACTGAAGGACAGGGCCATAGGACCAGTGCCGTTAATTCTCAAAGGTGCCTGGACATGTTGGAGTTGTACACTTTGCTACAATTTCCTCGTGCTGTGATCTTCCTACAAGTATGTCTACCCCATATTATACCCGTTTCCAACCGGGTCGGGGATGAGATGCGATGAAATTCTATGTCGCGGATGTTTTTACGGCCGGATGCCCTTCCGGATGCCAACCTCATGAGAGGAGTTAATAAGAGATAAAAAATCACAGTCAGTCTGAAAGACTAGACTTTATATCATTTCAAATGACGCATGCTACAAATGCTACACATGTTAGAAAGGCTCAGGAGGGCTTCTCGCTTCGCTCGAAGCCCCAGGATTCTTTCAACAGACTCCATTACCCATTAACATAGGCTTCCCGCGCAGGCACCTCTTTAAGGGTCGCCCTGTATTTGAATCTGACATCTTTTACAACTCTTTAAGAGTCACCCATTATTTGAATCTGATATCTTGCAAACCTCTTTAAGGGTCACCCTGTATTTGAATTGAATCTAACATACTGTACACCTCGTTAAGTGTCACCCTGTACTTTGCTCTGATATCCTGCACACCTCTTTAGGAGGCACCCTGTATTCTTGTCTGGCATCTTGTATATCTCTTTAGAAGTCACCCTGTATTCTTGTGTGACATCTTGTACACCTCTTTAGGAGTCACCCTGTATTCTTGTCTGACATCTTGTACTGTATTTTTCTCTGACATCCTGCATACCCTGTATTCTTGTGTGACATCTTGTACACCTCTCTAGGAGTCACCCTGTAATCTTGTCTGACATCTTGTGCATCTCTTTAGGGGTCACCCTGTATTCTTCTCTGCCATCTTGTACACCTCTTTAAGAGTCCCCTTGTATTCTTATCTGGCATCTTGTATATCTCTTTATGAGTCACCCTGTATTCTTGTCTGACATCTTGTGCACATCTTTAGGAGTCACCCTGTATTCTTCTCTGCCATTTTGTACACCTCTTTAAGAGTCCCCTTGTATTCTTATCTGGCATCTTGTATATCTCTTTATGAGTCACCCTGTACTCTTTAGGAGGCACCCTGTATTCTTGTCTGACATCTTGTGCACCTCTTTAGGAGTCACCCTGTATTCTTCTCTGCCATTTTGTACACCTCTTTAAGAGTCACCTTGTATTCTTATCTGGCATCTTGTATATCTCTTTAGGAGTCACCCTGTATTCTTCTCTGCCATTTTGTACACCTCTTTAGGAGGCACCCTGTATTCTTGTCTGACATCTTGTGCACCTCTTTAGGAGTCACCCTGTATTCTTCTCTGCCATTTTGTACACCTCTTTAAGAGTCACCTTGTATTGTTATGTGTTATCTTGTACTGTATTTTGCTCTGACATCCTGCACACCTCTTTAGGAGGCACCCTGTATTCTTATCTAGCGTCTTGTATATCTCTTTAGAAGTCACCCTGTATTCTTTTCGCTTCGCTCAAAGGCCCAGGTCGCTCGACACCCCAGGACTCTTTCAACAGACTCCATTAACCATTTGCTTCTGCTGCCCGCGCGGCTGCATGACGTCACTTCCGTCTCCGTCCCGCATAACTTTAGACTCAAGCATAACGACGAAGTCGACAAGATCACTTGAAATGATAAAATTAATTAAGATGAATGAAACTGGTCAAGGATGTGGAAGGAAGCGGCCGTGGCCTTTCGGAAGGTACCGTCCAAGCATTTGCCTGGAGTTGAAAATGGGAAACCACAGAAAACCATTTCAAGTACGGCCGACGATGGGGCTCTGACCAACGCGTCTACCGAGTCAGCCGAGAACTTTGTCCCATGGTCTAACGCTGCGCTTTAGCGAGCATAGCTACCGCTGTCGGTTTTCTGATATTCCAACAAGATAGTGTGCCGTAACTGGGTGAGTTAGCCGAGGTCGTTCCGGCATGACTGTTGGCAGTCGCTCACATCCGGGAGGCGAGGAGGTTCGAATCCCCCCGCCGGCAACCTTGAAGATGGTCTTCTGTGGTTTCCTATCTTCCTTCCAGGCAAATGCCGGGGTTGGTCCTTAACTATAGGCCACAGCCGCTACCTTCCAACTCCTCGACCCTCCCTTCCAACTTTCCTCCCCAACGGTACTTGTAGCTCACCCATTGGGTTTCCGTCTCGAAGCAGCTACAAAACTGGCAAGCCGAACATGTCCTCGGACACTCCCGGCACTAAAAGCCATACGCTAAAAAAAAAGTGTGCCATATCATTATGCCGATATTGTGACAAATTTCGAGCACCGTAAATTTCCAGAAAGGTGTATTGGGAGAGGTAGTCATCGGATACCTTGCCTCCTACCTTGAATGTCAATGAAATATCTGGAAGAGGTTTCCCATTTTTACTGCAGGCGAATACCGGGATGGTACCAAAATAAGGCCACGGGCGCCTCCTACACAATTCTTCTCCCCACTTACAAACGCACTAATAAAGCGATCTCAATGGTATCGGTAATTACACAGCTTCTGCACCACGATGTCACTAAGACCCTAAATGATTCATCAACATTAATAATGATCAGCGAATAAATCAACAAGTACAGGTCCCTGAGAGCTCTTGAGCGCCGTGTGGATGCCACCCATACTGTTTCTAAGGCAGTACAGGTTGCCTATTTGAGAGGGAACAGGAGAGGAAATACGAGGCACGTCCAGAAAGTAAGTTCCGTTTGGTAATAAAATTGAATTGTGTACAGATACAGAAAAATCATTTATTGCACAACATTCTATACCTCTTAAACTACATTTCCACATAACTGCCGAACTTTTTCAGTCATTTGTCATAGCGTGGCACAAGTTTTTGGATACCTTCTTCATAGAAGTTTGCCGCCGACCGTAAACAAGAGTGAAGACTCCCCTGTAAGGTATCCTACTGTTTGGCCACCACTCTTAGGCAAATTGAGTATGTGGTCAGGAGAACTCCTAAACATAAGCAGTTCTCCTGGTAAGCACGCAATTTGCCTAACAGTGGTGGCCAAACAGTAGGATATCTTACAGGGGAGTCTTCACTCTCGTTTACGGTCGGCGGCCAACTTCTGTGAAGAAGGTATCCAAAATCTTGTGCCACGCTATGAAAAATGCCTGCAAAAGTTCGGCAGTTGTGTGGAAAAGTAGTTTAAGAGGTGTAGAATGTTGTGCAATAAATAATTTTTCTGTATCTGTACACAATTCAATTTTATTACCAAACGGAACTTACTTTCTGGACGTGCCTCGTATTCAGCTTGCTTGACTCCTTGCCTATACATTTAGGAGGAAGTAGGCTACATGTTCTTTATTGAACATCTTGTATTTTTATGGTCTTATGACATTTCTGATGACAACCTCATCAGAGGGGCGGCTTCGGTGGCGTAGTCGGTAGCATGCTGAGCTTCTATGCCCAAAATAGCGGGTTCAAACCCGGCCGAAGTTGTCGGATTTCTTAAGAGCGTTAAAAATCCCTCAGTATGCCTTCCTTCGGAGGGGAAGTAAAGCCGGCGGTCCCATGTCATAGATTTATGGCATGTTAAAGAACCTTCCACTAATTGCTCCTATGTGAAGCTAAATTGGATAGTTTAAGAATGTAACCCCCCTGTGGGTGGGGGGTTTAGAATACACCCACGGTATCCCCTGCCTGTCGTAAGAGGCGACTAAAAGGGGCGACCTTTGCTATACTTTAAGGACTCCGCGTTGTTTTGTGAATTGGACCCCCAGTGGGTGGGAGGAAGCGAATACATCCACGGTACTCCCTACCAGTCGTAAAAGGCGACTAAAAGGGCTTCTCGGAACGGTCCCCTTTCGAGGGTTTGACAGTCAGCTCTAAAAGACATACACCCGTGCGGTATAACTCTCATTAGGTTATATCGCACTTCTTTCCGTCACTGCTTTCAGGGTCTGGCAACCAAAATTTCTATATGTGCGTGCTGTTAGGGGATGGGCCACTTACGCTAGCGACTACGCTCAAAAGCCTGTTCCGGTCTTGGCCGCGCCGACAGGTGGGTGTGCCATGTACCCGTTCAGTAGTATCCGCCTGACTACGCAGGTCCCCGCACAGCCGAATGTCTGAGCTGTAAAATCCAGTATATGCCAAGGGGTACATGCCGATACGGCATTGTAAAACATCGGACCCCCGGGCAATGCCTTCCAAGCTAGGCGGGCCTTGCCCTGGCTGGGTAGCGCCTACTGTGACGGCCCGTGATCGGATGTCGGTGGCATTCGGGGAGGATGATCTGGCCATGGGTTCTAAAAGAAAAATCCCCAACCAGGGTGGACGTACACCCAAACAGGGTGGTCCTACACCCAAGTCTTTAACATTTGATTCCCTACGGGGATCAACCCCCTGGGAACAATCTGTGCGTGAAAATCTGGGTACTAACACCCCAAAGTTTCTGGTAGCTACCAGAACAGATGGGGGTGATTTCAAGCTGGTAAAGAGTATTTTGTTTTCTCGCCACATAGAAGGTGTCTATGGTGAGCTTGAGAAAGTACAAAAGATGAGGAACGGTAGCTTGTTGCTCAAGACTAGGACTGGAGAGCAAGTTGAACAACTTTTGCAATGTGACCACTTTGGCGACATTCCCGTCAAAGTGGAAAAGCACACGTCCCTGAATCTGGTCCGAGGAGTTATTTTCCACCGGGACCTGATTCTGAACACTGACGAGGAGCTCAAGGAGGACATGCGGCACCGTCACGTGACTGATGTCCGGCGCATTACGCGCAAGGTCAATGGTCAAATCGTGGATACTGGTGCTTTCATTATTTCCTTTGAGCTTTCGGTGCTCCCGGAGAAAGTCAAGGTTACAAGTTACCGTTGTGACGTACGGCCTTATATCCCTCCCCCAATGAGGTGTTATAAATGCCAGAAGTTCGGGCACATGTTATCCCGCTGCTCGAGCTCCGCAATCTGCGGAACATGCGGTAAGGTACCACACGAAGCGGAAGAGTGCACAACACCTTATCAGTGCACTAATTGCCCTGGATTTCATTCTCCTCGGGACAGGAACTGCCCTGTCTTCCTGAGTGAGAAGAAAATCCAGGAGATCAAAACCCTGGATGGTCTGACCTACCAGGAGGCCCGCAAGAAGTACCGTACCACGACTTCGCCTTCTCCAACGATTGATTATAGAGCCATAATACCAAATTTGGTCCCGGCTACCTCATCTTTTGTTCCAGCTGTGAAACCTGCAACTGAGTTTCCTGTTCCAAAACCAGCTCCTAACATTATCACGGAAAGCCCGAAGGTGACTTCAACTCCACCTTCGGCCAGCACGAAGGCTGTGCGAGCGAAGGCTGCTCCGCCCGCACAGCAGGGGAGGAAGTTGAAGACTTCCTCCCCACTCGGGAGGAAGTCGAAGTCTTCCTCCCCATCCAAACGGTCGGCGAAAGCCGCGCCGAAGCCGGCGGAGGCGGCATCGTCGACCAGGGTCAGGACTTCGGCTCCTGACCCGTCTATATACCTTAAAGAGCCGGGGGCGGGTAAGAAGGGACCCCGCACTACGCATTCCCTTTCTCCAAAAAAGGGGAAGCTATCCGCGCCAACACCTGCGGATGCTTCTGCGCCTGGGGACGTTTCGGCCCCCAGATCTTCGCGCTCCCCACGGAGATCCCCCCGCCGCCGAACTGCGTCAAGGAAATCATCTACCGAGTCGATTCACTCCATGAACTCGCCTGAGGACATGGAGATTATAGTCGACGTAGTGACTGTAGATTCTCCAGAGTCAAAGTTGGAGTAGCTTGCTGCTCCAACTTATTCCCTAAGTTCACACAATGGCACTGTTACAGTGGAATTGTAACAGTTATGACAGGCATTTGACAGAGCTCCGTCAGCTTATTGCCCAATACGCGGCGAGTATAGTCTGCCTACAGGAAACAAACCTCAGACCTGATCACGAGACTGTTCTGAGAGGTTTCCGACTATACTCTAAAGAGCGACAAGACGCCGCCCGGGCTTCCGGGGGCGTTTGTACCTTCGTTCGCTCTGACTGCTATAGTGAGGAGTTTCCACTCGCCACTCCTCTGGAAGCTATTGCAGTTCGCGTGTCCCTGCCTGCTATGACAACTGTTTGTAACGTGTACCTTCCACCGAACCAACCGCTTGATATTAATGACGTCTTAGATCTTGTTGATCAACTTCCAGTCCCTTTCCTACTCGTGGGTGATTTCAACTCTCATCACCCCCAATGGGGATCACCATCTTCCTGCCCCAGAGGAAGGGACGTGGAAGGCTTAATTCAAGGGTTGGATTTATGTCTATTAAATACAGGGGAAGCTACACATTTTAGCTTAGCGCACGGCACGTACTCACACATTGACTTGAGTGTGTGTAGCCGTGCGCTGGTCCCCTTATTTGGCTGGTATGTACACGATGACCTCTGTGACAGTGACCATTTCCCGATCGTTCTTACCCTTCTGAACCAGACGCCCGTTGAGTTCCCCAGTCGTTGGGTTCTTAAGCGGGCAAATTGGCCCTCGTTTCAAGAACGAGCTGTATTCGTTGATCTTGGTTGCCAGAGCGTCGATGACGAGGTACAGCACATCACCGATGTGCTTCTTGCTGCCGCCGAGGAGTCCATTCCATCCTTTTCTGGGACTCCTCGTCGCAAACTCGTCCCTTGGTGGACAGAGGATATTGCAGCGGCAATAAGAGACCGTCGTCGAGCTCATAAGCACTACCGTCGGCGTCCAACCATGGCCAATTTGGTGGCGTTTAAGAAATTCCGTGCCAAGGCACGGATTCTTATTCGCCAGAGTAAGAAACAATCCTGGGAACGGTATGTGTCTTCTATTACGGCACATACCCCCTCCTCTCAAGTGTGGACTAAACTGCGACGCATTTCGGGAATTCAGACATCTTCTACTGTACCGGGAATTTCCATTGCTAATGAACTGGTTACAGATCCTTATCGCGTTGCAAACCATCTCGCCTCGTATTTTGCGGATATATCCGGTTCCGATAACTATGACCCTGCCTTCGTGGCCCTGAGGCGCGAAGCGGAACGTTTCCCTCTTAGTTTTGCTTCCCGCGCTTCGGAGGAGTACAACGTGCCCTTTACGGAGTGGGAACTCCGCGGAGCGCTGGCGCTCTGCAGGGACACGTCTCCTGGCCCGGATAATATTCACAACCAAATGCTTAAACACCTTAACGATGAGAGCATTCGCTATTTGCTCAGGGTGTTTAATCGTATCTGGTTGGAAGGTGTGTTTCCAGCGCAATGGCAGGAAGGTATCATTATACCTATCCTGAAGCCCGATAAGGATCCCAAATTGTCAGGGAGTTACAGACCTATTTGTCTCACAAACGGTTTGTGCAAGCTCTTTGAGAGGATGGTCAATCGGCGCCTGGTGTGGGTCCTGGAGAAACGGGGACTCCTGTCTGAATACCAGTGTGGTTTCAGGGCGTCACGGTGTACCAACGACCATCTGGTACGCCTGGAGACTGCCATACAGGACGCTTTTCTCCGGAGACAGCACCTAGTCGCTGTTTTCTTTGACCTCGAGAAGGCCTATGACACCACTTGGCGTTACGGCATCCTCTCTACCCTGCATCAATGGAAATTCCGAGGTAACTTGCCGGTTTTTATTGCGAATTTTCTGTCCCTTCGCCTGTTCCGTGTCCGAATAGGGGGGACATATTCGCAATATCATATACAGGAAAACGGAGTCCCACAGGGATCGGTGCTTAGCGTAACATTATTTGCGATTGCCATAAACGGTATAGTCGCTGCTGCTGGTCCAGCAGTGGTACCGTCGCTATATGTAGACGACTTTGCTCTACATTATAGTGCGCAAAATATGGCGGTCGCTGAACGACAGCTACAACAAGCTATTCGGAGAGTGGAACGCTGGACACTGGAGCATGGCTTTCGATTCTCAACCTCTAAGTCCTCGGTTGTCCATTTCTGCCGAAAGCGCACCCTCCATCCAGATCCTGAGCTTTATCTGGGCAATGTAGCTTTGCCTGTTGTTGCTGCGTACCGGTTCCTTGGGCTCCTTTTCGATCAGAAATTGACGTGGGCACCACACGTGCGGTGTTTGAAAACTGCCTGCGCTAAGAAACTCAACATGTTGCGGTTTCTTAGCGGCACATCATGGGGGGCGGACCGCGTGGTGCTCCTGCGCTTTTATAAGTCACTGATTTTATCTAGGTTAGATTATGGCAGTGTAGCATATGGTTCGGCCCGTAAGTCAGTGCTTGTTAAACTGGACAGTGTCCACCACGGCGGTGTGAGGCTGGCGACGGGTGCCTTTCGGACAAGCCCAGTCGTCAGCTTGCTCGCCGAGGCTGGCGTACCTCCTTTACACCTGAGGCGCCAACAAGTACTGCTGACCTATGCTGCAACTATTCGACAGATGCCACTTCATCCAAGCTATCCATGTTTGTTTTCCAATCCGAATCGCCGGCTGTATGATGTGCTCGCCCGAGCCACTCGGCCGGCGGGGATTCGCTTGGATGACTTATACCGTCAGCTCCGATTTCCTTCTGTCTCCTGTATCGTCCGAGTACCTAGCAAGGCCCCTCCGTGGATGGTCTCTCGCCCTGATATCATCCTGGATCTGCACACCGGCCCCAAGTCGGACACGGACTCCTCCGTCCATCGGAGGTTGTTCCAGTCCGTGGTGACACGGTATCCGGGATCAGGGCTTGTATTCACGGACGGTTCGAGGGTAAACGAGAAAGTAGGCTGTGCATTTGTGGTTGAGGATCGTCGGTTTCTCTTTTCACTTCCCGAGGCGTGTAGCGTGTACACTGCGGAGCTCTATGCCATCTTAGAGGCTCTGCGGTACACGTTATCAGACGATCACCAGCACTTTCTTTTGTGTACTGACTCTCTGAGTGCGCTGCAGGCGATCGATGTGTGTTTCCCGAAGCACCCGTTGGTCCAGCGTGTGCGCGACCTGCTCGTCAGTTCGCGTAACGCTGGAACCGGGGTGACCTTTGTGTGGCTTCCTAGCCACATGGGTATTGCGGGAAACGAGCTTGCTGATCAGGCGGCGAGAGAGGCAGTCGCACTGCCCTCGCTACCGTATAAGGTGCCTGCTAGTGATGTGCGCTCTCAGTTGCGGCATACGATCCTGTCGCATTGGGAGGAGGCATGGCGTGCCACGCCTCCACCCAACAAACTGAGAGGCATCAAGGAGACAACGAAGGTGTGGAAATCTTCCTTCCGATCTCTCCGGAAGGAAGCTGTGGTACTCTGTCGACTCCGGATCGGCCATGGGATTGCTACGCACTCCCACTTGCTAAAGAGAGAAGATCCTCCTGTGTGTACTTGCGGCGCCCACCTAACCGTGGCACACCTTCTCTTGGAGTGTGTGGATCTGGCCGATCTGCGCAGGACTCTTAAACTGCCTAATACCCTCTCCCTTATTCTCCGTGATGACGAGCCGTCAGCTGACCTCGTCATCCGGTTCATGAGGGAGAGTGGTTACTTTTTTAAGTTTTAAGGTGTAGTTACGACTTTTAATTGTGGTTAAATCTGTTTTATGTTTTTTATTGTGTTATGTATTGTATTGTTTCCTATGCCTTATTTGTTTTATCCTTTTTTACCATCCGCCTTTTATTCTTTTTATTCAAATAAGGCATAATTTTTGGGGCTCACTGTCTGTTTTATAAACACCATTTTCGCTTCATCCATGGCAGTGAGTTGTTTTTATCTACATCCTTTCATTTCACGTCATTCCATTTCATTAGGGGCCGATAACCTCGATGTTAGGCCCCTTAAAACAACAATTATCATCATCATTAAGAATGTAAACAACGCTCTTAGGTTTCTACGTTCATACCAAGAGCCGACTGTGGTGGGGTCTGGTAGCTCAGTTCTGAACTTGGCTTAGTAGTCGTTGACGGTGGCGCTTGCCGGCAAAAGTAGGAACTATTTGAAAAATTTTAAGTTGCAGTACTTAAATTAAAAAAAACAGATAACGCACACTAATACAGTCATCACAATTAACACCGGTTATCAGACAGATTCTACACACACCCAAAGTACACGGGGCTACATGACCGCGTTGTTGCATCCCCTAAACTTGAGAAACAATCAATCAACCTCATCAGAGGAGTTAATGAGATATAAAATTGAAAAAGATGAATGGAACAGACCTGAAATTTTCCTGTGGGGTTTTGTCAAGAATCAAGTAATCAAGAGTACCAAACACCAGTTTCTGATCTACCAGATCTACGACATCACATTCGAGCAGCTATCGCAAACGCTACAAAACTCATGTACAGAGGTGGATGTCTGTCGCGCCACTATCGGTGCTCATATCGCATCAAAATCCATCCATTGGTTCTCGAGATTACCCGTTACTTCCAAGAATGGAGACTTTGTTTTATAGGCTACTAGGCTATGAAAAGATATGCAGTTCTCTTAAAATAAATGTCTGAACTCACTTGTGTATGAACTCTAAAACCAAATAGTGTACCTTATTGAAACGTAACAAATTGTTACGTAATGACGCTATTAAAATCGTAAGGTGCTAGAATAAACACAAAACTTCAGAATTCCTGCGTAACGTATACTTCTAAACAATGAAAATCAACCTATAAGTTAGCTTTGAGCAATGAAAGGAAGTTTGTAGTTTTATGTAACCGTAAATATTGCTATCATGACTGAATTTTTACGTAGAATCCGAACCACAGGACTTGGCATTTCACTTCAAAAAGTCTCTCACAATTTACTTTAAAAAAACCATTTGCATTAACCGGGAACCAAACCTGATCCTCCTTGGCAAGAGGCAAGCAGCTTGACCGCTACGCCATGACACTCCGAAGTTTAAGTAAACTGGATAACGTACTTTCTTTGGAATGTTATTGGATATTGGAGAAAAAAAACTCTAAGTAGTCCCAGAAACAATGACAAAGACATTATCATCCTTGTCATTATGAGCTGCTAACCTCGATGATTGATTCCCTAAAATAACAATCAGCCCCACACCAGTGTTCCTCAAGACAACAATCAGCCCCACACCAGTGTTCCTCAAGACAACAATCAGTCCCACACCAGTGTTCCTCAAGACAACAATCAGCCCCACACCAGTGTTCCTCAAGACAACAGTCAGCCTCACACCAGTGTTCCTCAAGACAACAATCAGCCCCACACCAGTGTTCCTCAAGACAACAATCAGCCCCACACCAGTGTTCCTCAAGACAACAATCAGTACCACACCAGTGTTCCTCAAGACAACAATCAGTCCCACCAGTGTTCCTCAAGACAACAATCAGCTCCACACCAGTGTTCCTCAAGACAACAATCAGTCCCACACCAGTGTTCCTCAAGTCAACAATCAGTCCCACCAGTGTTCCTCAAGACAACAATCAGCCCCACACCAGTGTTCCTCAAGACAACAATCAGCCCCACATCAGTGTTCCTCAAGACAACAATCAGCCCCACACCAGTGTTCCTCAAGACAACAATCAGCCCCACACTAGTGTTCCTCAAGACAACAATCAGCCCCACACCAGTGTTCCTCAAGACAACAGTCAGCCTTACACCAGTGTTCCTCAAGACAACAGTCAGTACCACACCAGTGTTCCTCAAGACAACAATCAGTACCACACCAGTGTTCCTCAAGACAACAATCAGTCCCACCAGTGTTCCTCAAGACAACAATCAGCTCCACACCAGCGTTCCTCAAGACAACAATCAGTCCCACACCAGTGTTCCTCAAGTCAACAATCAGTCCCACCAGTGTTCCTCAAGACAACAATCAGCCCCACACCAGTGTTCCTCAAGACAACAATCAGTACCACACCAGTGTTCCTCAAGACAACAGTCAGTACCACACCAGTGTTCCTCAAGACAACAATCAGCCCCACACCAGTGTTCCTCAAGACAACAATCAGTACCACACCAGTGTTCCTCAAGACAACAATCAGACCCACACCAGTGTTCCTCAAGACAACAATCAGCCCCACACCAGTGTTCCTCAAGACAACAATCAGCCCCACACCAGTGTTCCTCAAGACAACAATCAGCCCCACACCAGTGTTCCTCAAGACAACAATCAGTACCACACCAGTGTTCCTCAAGACAACAATCAGTCCCACACCAGTGTTCCTCAAGACAACAGTCAGTACCACACCAGTGTTCCTCAAGACAACAATCAGTCCCACACCAGTGTTCCTCAAGACAACAATCAGTACCACACCAGTGTTCCTCAAGACAACAGTCAGCCCCACACCAGTGTTCCTCAAGACAACAATCAGTACCACACCAGTGTTCCTCAAGACAACAATCAGCCCCACACCAGTGTTCCTCAAGACAACAACCAGTACCACACCAGTGTTCCTCAAGACAACAACCAGCCCCACACCAATGATCCTCAAGACAACAATCAGCCCCACACCAGTGTTCCTCAAGACAACAGTCAGTCCCACACCAGTGTTCCTCAATACAACAATCAGTACCACACCAGTGTTCCTCAAGACAACAATCAGCCCCACACCAGTGTTCCTCAAGACAACAATCAGTACCACATCAGTGTTCCTCAAGACAACAATCAGCCCCACACCATTGTTCCTCAAGACAACAATCAGTACCACACCAGTGTTCCCCATGACAACAATCAGCCCCACACCAGTGTTCCCCAAGGCAACAATCAGTACCACACCAGTGTTCCTCAAGACAACAAACAGTACCACACCAGTGTTCCTCAAGACAACAATCAGTCCCACACCAGTGTTCCTCAAGACAACAATCAGTACCACACCAGTGTTCCTCAAGACAACAATCAGTACCAAACCAGTGTTTCTCAAGACAACAATCAGCCCCACACCAGTGTTCCTCAAGACAACAAACAGTACCACACCAGTGTTCCTCAAGACAACAATCGGCCCCACACCAGTGTTCCTCATGACAACAACCAGTCCCACACCAGTGTTCCTCAAGACAACAATCGGTACCACACCAGTATTCCTCAAGACAACAATCAGCTCCACACCAGTGTTCCTCAAGACAACAACCAGTCCCACACCAGTGTTCCTCAAGACAACAATCAGTCCCACACCAGTGTTACTCAAGACAACAATCAGCCCCACACCAGTGTTCCTCAAGACAACAATCAGCCCCACACCAGTGTTCCTCAAGACAACAATCAGCCCCACACCAGTGTTCCTCAAGACAACAATCAGCCCCACACCAGTGTTCATCAAGACAACAATCAGCCTCACACCAGTGTTCCTCAAGACAACAATCAGCCCCACACCAGTGTTCCTCAAGACAACAACCAGTACCACACCAGTGTTCCTCAAGACAACAATCAGTCCCACACCAGTGTTCCTCAAGACAACAATCAGCCCCACACCAGTGTTCCTCAAGACAACAATCAACCCCACACCAGTGTTCCTCAAGACAACAATCAGCCCCACACTAGTGTTCCTCAAGACAACAATCAGTACCACACCAGTGTTCCTCAAGACAACAGTCAGTCCCACACCAGTGTTCCTCAAGACAACAATCAGCCTCACACCAGTGTTCCTCAAGACAACAGTCGGCCTCACACCAGTGTTCCTCATGACCACAATCAGCCCCACACCAGTGTTCCTCAAGACAATAATCAGCCTCACACCAGTGTCTCTCAAGACAACAATCAGCCCCACACCAGTGTTCCTCAAGACAACAATCAGCCTCACACCAGTGTTCCTCAAGACAACAGTCAGCCTCACACCAGTGTTCCTCATGACAACAATCAGCCCCACACCAGTGTTCCTCAAGACAACAATCAGCCTCACACCAGTGTCTCTCAAGACAACAATCAGCCCCACACCAGTGTTCCTCATGACAACAATCAGCCCCACACCAGTGTCTCTCAAGACAACAATCAGGCTCACACCAGTGTTCCTCATGACAACAATCAGCCCCACACCAGTGTTCCTCAAGACAACAATCAGTCCCACACCAGTGTTCCTCATGACAACAACCAGTCCCACACCAGTGTTTCTCAAGACAACAACAAGTCCCACACCAGTGTTCCTCAAGACAACAATCAGTACCACACCAGTGTTCCTCAAGACAACAATCAGCCCCACACCAGTGTTCCTCAAGACAACAATCAGTAACACACCAGTGTTCCTCAAGACAACAATCAGTACCACACCAGTGTTCCTCATGACAACAATCAGTCCCACACCAGTGTTCCTCAAGACAACAATCAGCTCCGCACCAGTGTTCCTCAAGACAACAACCAGCCTCTCACCAGTGTTCCTCAAGACAACAATCATTCCCACACCAGTGTTCCTCAAGACAACAATCAGCCCCACACCAGTGTTCCTCAAGACAACAATCAGCCCCACAACAGTGTTCCTCAAGACAACAATCAGTCCCACACCCATGTTCCTCAAGACAACAACCAGCCCCACACCAGTGTTCCTCAAGACAACAATCAGCCCCACACCAGTGTTCCTCAAGACAACAACCAGCCCCACACCAGTGTTCCTCAAGACAACAATCAGCCCCACACCAGTGTTCCTCAAGACAACAATCAGTACCACACCAGTGTTCCTCAAGACAACAATCAGACCCACACCAGTGTTCCTCAAGACAACAATCAGCCCCACACCAGTGTTCCTCAAGACAACAATCAGCCCCACACCAGTGTTCCTCAAGACAACAATCAGCCCCACACCAGTGTTCCTCAAGACAACAATCAGTACCACACCAGTGTTCCTCAAGACAACAATCAGTCCCACACCAGTGTTCCTCAAGACAACAGTCAGTACCACACCAGTGTTCCTCAAGACAACAATCAGTCCCACACCAGTGTTCCTCAAGACAACAATCAGTACCACACCAGTGTTCCTCAAGACAACAGTCAGCCCCACACCAGTGTTCCTCAAGACAACAATCAGTACCACACCAGTGTTCCTCAAGACAACAATCAGCCCCACACCAGTGTTCCTCAAGACAACAACCAGTACCACACCAGTGTTCCTCAAGACAACAACCAGCCCCACACCAATGTTCCTCAAGACAACAATCAGCCCCACACCAGTGTTCCTCAAGACAACAGTCAGTCCCACACCAGTGTTCCTCAATACAACAATCAGTACCACACCAGTGTTCCTCAAGACAACAATCAGCCCCACACCAGTGTTCCTCAAGACAACAATCAGTACCACATCAGTGTTCCTCAAGACAACAATCAGCCCCACACCATTGTTCCTCAAGACAACAATCAGTACCACACCAGTGTTCCCCAAGACAACAATCAGCCCCACACCAGTGTTCCCCAAGGCAACAATCAGTACCACACCAGTGTTCCTCAAGACAACAAACAGTACCACACCAGTGTTCCTCAAGACAACAATCAGTCCCACACCAGTGTTCCTCAAGACAACAATCAGTACCACACCAGTGTTCCTCAAGACAACAATCAGTACCAAACCAGTGTTTCTCAAGACAACAATCAGCCCCACACCAGTGTTCCTCAAGACAACAAACAGTACCACACCAGTGTTCCTCAAGACAACAATCGGCCCCACACCAGTGTTCCTCATGACAACAACCAGTCCCACACCAGTGTTCCTCAAGACAACAATCGGTACCACACCAGTATTCCTCAAGACAACAATCAGCTCCACACCAGTGTTCCTCAAGACAACAACCAGTCCCACACCAGTGTTCCTCAAGACAACAATCAGTCCCACACCAGTGTTACTCAAGACAACAATCAGCCCCACACCAGTGTTCCTCAAGACAACAATCAGCCCCACACCAGTGTTCCTCAAGACAACAATCAGCCCCACACCAGTGTTCCTCAAGACAACAATCAGCCCCACACCAGTGTTCATCAAGACAACAATCAGCCTCACACCAGTGTTCCTCAAGACAACAATCAGCCCCACACCAGTGTTCCTCAAGACAACAACCAGTACCACACCAGTGTTCCTCAAGACAACAATCAGTCCCACACCAGTGTTCCTCAAGACAACAATCAGCCCCACACCAGTGTTCCTCAAGACAACAATCAACCCCACACCAGTGTTCCTCAAGACAACAATCAGCCCCACACTAGTGTTCCTCAAGACAACAATCAGTACCACACCAGTGTTCCTCAAGACAACAGTCAGTCCCACACCAGTGTTCCTCAAGACAACAATCAGCCTCACACCAGTGTTCCTCAAGACAACAGTCGGCCTCACACCAGTGTTCCTCATGACCACAATCAGCCCCACACCAGTGTTCCTCAAGACAATAATCAGCCTCACACCAGTGTCTCTCAAGACAACAATCAGCCCCACACCAGTGTTCCTCAAGACAACAATCAGCCTCACACCAGTGTTCCTCAAGACAACAGTCAGCCTCACACCAGTGTTCCTCATGACAACAATCAGCCCCACACCAGTGTTCCTCAAGACAACAATCAGCCTCACACCAGTGTCTCTCAAGACAACAATCAGCCCCACACCAGTGTTCCTCATGACAACAATCAGCCCCACACCAGTGTCTCTCAAGACAACAATCAGGCTCACACCAGTGTTCCTCATGACAACAATCAGCCCCACACCAGTGTTCCTCAAGACAACAATCAGTCCCACACCAGTGTTCCTCATGACAACAACCAGTCCCACACCAGTGTTTCTCAAGACAACAACAAGTCCCACACCAGTGTTCCTCAAGACAACAATCAGTACCACACCAGTGTTCCTCAAGACAACAATCAGCCCCACACCAGTGTTCCTCAAGACAACAATCAGTAACACACCAGTGTTCCTCAAGACAACAATCAGTACCACACCAGTGTTCCTCATGACAACAATCAGTCCCACACCAGTGTTCCTCAAGACAACAATCAGCTCCGCACCAGTGTTCCTCAAGACAACAACCAGCCTCTCACCAGTGTTCCTCAAGACAACAATCATTCCCACACCAGTGTTCCTCAAGACAACAATCAGCCCCACACCAGTGTTCCTCAAGACAACAATCAGCCCCACAACAGTGTTCCTCAAGACAACAATCAGTCCCACACCCATGTTCCTCAAGACAACAACCAGCCCCACACCAGTGTTCCTCAAGACAACAATCAGCCCCACACCAGTGTTCCTCAAGACAACAACCAGCCCCACACCAGTGTTCCTCAAGACAACAATCAGCCCCACACCAGTGTTCCTCAAGACAACAATCAGTACCACACCAGTGTTCCTCATGACAACAACCAGTCCCACACCAGTGTTCCTCAAGACAACAACCAGTCCCACACCAGTGTTCCTCAAGACAACAATCAGCCTCACACTAGTGTTCCTCAAGACATCAATCAGCCTCACACTAGTGTTCCTCAAGACAACAATCAGTCCCACACCAGTGTTCCTCAAGACAACAACCAGCCCCACACCAGTGTTCCTCAAGACAACAATCAGCCCCACACCAGTGTTCCTCATGACAACAATCAGCCCCACACCAGTGTTCCTCAGGACAACAACCAGCCCCACACCAGTGTTCCTCAAGACTACAATCAGCCCCACACCAGTGTTCCACAAGACAACAATCAGCCTCACACCAGTGTTCCTCAAGACAACAATCAGCCCCACACCAGTGTTCCTCAAGACAACAGTCAGCCTCACACCAGTGTTCCTCATGACAACAATCAGCCCCACACCAGTGTTCCTCAAGACAACAATCAGCCCCACACCTATGTTCCTCAAGACAACAGTCAGCCCCACACCAGTGTCCCTCAAGACAACAATCAGCCCCACACCAGTGTTCCTCAAGACAACAATCAGTCCCACACCAGTGTTCCTCAAGACAACAACCAGTCCCACACCAGTGTTCCTCATGACAACAATCAGCCTCACACCAGTGTTCCTCAAGACAACAGTCAACCCCACACCAGTGTTCCTCAAGACAACAGTCAGCCTCACACTAGTGTTCCTCAAGACAACAATCAGCCTCACACCAGTGTTCCTCAAGACAACAATCAGTCCCACACCAGTGTTCCTCAAGACAACAGTCAGCCCCACACCAGTGTTCCTCAAGACAACAGTCAGCCTCACACCAGTGTTCCTCAAGACAACAATCAGCCCCACGCCAGTGTTCCTCAAGACAACAATCAGTCCCACACCAGTGTTCCTCAAGACAACAACCAGTCCCACACCAGTGTTCCTCAAGACAACAATCAGCCTCACACCAGTGTTCCTCAAGACAACAATCAGCTCCACACCAGTGTTCCTCAAGACAACAGTCAACCCCACACCAGTGTTCCTCAAGACAACAGTCAGCCTCACACTAGTGTTCCTCAAGACAACAATCAGCCTCACACCAGTGTTCCTCAAGACAACAATCATTCCCACACCAGTGTTCCTCAAGACAACAATCAGTCCCACACCAGTGTTACTCAAGACAACAATCAGCCCCACACCAGTGTTCCTCAAGACAACAATCAGCCCCACACCAGTGTTCCTCAAGACAACAATCAGTCCCACACCAGTGTTCCTCAAGACAACAGTCAGTACCACACCAGTGTTCCTCAAGACTACAATCAGTCCCACACCAGTGTTCCTCAAGACAACAATCAGCCCCACAACAGTGTTCCTCAAGACAACAATCAGTACCACACCAGTGTTCCTCAAGACAACAATCAGCCCCACACCAGTGTTCCTCAAGACAACAGTCAGCCTCACACCAGTAATCCTCAAGACAACAATCAGCCCCACACCAGTGTTCCTCAAGACAACAATCAGCCCCACTCCAGTGTTCCTCAAGACAACAATCAGCCCCACAACAGTGTTCCTCAAGACAACAAACAGTACCACACCAGTGTTCCTCGAAACAACAATCAGCCCCAAACCAGTGTTCCTCAAGACAACAATCAGCCCCACACCAGTGTTCCTCAAGACAACAATCAGCTCCACACCAGTGTTCCTCAAGACAACAACCAGCCTCACACCAGTGTTCCTCAAGACAACAATCAGTCCCACACCAGTGTTCCTCAAGACAACAATCAGCTCCACACCAGTGTTCCTCAGGACAACAACCAGCCTCACACCAGTGTTCCTCAAGACAACAATCAGCCTTTAACCAGTGTTCCTCAAGACAACAATCAGCCCCACACCAGTGTTCCTCAAGACAACAATCAGCCCCACACCAGTGTTCCTCAAGACAACAATCAGCCCCACAACAGTGTTCCTCAAGACAACAAACAGTACCACACCAGTGTTCCTCAAGACAACAATCAGCCCCACACCAGTGTTCCTCAAGACAACAATCAGCCCCACACCAGTGTTCCTCAAGACAACAATCAGTCCCGCACCAGTGTTCCTCAAGACAACAATCACTACCACACCAGTGTTCCTCAAGACAACAATCAGCCCCACACCAGTGTTCCTCAAGACAACAATCAGCCCCACACCAGTGTTCCTCAAGACAACAATCAGCCCCACACCAGTGTTCCTCAAGACAACAATCAGTCCCACACCAGTGTTCCTCAAGACAACAATCAGCCCCACACCAGTGTTCCTCAAGACAACAACCAGTCCCACACCAGTGTTCCTCAAGACAACAATCAGTCCCACACCAGTGTTCCTCAAGACAACAATCAGCTCCACACCAGTGTTCCTCAAGACAACAACCAGCCTCACACCAGTGTTCCTCAAGACAACAATCAGTCCCACACCAGTGTTCCTCAAGACAACAATCAGCCCCACAACAGTGTTCCTCAAGACAACAATCAGTCCCACACCAGTGTTCCTCAAGACAACAGTCAGCCCCACACCAGTGTTCCTCAAGACAACAATCGGCCCCACACCTGTGTTCCTCAAGACAACAATCAGTACCAAACCAGTGTTCCTCAAGACAACAATCAGCCCCACACCAGTGTTCCTCAAGACAACAACCAGTCCCACACCAGTGTTCCTCAAGACAACAATCAGCCCCACACCAGTGTTCCTCAAGACAACAATCAGCCCCACACCAGTGTTCCTCAAGACAACAACCAGTCCCACACCAGTGTTCCTCAAGACAACAATCAGCCCCACACCAGTGTTCCTCAAGACAACAGTCAGTACCACACCAGTGTTCCTCAAGACAACAATCAGCTCCACACCAGTGTTCCTCAAGACAACAATCAGTACCACACCAGTGTTCCTCAGGACAACAATCAGTACCACACCAGTGTTCCCCAAGACAACAATCAGCCCCACACTAGTGTTCCTCATGACAACAATCAGCTCCACACCAGTGTTCCTCAAGACAATAATCAGACCCACACCAGTGTTCCTCAAGACAACAATCAGCCCCACACCAGTGTTCCTCAAGACAACAATCAGCCCCACACCAGTGTTCCTCAAGACAACAATCAGTCCCACACCAGTGTTCCTCAAGACAACAATCAGCCCCTCACCAGTGTTCCTCAAGACAACAATCAGCCCCACACCAGTGTTCCTCAAGACAACAATCAGTCCCACACTAGTGTTCCTCAAGACAACAATCAGCCACACACCAGTGTTCCTCAAGACAACAACCAGCACCACACCAGTGTTCCTCAAGACAAAAATCAGCCCCACACCAGTGTTGATCAAGACAACAATCAGTACCACACCAGTGTTCCTCAAGACAACACACAGCCCCACACCAGTGTTCCTCAAGACAACAGTCAGTCCCACACCAGTGTTCCTCAAGACAACAATCAGCACCACACCAGTGTTCCTCAAGACAACAATCAGCCTTACACCAGTGTTTCTCAAGACAACAATCAGCCCCACACCAGTGTTCCTCAAGACAACAATCAGCCCCACACCAGTGTTCCCCAAGACAACAATCAGTACCACACCAGTGTTCCTCAAGACAACAAACAGTACCACACCAGTGTTCCTCAAGACAACAATCAGCCCCACACCAGTGTTCCTCAAGACAACAATCAGCCCCACACCAGTTTTCCTCAAGACAACAATCAGATCCACACCAGTGTTCCTCAAGACAACAACCAGTCCCACACCAATGTTCCTCAAGATAACAAATCCCACACCAGTGTTCCTCAAGACAACAATCAGCCTCACACCAGTGTTCCTCAAGACAACAACCAGTCCCACACCAGTGTTCCTCAACACAACAATCAGCCCCACACCAGTGTTCCTCAAGACAACAACCAGTCCCACACCAGTGTTCCTCAAGACAACAATCAGTCCCACACCAGTGTTCCTCAAGACAACAATCAGCCCCACACCAGTGTTCATCAAGACAACAATCAGCCGCACACACGTGTTCCTCAAGACAACAGTCAGCCTCACACTAGTGTTCCTCAAGACAACAATCAGTCCCACACCAGTGTTCCTCAAGACAACAATCAGCCCCACACCAGTGTTCCTCAAGACAACAATCAGCCCCACACCAGTGTTCCTCAAGACAACAATCAGCCCCACACCAGTGTTCCTCAAGACAACAATCAGTCCCACACCAGTGTTCCTCAAGACAACAGTCAGCCCCACACCAGTGTTCTTCAAGACAACAGTCAGCCCCACACCAGTGTTCCTCAAGACAACAATCAGCCCCACACCAGTGTTCCTCAAGACAACAATCAGCCCCACACCAGTGTTCCTCAAGACAACAATCAGCCCCACACCAGTGTTCCTCAAGACAACAATCAGCCCCACACCAGTGTTCCTCAAGACAACAATCAGCCCCACACCAGTGTTCCTCAAGACAACAATCAGCCCCACACCAGTGTTCCTCAAGACAACAATCAGCCTCACACCAGTGTTCCTCAAGACAACAACCAGTACCACACCAGTGTTCCTCAAGACAACAATCAGTCCCACAACAGTGTTCCTCAAGACAACAATCAGCCCCACACCAGTGTTCCTCAAGACATTAAACAGCCCCACACCAGTGTTCCTCAAGACAACAATCAGTCCCACCAGTGTTCCTCAAGACAACAAACAGCCCCACACCAGTGTTCCTCAAGACAACAATCAGCTCCACACCAGTGTTCCTCAAGACAACAATCAGCCCCACACCAGTGTTCTTCAAGACAACAATCAGCCCCACACCTGTGTTCCTCAAGACAACAATCAGTTCCACACCAGTGTTCCTCAAGACAACAATCAGTCCCACACCAGTGTTCCTCAAGACAACAATCATCCCCACACCAGTGTTCCTCAAGACAACAACCAGTACCACACCAGTGTTCCTCAAGACAACAATCAGCCTCACACCAGTGTTCCTCAAGACAACAATCAGCCTCACACTAGTGTTCCTCAAGACAACAGTCAGCCTCACACCAGTGTTCGTCAAGACAACAGTCAGCCTCACACCAGTGTTCCTCAAGACAACAATCAGCCTCTCACTAGTGTTCCTCAAGACAACAGTCAGCTCCACACCAGTGTTCCTCAAGACAACAAACAGCCCCACACCAGTGTTCCTCAAGTCAACAATCAGCCCCACACCAGTGTTCCTCAAGACAACAATCAGCCTCACACCAGTGTTCCTCAAGACAACAATCAGCCTCACACTAGTGTTCCTCAAGACAACAGTCAGCCTCACACCAGTGTTTCTCAAGACAACAAACAGTACCACACCAGTGTTCCTCAAGACAACAATCAGTCCCACACCAGTGTTCCTCAAGACAACAGTCAGCCTCACACCAGTGTTCCTCAAGACAACAATCAGCCTCACACCAGTGTTCCTCAAGACAACAATCAGTACCACACCAGTGTTCCTCAAGACAACAATCAGCCCCACACCAGTGTTCCTCAAGACAACAATCAGCCTCACACCAGTGTTCTTCAAGACAACAATCAGTACCACACCAGTTTTCCTCAAGACAACAGTCAGCCCCACACCAGTGTTCCTCAAGACAACAATCAGCCCCACACCAGTGTTCCTCAAGACAACAATCAGTCCCACACCAGTGTTCCTCAAGACAACAGTCAGTACCACACCAGTGTTCCTCAAGACTACAGTCATCCCCAAACCAGTGTTCCTCATGACAACAATCAGCCCCACACCAGTGTTCCTCAAGACAACAATCAGTCCCACACCAGTGTTCCTCAAGACAACAGTCAGTACTACACCAGTGTTCCCCAAGACAACAATCAGCCCCACACCAGTGTTCCTCATGACAACAATCAGCCCCACACCAGTGTTCCTCAAGACAACAATCAGCCCCACACCAGTGTTCCTCAAGACAACAATCAGTCCCACACCATTGTTCCTCAAGACAACAGTCAGCCTCACACCAGTGTTTCTCAAGACAACAATCAGCCCCACACCAATGTTCCTCAAGACAACAATCAGCCCCACACCAGTGTTCCTCAAGACAACAATCAGCCCCACACCAGTGTTCCTCAAGAAAACAATCAGTCCCACACCAGTGTTCCTCAAGACAACAATCAGCCCCACACCAGTGTTCCTCAAGACAACAATCAGTCCCACACCAGTGTTCCTCAAGACAACAATCAGCCCCACACCAGTGTTCCTCAAGACAACAATCAGCCCCACACCAGTGTTCCTCAAGACAACAATCAGCCCCACAACAGTGTTCCTCAAGACAACAATCAGCCCCTCACCAGTGTTCCTCAAGACAACAATCAGTACCACACCAGTGTTCCTCAAGACAACAATCAGCCCCACACCAGTGTTCCTCAAGACAACAATCAGCCCCACACCAGTGTTCCTCAAGACAAAAATCAGTCCCACACCAGTGTTCCTCAAGACAACAATCAGCCTCTCACCAGTGTTCCTCAAGACAACAACCAGTCCCACATCAGTGTTCCTCAAGACAACAATCAGCCTCACACCAGTGTTCCTCAAGACAACAATCAGTCCCACACCAGTGTTCCTCAAGACAACAATCAGTACCACACCAGTGTTCCTCAAGACAACAATCAGCCCCACACCATTGTTCTTCAAGACAACAATCAGCCTCACACCAGTGTTCCTCAAGACAACAATCAGCCTCACACCAGTGTTCCTCAAGACAACAATCAGTAACACACCAGTGTTCCTCAAGACAACAATCAGCCCCACACCAGTGTTCCTCAAGACAACAATCAGCCCCACACCAGTGTTCCTCAAGACAACAATCTGCTCCACACCAGTGTTCCTCAAGACAACAATCAGTACCACACCAGTGTTCCTCAAGACAACAACCAGCCTCACACCAGTGTTCCTCAAGACAACAATCAGCCCCACACCAGTGTTCCTCAAGACAACAAACAGTACCACACCAGTGTTCCTCAAGACAACAATCAGTCCCACACCAGTGTTCCTCAAGACAACAATCAGTCCCACACCAGTGTTCCTCAAGACAACAATCAGCCCCACACCAGTGATCCTCAAGACAACAATCAGCCCCACACCAGTGTTCCTCAAGACAACAATCAGTCCCACACCAGTGTTCCTCAAGACAACAATCAGCCCCACACCAGTGTTCCTCAAGACAACAATCAGCCCCACACCAGTGTTCCTCAAGACAAAAATCAGCCCCACACCAGTGTTCCTCAAGACAACAATCAGCCCCACACCAGTGTTCCTCAAGACAACAATCAGCCCCACAACAGTGTTCCTCAAGACAACAATTAGCCCCACACCAGTGTTCCTCAAGACAACAATCATCCCCACACCAGTGTTCCTCAAGACAACAAACAGTACCACACCAGTGTTCCTCAAGACAACAATCAGTCCCACACCAGTGTTCCTCAAGACAACAATCAGTCCCACACCAGTGTTCCTCAAGACAACAATCAGCCCCACACCAGTGTTCCTCAAGACAACAATCAGCCCCACACCAGTGTTCTTCAAGACAACAATCAGCCCCACAACAGTGTTCCTCAAGACAACAATCAGTACCACACCAGCGTTCCTCAAGACAACAATCAGCCCCACAACAGTGTTCCTCAAGACAACAATCAGCCCCACACCAGTGTTCCTCAAGACAAAAATCAGCCCCACACCAGTGTTCCTCAAGACAACAGTCAGTCCCACACCAGTGTTCCTCAAGACAACAATCAGCCCCACACCAGTGTTCCTCAAGACAACAATCAGCCCCACACCAGTGTTCCTCAAGACAACAACCAGTCCCACACCAGTGTTCCTCAAGACAACAATCAACCCCACACCAGTGTTCCTCAAGACAACAAACAGTACCACACCAGTGTTCCTCAAGACAACAATCAGTCCCACACCAGTGTTCCTCAAGACAACAATCAGCCCCACACCAGTGTTCCTCAAGACAACAATCAGCCCCACACCAGTGTTCCTCAAGACAACAATCAGCTCCACACCAGTGTTCCTCAAGACAACAACCAGTCCCACACCAGTGTTCCTCAAGACAACAATCAGCCCCACACCAGTGTTCCTCAAGACAACAATCAGCCCCACACCAGTGTTCCTCAAGACAACAATCAGTACCACACCAGTGTTCCTCAAGGCAACAATCAGTCCCACACCAGTGTTCCTCAAGACAACAATCAGCTCCACACCAGTGTTCCTCAAGACAACAATCAGCCCCACACCAGTGTTCCTCAAGACAACAATCAGCCCCACACCAGTGTTCCTCAAGACAACAATCAGCCCCACAACAGTGTTCCTCAAGACAACAATCAGCCCCTCACCAGTGTTCCTCAAGACAACAATCAGTACCACACCAGTGTTCCTCAAGACAACAATCACCCCCACACCAGTGTTCCTCAAGACAACAATCAGCCCCACACCAGTGTTCCTCAAGACAAAAATCAGTCCCACACCAGTGTTCCTCAAGACAACAATCAGCCTCTCACCAGTGTTCCTCAAGACAACAACCAGTCCCACATCAGTGTTCCTCAAGACAACAATCAGCCTCACACCAGTGTTCCTCAAGACAACAATCAATCCCACACCAGTGTTCCTCAAGACAACAATCAGTCCCACACCAGTGTTCCTCAAGACAACAATCAGTACCACACCAGTGTTCCTCAAGACAACAATCAGCCCCACACTAGTGTTCCTCAAGACAACAATCAGTCCCACACCAGTGTTCCTCAAGACAACAATCAGTACCACACCAGTGTTCCTCAAGACAACAATCAGTCCCACACCAGTGTTCCTCAAGACAACATTCAGCCCCACACCAGTGTTCCTCAAGACAACAGTCAGTCCCACACCAGTGTTCCTCAAGACAACAATCAGTACCACACCAGTGTTCCTCAAGACAACAATCAGCCCCACACTAGTGTTCCTCAAGGCAACAATCAGTCCCACACCAGTGTTCCTCAAGACAACAGTCAGTCCCACACCGGTGTTCCTCAAGACAACAATCAGCCGCACACCAGTGTTCCTCAAGACAACAATCAGTCCCGCACCAGTGTTCCTCAATACAACAATCAGTACCACACCAGTGTTCCTCAAGACAACAGTCAGTACCACACCAGTGTTCCTCAAGACAACAATCAGTCCCACACCAGTGTTCCTCAAGACAACAGTCAGCCCCACACCAGTGTTCCTCAAGACAACAGTCAGTCCCACACCAGTGTTCCTCAGGACAACAATCAGTACCACACCAGTGTTCCTGAAGACAACAATCAGCCCCACACTAGTGTTCCTCAAGACAACAATCAGTCCCACACCAGTGTTCCTCAAGACAACAGTCAGTCCCACACCGGTGTTCCTCAAGACAACAATCAGCCCCACACCAGTGTTCCTCAAGACAACAATCAGTCCCGCACCAGTGTTCCTCAAGACAACAATCAGTACCACACCAGTGTTCCTCAAGACAACAGTCAGTACCACACCAGTGTTCCTCAAGACAACTGTCAGTACCACACCAGTGTTCCTCAAGACAACAGTCAGTCCCACACCAGTGTTCCTCAAGACAACAATCAGTACCACATCAGTGTTCCTTAAGACAACAGTCAGTACTACACCAGTGTTCCTCAAGGCAACAATCAGCCCCACACCAGTGTTCCTCAAGACAACAATCAGTCCCACCAGTGTTCCTCAAGACAACAATCAGTCCCACACCAGTGTTCCTCAAGACAACAGTCAGTACCACACCAGTGTTCCTCAAGACAACAATCAATCCCACACCAGTGTTCCTCAAGACAACAGTCAGTACCACACCAGTGTTCCTCAAGACAACAATCAGCCCCACACCAGTGTTCCTGAAGTCAGCAATCAGTCTTACCAATGGCGTTCAAGACAAAAATCCAGTGGCTTGAAGAATGAGCTATTTAGATGTGTTCCAGAACCATTGCTAGGGTTTGAACTGCTAAAGACAGAGCAATGAAGTATTGCACGTTAACCAGTTTGTAATGTTGGAGGGTTGTGTACCATTAACCTGTATTAGATGGGGGACGGTTGGGGGCACATTTATACAGATTAACTACTAAATCAGAGGGTGGGCAGGCCATAACCAAACAGAGAGGGGAAGTACCCTAAGTGGCACACAATTATCCCACCGTTTGTAGCGCAATATCGAGAAGGGTCGTGGAATGTGCTGAGATCTAAGATGATCCACCCCCGCTCCCTCTTTCTTCAGGACTACACTAGGGTAGCTAGGCTCTTGATCTTGTGTCTCAACACACGTAGACAGAGATTGGTAAATACATAAATAAGTGCATGAATAAATAAATAAATAAATAAATATTTAAATAAATATGTGTTTAAATAAATAAATAGACAAATTACAAAATAAATAAATAAATAAATAAATATTAAATAAATTAATAAGTAAATATATATTTAAATTAATTAGTTAATTAAAAATTAAATAAATAGAGATATATATAAATAAATCAATAAATAATAAAATAAATAAATACATAAATAATAAATTAAATAAATAAGTAAGTATTTAAATAAATAAATAAATAAATAAATAAATATTTATATAAATTAATGAGTATTTAAATAAATGAATGCTAGTAATCGATGTTATACTGCATTACATTATTGTTGTGGGATGTCAAGCTCATGACATAGTGACTAGCATTTTTGGCTGTCACCGCGGAGACACATTTAATTTTGGTCCTTGATGGATGGAACGTGGCTCACTGAACCAGGTGAGTCAGAAACGTAAAAGAGTGGGTTCAATTTCTACCGCAGCCAACCTGGACGTGGTTTATCATTTCTACTCCTGGTGAATACCGGGATTGTACCAAAATAAGGCCACGGCCGCCTCCTATACAATTCTTATCCCCAAATACAAACACACTTGTACAGCCATCTCAATGGCACCAGCAACTAGGCACCTTCTACACTTTACCAAGTACACGTGGATACATGAACACCATTTCACAAAGCCCCTAAAAGAATCAACAACAATTTAATGTCGTGGCGAACAAATCAACAAGAGTGCAGGCCTCTGAGAGCTGTTGAAGCTTGCGCCGTGTGGATACCACCCATACAACTATTACTGCAGTACAGGTTGCCTATTTGAGAGGGGCTGAAGAGGAAAGGCTCACTCCTTGCCCTGTTTCATTCATTTTATCTGTCATTAACTCCTATGTTGAGGTTAACATCTGAAATGGCATCCGACCGTAATAACAAGATGTTCAGTGAAGAACATGTAGCATATTTTCTCTTTTAATATGTGGGTGCGGTGTATTTATAAATCTGTACCTTTATCAAGCAATATTATTAATTGAATGTTCCACTAATGAACGTAGGAAGGGGGGAGGGACAGACAGACACACGGTACAACTCATAAGTCTTGGACCAGTTCGCACATAGACATTCCTCGCATTTCATCGCCGACCGTGAAGTAAATGGTACTAGTAAGGGGTAGAAATACATACTGTATCTCCTGTAACGTGGTGGCACAGCTGATTGCCTCTCACCAAGGCGCATGGGTTCGAATCCCAGTTGGTGAATGTCAGATTTCCCAGGGGACATGTCACTTCTCGTGGTCCTTATTTCACGTTAAAAGATGGTGCCATGGCATGTGATGGTGAGATTAGGCAACACTTAAATATACAAGCTTTCCTTCCTCCCTTCCTTCTTTCCTCCCTCCCTCCCTTCCTTCTTTCCTCCCTTCCTCCCTTCATTCCTTCCTCCCTCCCTTCCTTCCTTCTTTCCTTCCTTCCTCCCTTCATTCCTTCCTTCCTCCCTTCCTTCCTTCTTTCCTTCCTTCCTCCCTTCATTCCTTCCTCCCTCCCTTCCTTCCTTCTTTCCTTACTTCCTCCCTTCATTCCTTCCTCCTTCCCTCCCTCCCTCCCTTCTTTCCTTCCTCCTTCCCTCCCTTCCTTCTTTCCTTCTCTCCTTCCTTCCTTCTTTCCTTCATTCTTCCCTTGTTTCCTTCCTCCCTCCATTCCTTCTTTCCTTCCTTCCTCCCTTCATTCCTCCCTCCCTCCCTTCCTCCCTTCTTCCCTTTCTTCCTCCCTTCTTCCCTTCCTCCCTTCTTTCCTTCCTCCTTCCCTTCCTTCTTCCCTTCCTCCCTTCTTTCCTTCCTTCCTCCCTTCTTTCCTTCCTCCCTCCCTTCCTTCTTCCCTTCCTCCCTTCTTTCCTTCCTTCCTCCCTTCTTTCCTCCCTCCCTCCCTTCTTTCCTTCCTCCCTTCCTTCTTTCCTTCCTTCCTTCCTTCTTCCCTCCCTCCCTCCCTTCTTTCCTTCCTCCCTTCCTTCTTTCCTTCCTTCATTCCTTCCTCCCTCCCTTCCTTCCTTCCTTCCTTCCTCCCTTCTTCCCTTCCTCCCTTCTTTCCTTTCTTCCTTCCTTCTTTCCTTCCTTCCTTCCTTCTTTCCTCCCTTCCTCCCTTCATTCCTTCCTCCCTCCCTTCCTTCCTTCCTTCCACCCTTTCTTCTTTCCTTCCTGCCAATATTTTAACAGACTGAAGGCGTAAGTCCACAGTGCAGTTCAACAGACAACGGGGAAGCTAACAGTTGTAAATGATATTTGCCCCTAAGATTTGAAGGGGCAGGCCGCCACTGTGGTCAGTGTTGAGTGAGAGTCTACCCCCTGCCCCTCCCCCCTCCCCCTCAGCCGTGTACACACATTAACATTCAATGGTAGGCCGCAACGCAGCGCCAGTGTCAATTTATGCATATTAATGAGGGAGGATGCCGCATTCAATATTCCAGATATTTGTTTTTTGGGGAGGGTTAGGGAGAAGTGTCTTCCCTTGTTCCTTCTGTTTAAAATACAATTGTTGGGAGTTCTCCTTTCATCCTCGTGGGCTCTCAGACTGAATGATCTGTTCTTTGATGCTCTCACACACCAGAGCACAGAGGGGAGCTGCAAGGTTCGAATCCCGGCACTGACAGAGTGTTGTAGCTTCAATTAGGAACGTGCACATCTTGCTCATATCAGCCTTGTGTACAGATAACCTGGGTTATTGTAGTGTGTCTATTTTGAAATTTAGGCAAGAATTCGGAAGGGAGTGTCCGTGGATTTAAACTAGGAACCATCCAAGCATTTGCCTGGAACAGAAGCACAAAAGAAAACATTTGTAGGATGGCTTCTCAGTTTTACCCCCCTAGGCTGCTTGAACCACATTCGAACACCCAGACCTTAATTTAATTTCTTAGCAGATACGGAAATCAAGCTCGGTCTCTAGAGATGGCAGATAAGAATACTAACCACTATGCCACGAACTGTCATGCTGTAAATCAACATGTTTGTAATGACGGGTTATACACCGACCATCCCATAGCAGGCAATGGAGCAAAAGATCGGTACGGCGGCGAGTGTAGGCCCACCGGTCTGTACAGCATCTGAAAGGACCATTATTGCGATGAGTGTAGGCCCACCTGGTCTTTATAGCATCTCAAAGGACCAATATGGACAATTGTTGGGAGTTCTCCTTTCAACCTGGTGGGCTCTCAGACTGAATGATCTGTTCTTTGATGGAGGGTGAGTGTAGACCTACGAGGTCATTAGGCTATGGCATGGAGCAAAAGACTGATATAGTGGCGAGTGTTGGCCTACCTGGTCTTTATACCGTCTCAAAGGACCAATATGGCGGCCGTTGTAGGTCTACCTGGTCTTTATACTGTAGTATCTCAAAGGACCGATATGGCGGCGAGTGTAGGTCTACCTGGTCTTTATAGCATCTCAAAGGACCAATTTGTTGCCAGTTGTAGGCCTACTTGGTCTTTATAGCATCTCAAAGGACCAATATGGCGGCGAGTGTTGGCCTACCTGGTCTTTATAGCATCTCAAAGGACCAATATGGCGGGCTTGTGGAGGCCTACGTGAGATTTATAGCATCACAAAGGATCAAATTGGCGTGCTTGTTGAGGCCTACCTGGTTTTTATGGTATCTCAAAGAACCAATATGGCGGTGGTTGTAGGACTACCTGGTCTTTATAGCATCTAAAAAGACCAATATGGTGGGCCAGTGTAGGCCTACCTGGTCTTTTCAGCATCTCATTGGACCAAAATGGAGGGCGAGTATAGGCCTACGTGGGCTTTAAAACATCACCATATAGGTGTCACTGTTTCATGAGCCAAGTCATCGCCGTCTACAATTCTCAAGCCGTGTCATAAGGTTTGGCAACGCCGCCCATCTGTCATCTGGGAGGCCTAGCGCAAGCACATGGTAATTGCTAACACTGCGTAAACAAATAGACATTGACCCCAAAATGTTATCGAAAATACAACAGAACATAACGTCCGCTAAATCTACTCACAAATATCACAAATAAAGGATACATAATTATTATCATGCTATGTACTGTCGATTCCCGATAAGGCTGTACTGTACCTCAATGTCCCACTGTCTGAAGTTTTCTTTTATTGTTGCTATGCTCACTGATGTCCTTGACGCGCTCAGAAAAAATATTTAAGACTATTCTTACGAACTTAGAGACTGCCTTTAATAATAAATTCTTCACTTTTTGCCCACACATGCACTCATCATAGTCCCAATAGGCCTCCAAGCTTAATGCTGACAGTCTAGCAATAATGCTACACTGGTCACTTCATTTAAAAACAGGTAGCTTTCTAATGAAATCTACCTAAAGGCACTTGCCAACTGAGTAAAGTTCATAATGTACTGGAATATAGAGGCCACATGAAGATATATACCAAAACTAAATTACTAGGCACTGAAAGTCCACCTCGCTGTAATGATCAAAACGTAGTGACAACCAGTTATTTGAATAGTGCTGCCATAATTTGACTTACAGACCGGCACGCAACACCTCCTAGGCATCTGAAATAGTTTAATGAAATATTAGTGAAGAATTTGTTGGTTAAATTCATTACAGATAACACACACTTATACAGCCATCACACCGGTTATCAGACAGATTCTACACACACCCAAAGTACACGGGGCTACATTATCGCGTTGTCGCAGCCCCTAAACTGAGGAACCAACCAACCAATCTCCCATTAATTCAAATTATTCAACTTGGATTTATGGGAATATTGAATTATTGACACTCGAAATATCGAAACTCTAGTGTATTGGTTACACATGCAACTTAATACGGGAAATACTCACTTCTATAACTTTCAGCAGGTCTGATTTACCTCGAGGAATTTCACGGGTGTTGAAATAGTTAGTACGAACTGCTTTTAGATGCTGTCATATCAAAATAAACGATATTTATGAATAAAACTTAGCATGTGGTCTTACGTGTTTATAGAACTTACGGACTTATCTAAACGTAGCAAATTCTACCAAGAATTATAGATGGCAATGGCTAAGTGGTTCCACTAATGAACGAGGTCGACCAAAATTACGCCCTGATCCATGAGATAGTCATGACTGGTATCCGCATGATCTTTTACCATGCGTTCTGTATGATAGCTACTGGTGTTTTCGTTTGGATCAGGAATTGGGATATGAAACGATATGGATCTGAGCTGTGCAGTGACTCTCTACAATACTGTGTTTCCGTTCCCCTCTGGAACGTTTTAAACTTATTCATGAGCACTAAATTAAAGTGAAATTGTCGGCTGAAAGATTACACTTCAAGATGATAGCTGATGATAAAACAAATTGAACGCGAGAAGTAGAGACAGCGCTGAGCAGAATGGCTGGAACTCTCTGTTGTACTGATGCTATTGTCCGCCTTGTGGTGTAATTGTTAGGGTGTTAGTGACGCTACCGCAAAGGCTGGCTCTGGTTTGAGGTACTGGAACGGTACAGTTAACATTTGAGTCACCCACATGTTCTCAAACTACAAGACGTGCATCACGCTAGTGGGCTACACGAGATTATTCCATATACACACGTGCACGCCGGACCATTTAAAGGCTGACTGCAAGAACATCCCAAATGACTAACTGTGGGAAAGTTGCGCTTAAAAGATATGTTCTTTGTGTTTGATCTGGCTGACTGGCTCTCTATAGGCGTGGATCAAGGAAAATTGGACAGTTGTACTTGGAGGGTATGCTCGTAATACTGTATATGCATGTAAATAATTATAAACTCTGTATACTGTTAAACCATAATATTAAATAGAATAACAATAATAATACATGTAGATATTTGAAGCCATACTTTCAGTGCTGCCAATACAAAATTGTCATTTGTAGCTTTTCAGTCGGTACTATACGACTGTGCCCAATGAATGGGCGGGATACAATATATAAATATGTGAATACACTCCTGGAAATCATTACATGCATTAGTTAATAATCACAATAAAATGGGCAAATTTAGTATTACACGTTTCAACCCTCAGGTGGCCATCAACAGATCCTGATCACTGTGTTGAGGTACACTAAAATAATTACCCTAACTCATGTATTGTAGTAGTAACTTATGTCTTTGGTGAATTATTTACGATTCATAGTTGAATCTTGTTATAAGTTAGGGTTGTTTTGGCTTAACGGTTTTATGAATTACGTAAGTAACAAGAAGTTCCGTGACGAACTAAAGAGCCTACTTTTCTTAAAATTTAAGATTCATGCCAATGATTAATCGATGTGGATCTATCTAGAATAATGACGAAATTAAGTTGGTAATATCGAAATTTCTAATTAGTTCGAAATACTGTATACCTGGCATAATATAGCCTAATAGAGCACTACAGTTGGCAGCCCTGGTGGCTGAATATATTCTTAGTTCCATCTCTTAAGGTACAGAATACAAAATTTGGTTGGAGTCCAATGAAAAGCATGGACGTTACATGCAGTTAAACATTGGATCTAACAGCGCGCGTAAAATCATGTTGGCAACAGTGTCATGCATGTATTGGTCAGAAATAATCTGAAATAATATGATCTATTATTGTGCCAATTTTGAATGAAATCCATTAGTTAGTATAGAAGTTACATGCATTTTAAAATTGGACCTATCAGCAGGCTTAGAATCATGTTGGCAGCACTGATGTTTATAAGTTACTCCAAATTAATCTAGAATGTCAGGTACTATACGTGTGTAAAGTTTAGAGCTGTTGGCTTGGATACTTTGTGATATATTGATATTAAGAAAAACGAATATAGGCAACATTTATTAACAGTTGGCAGCCCTGGTTGCTCCTAAGAATGCACATAGTAATGTCTGTTACGGTACACATTGCACGTAAGAAATTTGATTGAAATCCAATTGATAGTATGGAAGTTACATGTATTTAAAGTTGACCTCTCAGCAGGCTTAGAATCTTGTTGGTAGCACTGACGTATATAAGTTACTCCAAATTAATATAGAATGTCATGTACTATACGTGTGCATAGTTTAAAGCTGTCGGCTTGCATACTTTCTCATATATATTGGTATTTGGATAAAAGAAATTAAGAGCATTTTTTAACAGTTGGCAGCACTGGTGGTTCATAAGAATACGTTCAGTCATATCTGGTTATGTACACATACAACATACAAAATTTGGTTGAATTCCAAATGATAGTGTAGAAGTTATATGCATTAAATATTGGACATATCAGTAGGCTTATAATCATTTTGGCAACACTGCCATGTATAGTCTTCTGGAAATTAAACTGCAATATTATTATCTATATGTGTGCCGATTTTGAAATAGCTCCCGTTCATACCTTCCATGATATCCAACATGGAGCTCAAATTTCAATTGCGATTTTTCAGCAGTTGGTAGCACTGACATCATTTTCAAATATGGCCGTGAGATATTCAGGTATAGATCTTTACTCCTACCAAATTTTATTTCGATTGCTCCAGCCGTTTAGGAGTTGATAGGGGGACACACACACACAGCCAGACAGACAGACAGACAGACAGACACACATTTTCCCGGATCGATCTCATAAGACTACTTTTTCCTCATTTTTGCAAAATGTGAAAAGTAGGCTAAAATAGTACATTATGCAACGAGCCTATAATGGCTATAATTAAGACACGAGTATTTTTTATAAAACGAGCGTATGCGAGTTTTATAATTTCCATACGAGTGTCTTAATTACCATTATAGGCGAGTTGCATACGACTGTTTATGTTCGACGATAATTATAACTTTATTATATGTTTTAACATAAATATTCATAAATATCTGTTGAGAGTCAGCTACTGGAATTTTGTGATCGCAGAGCGAGCGTTGGGTGTTATATCTTTGTCTTTCAAGAGCTTTGAACAACCGACGCATGCGCTCTGTGTGGTTGCAATGCCATATGCAACCATATGTTTACATCAGCCGTCCCTCAGTAATATTGTCACCGCAGTCATTTGAAGACAATGCGCTGTGTAGAAATTAGTGTTGGTGATTTTAAGGTACAGTGCTATTTCTTGTCTCATATTCGCCAGTTTATTTACGCGAACATATGGACGGTGGGTATTCCATGTCGGTAATTTATTATAGTTCGATGTTGTGTTTATGTCCGACATGTTGGATTTTGAGCGCATGCGCGAAGTTATCGTTACCTAATTGGTCAATGAACGAACTCTGATTGGCTGGAGAAACTGTATCATAATGAAAAAGAGTGTTATAATGACCATCATTATGATACAGCTATCTGACACATAATAGTGAGGGTCGAACATAAATGTATATATACGTGAGTCCAATTTAGAAAACACAATGTCGTAATAAGTCAATAAACAAACAAGAAATTAGCATGGACTATAAACTTCTAATTGCAATGTTTACTTACTCAGTTGGGTGACGCCGCACAGGTGTTGACTATCGTTCGGCCGGTCACTAGCCTACTGGTGAGTTGAGCAACCGTGCTTCATTAGGTATGCATGACGTCATGTGCGACATCCTGTTATCGGAAGTGATAACTGAGGCTGGAAAGTAGTTATCGTAGTGACTGAAATGACTAACTGAGGTTAGAATGACTTAAAAAAGGGTGTATGTTAAGGATTCTTGGAAGTGTTTTCATTACTATCGCAGGCCATTTACACCGTCTGCCACACCATAGGAAACGCCCCCTTTGGCTGCCACCCGGTATAATTGAAGGTTATAGGACCCGTACGATGCTACCTATATCCAGGTCTCGGTTTGTTGAAAAATAGACACATGGTGCATCCTTCCCCTATAACACGTTTCCCATTAATCCCTTCCCGTATGCATTCATTGCCTATATTTTTTAGCCTACTTTCGATTTTTGCAAAAAATTAAAGTAGACTTATGAGATCACTACAGGGCGAAAAAAAAGTGTGTCTGTCTGTGTGTGTATGTGTGTGTGTGAGTCTGTGTGTGTGTGAGTGTGTGTACCCTGAATGTCTGTCCCCCCTATCAATTCGAACACGGTGAAACCGAATTGAACGAAATTTGGTACAGAGGTAGCATTAGCAAAGGGCACCTCAGTGTCATACTTTATATCGCCGCCATCTTTACCAAAACATAATGGCGGCCACTCAAACGTTCAAAACGTAAAATCAAATTACGGCTAAACTAATCATCCGATCTCTACCAAATTTGGTGACAACATACCTTTATATAGGACGCGTCTTTCATCCAACATTCAAGGTCATCGGCCGTACCATTTCAGGATGGCGGCCGTGTGAATTATTCAACCATTTTAATCAATGGCTTAAGACCCACCAATTCCGATTATCGAGCCTAGGGTGGTTTAAGCTATCCTGAAGGTCGTGATCCGTTATTTATTATAATTTAACCCGCCAACCTGGGCCCAATGTTTGGGAAGCCAGGCTCTGCCTGTCACAAGCCAGGACAAAGCGGTGAGTGATAGAGGAGTAACACCTCTAAAAAAAACCAAGGTCCAGCTGGCCCGGCTGGTAGCACCTTGTCAGGGTCCCTTGCCAGGGTTACGGTGAAGTCCTCAACGGCATTGATAGTGGAATAGATGATCTATAGAACAGTATGAATGGCGGACGGGGCGGCCCTGTATCCGGGATTAATAGGATAAAAGGCATCTACCCTATGATTTAGTTAGATGTCAGCTTTACATAAATCCATTTAGCGTCTGTCTTGTAGCAAGCGGCTAGATGGTCAGCGTCTGTTCACCAAAGGTGCGGCTGAAAACCCATCCTCGGAGCTAACAACCTCGAGTAGAATTTTTAGGGGACTTGTTCCCTTAACCTAGCAAACAATCAACAATGGATATGCACATTGTAAGAGATTTTACCCCAGGGAGTAACCAATCTCCATTTTCGAAGGAAATGAAAAGTAGGCACTCGGATTCTGGGGGCCTACATCATTGTGCAAAGGATGAAAAGGATGAGTCGGAGCACCTTGAAAATAGCATTAAGCAAATCACTAGTAAAATTAAGCACAAGAACATAAACTTTTTGGCTACCTTTAATGTCAATTCACTCTTAAAAACAGGAAAACTTAAAACTCTAATAAATTTCATCAAAGAGAAAAGGATTATGATAACAGCTCTTCAAGAAACTAGATATACTGATGAACATCCATTTGATTCAGAAGGTTATAGAATATTTAAGGGAAAACCTGGAAAGAGAGTTATGAAAAATGTACCTCAGTTTGGAACTGGGTTCATTGTAAATCAGAACATATTAAATTCAATAATAGAGTTTCAATCCATTAATGAAAGATTATCCCTGCTATCCTTTAAATCAGTAAACAAAGTTTATACCATTGTCAATACACATGCACCAACTAATGAGAAAAATAGGACTCACAAAGAACAAACGGAAAATTTTTGGCAAGAACTATCAAACACCCTGGATCAAATTCCATCAAAAAATATAATACTTCTACTTGGAGACTTTAACGCTCAAATCGGCAAAGAACGACAACATCGGTCCATAGTAGGCAATTTCCCGGCACATAAAAGAACTAACACAAATGGAGAAAGACTTATTAGTTTATGCAGAGAGCATAACATAGTCCTGAAATCTACATTCTTCAAAAAACTTCCTAGGAAACAAACTACTTGGGTTTCCCCAAATCCAGTTTGTGGTGAGAAACAACTTGACCATGTTGCTATTAGCAGACAGTCTACAACGGAGATACTCAATGTGAAAGTTGCTAAGAGTGCAGGTTTAGATTCAGACCACTATCTGTCACTCATTAAATTCAAAATTAGACCAATATATAAAAAGAAAAATCATTATCAATCCAAAAAGTTTGATACTCAAAAATTAGCTACAGAAAATAATTTCAAAACACTTTTGGAAAGCAGAGCACCTAAAACATGGGAACAACTTCAAAGAGACTTAGTACAGACAGCAGAAGAAACCATTCTCCTTAAAAGAAAACGAAAACATGCCTGGTGGACTGCTGAGTGTGATGAACTAATCTTTAAAAGACAACGAGCTTGGAACATCTGGAATGCAAATAAAAATGAGAATACCAGGAACAGCTTTATAGAATCCCGAAAACATGCATCTAAGGGACTCAAAAGGGTTAAAGTTCAACATATGAAAGACCAATTGACATTAATAGAATCGGACTTCAGACAGCACAATATAAAGGACTTCTACAAAACTTTCAGAAGTAGTTTAAGGAAGTATACTCCACCAAGCTTACTTTTCACAGATCCAAAGACTCAGAAAACTGCATATAATAACGCTGAAAATTGCAGAATACTTGCGGAATATTTTGAAGAACTCCTCAACTGCGATCCACCAAAGGAGACATTTAATTTTGATAATATACTCCCCGTTCCTCCAGACTCGAAACCACCAACAACAAATGAAATTAAAGAGATTATAAACGAACTTAAAAATAACAAAGCTTCTGGAGAAGATAGTATAGTTGCTGAATTATGGAAATACTCGAGTGACAACATGATCCTATGTTTAACGGAAATCATGAATGACATATGGAAAACACACAGTTTACCATCAGAATGGACATCTGCTTTGATACATCCACTACATAAGAAAGGGAAGAAAACAGATCCTAACAATTACAGGGGAATCTCCCTCCTGCTAGTGACCTATAAGATCTTATCCAAAGCACTTTTAAAAAGAGCGGAAAAAATACTCGACCCACAATTGGGAGAGTATCAGGCAGGATTTAGGAAGGGACGATCATGTATGGAGCAAATACTAAATTTAAAGAGCATATTAGACATGAGGAAAATCAGGAACTTGAAATATGTAGTTACTTTTGTGGATTTTAAAAAAGCCTATGACTCCATTGACAGAAAGGCACTTATTAACATTCTGAAGGAATTTGGACTTGATAACAAGACAACTGAAATAATTCAAGCAACACTAACGAACACAACTTCCAAAGTTAAATTTAGAGGGGAACTTTCAAAATCTTTCAAAATAAAGTCAGGTGTGAGACAAGGAGATGGTCTGTCACCTCTGCTTTTCAATTGTGCATTGGAAAAGGTAATTCGAGAGTGGAGGAAAGCCATCAATACTAAAGGCGTTCAACTAGGAAGACATCCAAATAAAATCACTGTAGATTGTTTAGCTTTTGCGGATGACATTGCATTACTTACTGACTCACTGGATACTGCCCAAGAACAAATTAGAGAGTTGCAAAAACAGGCAGCCAAAGTCGGACTACAAATATCATTTGAAAAAACAAAGTTCATGACAAACATCACCGATGCCCCCAAAAGTATCACAATTCATGACAGTTCAGTATGTAAAACAAATTCCTTTAAATACCTAGGAGAGTGGATAATGAATGACTCACAGGAAAAGACAGCAATAGAAACACGTATGCATAAATTACAAAGGTGTTTTCATATGACAAAAGATATATATAATAAAAAAAGCTTATCCTGGAACACTAAATTAAGGCATTATCAAACAGTAGTCAGACCTGAAACTCTGTATGCAGCAGAAACACTTAAATTAACAAGATTTGGTGATTTAGACAAATTAGAGAAGACTGAAAGACGAATTCTGAGAAAAATACTGGGAGCTAAACGAAATAATAACGCAGAATATAGGTTACGACCAAATAGAGAGTTATATTTGAAATGTGAAAAATTAACTGATGTAATGAGAAAGAGAAGATTACAGTTTTTTGGGCACATCTATAGAATGGAGAATAGTAGACTAACTAAACAGATCTTCAACTTACTGACTAGTTACAAGTCCAAACCCACATGGTTCATTGAAATTGACAAAGATTTGACAAACGCCAAAATTCAGACAGACACAATAGCAAACAGATCACTCTTCAGAGAAGCTATTCAAAACGCAAAATTTCAAGAAAGGAAGAAACAAAGAACTGGCAGAAAGTGGACTCAGGAGGAGAAAGATCGTCACTCTAGAACGATGAAAGAAATTTGGAAACAACGGAAATTGAATACAATGGACAATAGCCAACGTTGATTCATCGTACCCTCCAAATGGGTTATTCGAAAGAAGAAGATTATACTGTATGAGTGGCTTAAAAGAGCTGAGCTGTCTGTGTCACACGACAAGATGGCAGCTGTCCTCATGTGCCTGTCTTATATTTCAATAGTTTTAGTATGTTGTATGTGATATACCCTACTGATACAATAATATAAACTTTGTATGAAATTATCTTTAATGAAGATGTACTGCTGTGAAGAAATCTTTTATTTAAAGTCATTATTTGCCAAAAGGTTGTATCTAATGTCAGTTAAGAACACCATGATGTTAAGGATAGGATTAGCTCTGGGCTAGCGTGTAAGTCTGTCACGCAGTCGATTGGGGATCGAGTACTGCTGCAGTTAACTTTTTTTTCTTGAATTCTTTTACAAATGATGTGCACGAGCTCTTTCCACAGATATTGAATAAGATGTCATTTAGCTCAAAGGAGAGGCTAATGTATACACTCGTTTATTAATAAAATCACAGCCCCAGCATCGCAAATAAACAGAAGACATTAGGAAAAGGAGAATAGAAGAACTAGATACACGTTGTCATTAACCACAGCCTTCTTAATGCCTCTGTACGGTGCTGTCCTCTTGTGGGTTATGTGGGTAATATTGTTCCAAACTTACCGCTGTGTAAATACCTGGCCTCCTGAAGTATGGCAATTTTGTAATACTGATAGTTCAACTATTAGCCACGATCGCGCTCCGATTACCTTTAAACACTGCCAGCTGGATCGCCTCCCTCTTGGCTACTTTAAACTGTCTACTCATTCAACACCCTTAGGCCACTGCCATCGTAGTACATTACGATGGCAGTGCATAGGCGTACAACATAAAGATTAATTCACTGATAGGTCGCAGCACCAACCTACTGTGATCGGCGTGGATTTTTAAAGGGGAAGATACCCAAAACGGAAGATTCTTAACTTAGCAGACTGGCTTAATATAGAGATTAACGGACGTGAATGCATTACAATAAGTTAGTAGTTTTGTTATTAAATCATCATAAAGTATACAATATTGATTTTGACACTTACTGGCTAATTATCAATATAAAAGACAACAAACAATACATTGTGGTAGAGGTGATTGTGTTAGGGATGAGGACAAAGAGTCATAAATATACCCATACATTTAGGAGAAAGTAGGCTATATGTTCTTTGCTGAACATCTTGTTTTTATATGTGTGTATCTCTTTACTTACGTAATTCATAAAAAAGTTAAGAAAAACAAACCTAACTTAAAACGAAATTGACTAACGAATCGTAAATAATATCGTACACCAAAGGCATACAACTACAATACTGCGGCAGCGTTATTATTTTAGTGTAAAGTTTCAACCTCCACACAGTGATCAGGATCTGAGATGGCCACTTGAGGATCGATACGCGTAATCCTAAATTGCCCATTTAAGTGTGATAACTAGACCTAACTAATACATGTAATGTTTCCCAGGAGTGTATTTACATATTTATATCTTATACCCCACCCATTCACTGGGCACAATCGTGTTGACCGACTGAAAAGCTACAAATGATAAATAATAATAATAATATTCTATTTTCATCATCATCATCATCTTCATCATCTTCATTTCCCCTATTCCAGCTGACACTGGGTGGGGGCAAATATGGTTCCTCTCCACTTTGTTCTGTCGTTCCACCATTCCTCTTCCGACACAGTGTTCCAATCCAGGTTATGTTTTCTAATACTATTCTCCACCGAGTCCATCCAACGCATTCTTGGTCTTCCTCGTCCTCTCTTCCCTGTCATCCGTAGTTCCAGTGCTCGTCTTGGTAGCCTTACTTCATTCATCCGTTTGACATGTCCAAACCATCTCAATCTGTTTTACTCCAGTTTGTGAGGTTTGAAGCCATTTTTCAGTGTTGCCTAAGTAAACAAAAGTTTGGTGCTTTTCAGTTGGTCAACACGAATGTACCCAAATAATTTATTAATCTTATGTAATTTATTTCAGGATCAGGGCATAACCCAGCTCTTTTTGGGTAAATTCGTGTTGACCGACTGAAAAGCACCAAACTTTCGTTTACTCCAGTTTGTCATTTATTTTCTGTACTCCCAGTTCTTTCCGTATATCTTCATTTCTCCCTCTGTCCCTCCTCGTTTTCTGGACCATACTTCTCAGAAATCTCACCTCAGCTGCCTGTACTCTGCTCTCATCCCTCTTAGTCATTGTCCAAGTTTCTGCTGCATAGTTTACGTTCATTAATTCCCGATAAGTGTCCTTTAGCTCAATCCGAAGATTGGTTAGCTGAGATGCAGGTGCCTCGGAATACCCGCTTCGTTGCTGATATAAGTCTAGGTAAGCTGCAAGGTCTCGGACTCCTCTATATAACCGACAGCGGTGGCTATGCTAGCTAAAGTGCAGCGTTAGGTCATGGGGCCAAGATCTCTGCTCACTCGGTATACGCGTGGGTTCAAGCACCACCGTCGGCCGTCCTGGAAATGGTTTTCCATGGTTTCCCGTTTTCAACTCCAGGCAAATGCTGTGATGGTACCTTCTGACAGGCCACGGCCACTTCCTTCCACATCCTTGCCCAGTTTCATTCGCCATCATTCATTTCATCTCTCATTAACTCATCTCATGAGGTTGGCGTCTGGACGTAAAAACCATCGCCACAAAGACTTACATTGCATCTCATGCCCGACGCCATTGGAAAACGGGAATACTAAGGGATAGACACACATACACAATAATATTCTATATTCATTTTGAGCAACGCATCCAGTATATTAATTGATGGATAACTTTCAATTGGTCAACACAGAAAATAACACTTTACCTGAAAAAAAAAAGATACGAGCCTTACAGTAGTCGCATATGATGTGTAACATCTGACATGTTATCCTACTCGTATACTACACAGCTTGGACATTCTTAAAATGTTAATTTACACTCCATTTTCATACTGGTACTATGATGAATGTATAGATTGAATTGGAGATATGCTACTGTCACATTTGTGGCGCAGCGGTCAAGCTGTTAGTCTCTCACCAAGGTAGACCGGGTTTGATTCCCGGTCAATACATGTGAGATTTTCGAATTGAAATGCCATGTCCTGTGGTTCGCATTCCACGTAAAAGGGAGCTACCGTGGATCATGATCGTGAGATTAACGGACACGCAAAACTACAAGCTTCCTTCCTTCCTTTTACATTAATAATTCATAATAACAAAGTGACACACAACGTCGACAGTACTCTCAAATACCGTGAGCACATTCCTCAGTAACTATAACATTCATTATTCTCAAGGCTCTCATACAGTACGTCGTAAACAATCAAAACATGGCTTCCTACAATCATGAAATGACCTAGTCTCACATATGATGAAAATACAGCCTTTATTCCACTCATATAACAACATTCTGTTATGCATTTAATAGTTGACTACTCACCCACAGCTTGACAATGATGCCGCTTACTTAAATGTCATTTGTCGTCTTTGTCCTACCCCATGTGATATTCAACCTTGAACGTGAAGCTTCATAAACTGCTCCATGACAAATGAAAGTCGGTGAAACATTTGCCACTGTGCTCGTCAAACCAGTGCCTGTTAAATGCACTGCCTACTGTATTGCCATAACATTCTCGCGCTACAGAGCACACACTGCCTTGTTTCCAATACGCACATTTTCAATTGTTCACCCAGCTGGCAGTGCGTCTTCACTTCCGTTCCATCCACTTCCGTTAGATCCACTTCCGCCCGATTCACTTCCGTCCCATTTTTCTGGCAGTGCGTCTTCACTTCCGTCCGATCCACTTCCGTTCGATCCACTTCCGTCCCCAATTTTCAAAATCACTCCCACAAAACTATCCAGCAACCGAGCGGAAAGATGTTAGCCTACACATCAATAAACCTACATCGATTATTATTATTATTATTATTATTATTTACACAAATTACAAGCAAGTTAGAGGGGGTAGGGGAGAGGGAGGGTACATTGCTGTCATGTATCGTTCAAGCAAGCATCGTGGTATCCAGTCGGCTCTCCACCAGTAACGTGCGAAAGGTGGCATTGTGGATATTTGCGGTGCTAGTTAGTTGTCTTGTATACATGATTAACTAGTAGTAGCAACCAGCTTCACCCGGTGGAATGATCATGAATTCTCAAAGACTGGGGGAGTTTGGTTGTGGCGCAGCGGACAAGGTGTTTGCCTCTCACCAAGGAGGACCGTGTTTGATTCCAGGTCAGTACATGTGAGATTTTCGAAGTGAAATACCATGACTTGTGGTTCAAATTGCACGTAAAAATGAGGTCCCGTGGCTCATGATCGCAAGATTAACGGTCACGTTAAACTACAAAATTCTCTCCTTTTCTCAAAATCTATGCTCCGTGGTCTGATTACACTCAGTGATATATATTTATATGCTTAAGCATTTATGTATTTATTTATATATTTAACTCCGCCATTGCCGGTCCCAAGCCCGGGGCTTCATCTCACAAGTGATGAGGTAGGAGGAGGGGGAGGAGTAACACCTCGTTAAAAACCTGGGTCCTTCTGGCTCCGGATGGTAGCACCCTGTAAAGGCCCCTGCCTAGGGTTACTAGGTGAAACCTGGTCAACGGTCTCTCAAGGCGGAAGTGGTTTTATCCCAACGGCTTGGAGGGCGGAAGAACCGACTCCAAGTCTTACCAACTTGGTTTTATTCTTGTTACACACAACTATCATGATGGTCGCAAAACGAACGGAAGCTACCCAAGCCGGTAAAATCCAGGGCCAAGGAGTGAATCTCGGATTACATTGGTCTAGGGCACAGGATTCTGGGGGCCCTAACCCATCATGTTTGGATCAGTCGGAGGATCCAACACCTTGCAAAATCAGAACGAAGAAGAAACATTACTTGGGCTTCCTCAATGTGAACACCCTACTCAAAATTGGAAAACAAATGGAATTGATTAAAGTTCTAGATGCATATAAGATAAATATTTTGGCAGCTCAGGAAAACAGATTTATGTCTAATGAAATCTCAACAGTGGGTAATTATAGAATTTTGAAAGGACAACCAGCCATAAAGGAAGGGGAAAAACCAGGAGGGAGGAAATGTTCACTTATTTTGGGAACTGCTTTTTTTGTACATAATTCGATTATCCAGGGGATCCATGATTTTAGGTCCCCATCCCCTAGGTTATCAATACTTACCATTAAAAGTGGAAACAGACTTTATATGCCTCTCAATGCTCATGCCCCAATCAATGAGGACAATAAAAAATATCCAGAGAAAGTTGACGAATTTTTGTCACAACTAGAGCAAGAACTATTTCAGGCTCCAGATAACTGTGTTAAAATCCTGATGGGTGACTTTAATGCTCAAATAGGGAAGGAAAAGAAATATAGGAAAATAGTGGGAAAATACTCAGGACATGAGAAATGAATGAAAATCCACAGCCTGCTTCCAGTCTCCGACCGGGTCAGGAATGGAATGAATGAAGCCCCCATCTAGCGGCGAGGATATGACCTGTGCCGGCTGCCGAGGCCTGACGCACTCCTCTGGGGCAATGATTAAATGAATGACAGATGAAATGAAATGATAGTGGAGAGTGTTGCTGGAATGAAATTTTGACAGGGAAAACCGGAGTACCCGGAGAAAAACCTGTCTGCCTCCGTTTTGTCCAGCACAGATCTCACATGGAGTGACCGGGATTTGAACCACGGACCCAGCGGTGAGAGGCCGGCGTGCTGCCGCCTAAGCCACGGAGGCTCCACTCAGGACATGAGAGAACTAATAAAAATGGGGAGAGATTGTTAGATGTTTGTGAATCTTTTGGACTGAAACTGATGACAACTTTCTTTAAAAAGAACCCCAAGAAAACATGGCGTTCACCTAATCCCAAATTAGGAGAGTTTCAAATAGATCATATTGAGACTACCAGTCCACGAGAGATAATGAACGTTAAGGTACAACGAGGGGCCATCTTTGATTCTGATCATTATCTTACTAGAGTCAAAGTGAAATTTCTACCAAAGACTAATAAAAGGACATCCACCAAGATCGCTAAGTATTGAATCGATGAATTAAAAATCAACCAAACAATTATAGAGAACTATCGCAATGAACTGGAAACTTTGGATTCATGTAAATGGGAGGATATGGCTAAAAAAAAATCAAGATGCTGCAAGACAGACTATACTACTAGCTAAAAGAAAAAAACATCCCTGGTGGAATGTAGACTGTGAGGAGAGCCTACAAGAGCGTTCAAGAGCCTGGCACAAATGGAGTTCCACCCTACACAACTATGAGGATTTTCAGGTACAAAGGAGGAAAACGGATAAGGTCTTCAGGAATGCAAAGCGACAATATGAGAAAGAACAACTAAATCAAATAGAAAAGGATTTTCAGAGGAATAACTCGAGGCACTTTTATCAAACTTTCAAGAGTAAAATTAGAGGGTACATACCACGCAATTTATGCTTTAAGAATGAAGAGGGGAAGCTTCTCATGAGCAATAAGCAAAACTGTGAACACCTGGCAAAATATTTTAAAAATCTTTTGAATTGTGACCCTCCACGTGATCGATTGATGTTCTCTTCTCCACAGCACAAACTCCCTGACTCATCTTCGCTAACGCAGCACAAAATTAGAGCTATAATCAAAGATCTTAAAAACAATAAAGCTTCAGGGAAGGATTCCATTCCAGCAGAACTTCTTAAGTACGGAGGAGACAAAGTGGTGGAACAACTAGAAAAACTCTTACGCCACATTTGGGAAACGGAAACAATACAAGTTTTTTTTGTTGTTGTTTAAGAAACTTGTTTATTGTCTTCATATATTTAAGGTACTGTAAACGTGTGAAAGAGCGTCAGTTGCTGGTTATGGATGTTGTTTTTTGTCGCGGCTATATTTTGAATTTGAAGCGAGCGCCTGACTGAGTTGAGTTTCACTGCCGTTGGTTGCAGGCTGGATGAGTTGCGCGGACGACGATGCGCGTATGTATGTTAACACCTGACAGTCTGCAGGGTCGTGCAGGCAGCTGTTATGACAGAGACAGTCGCGTGTGTGCAGTTAATCCGTGCATAAGCGGGCGGCTTAATCAATCTCAAGTTACTAGTACCTGACCTGGAAGCCAAAATTAGCCTACAAAGGAGGCATTGTTCAAATGTGCTCAGGATAGTTTTACTAGATGGGACTAGCTTTTGTAAATGCAAGGTTGTGTTGGGTATGGCCAGAGCTCACAGCATATTAAGGCATATGGGCTGGAAATAACTCCTTACTTGAGTTATGTCAATATAATACCTCATACCAGGGTAGATTTCTGGCTAGCAATTGACTTGAAATTAAGGCTAAACAGGTGTGTAAGCGTACTGTGATAACTACAGAAGGATTACATCAAGTAACCGGGAACATTACTGTGCCTATTCGGAGTATTTCGGGACGTTAAAACACCGGGTGATTGTCGTAAAATCAGTGACAGTATTAGACACGTGCTTTTTCATAGCAGAAGCAATGGTGTTAAGACAATCCGATCAGGACGTCATGGTAGCGAGACGCCGGTATGAACTTTTGAAATCTACCATGAGTCGAGCCAGTATTATGGTGCGTTAAATATGAATGGGGGCATACGATGGATGCTGACGTCTGGATACTTGGGACTTGAACCAGTGGAACCATTAAGTCGAGCCGTACACATTTCCGTGTGCGGAGGATCGCGTGGGATTTAATGCTCCGACTAAGGGCATCCTGCAGGAACTTGGACCTTCTTCAAGAACATCTGAAATGGACGTGAGCCCCTTATCCTATTCTTAATATCTAGTACCGGTGAATATCAGACCTTAGACTATACCATTCAACCATGTAGGAATCGTTTTACACGCCATAGATCTTTATTTTCTGCATTATATTGGGACATAAGCATGGATTTTTTGATGTTGTCCACTCTTCGAATTTTATTTTATTTCTTTTGAGATAGCATATCCACGGTGGGCATATCGTAGAATGAGTATATTTTCGGAAGTCATCCGGCTGTTCTAATTAGACAGGAGTTTCATCCTGATTTTTGTTGTACAGTTCCGTGCATATTTTTATGGCACATTGTTATTTTAGCGATCGTTTTGAGATAGTTTATTGGTAATTTGTTTATTTAAATGTAGTTCTTGATCATTTTGATGCAATTCGTCTTGGATGAGTTCTGATTGTCATTTATCGTAAAATGATTCGATTTTTCTGGTGGTTAAAGATTTTCTTTAAAATGATAATGCGGAATGATCATGTGTGAGAATTTACAAGGGGAAGTAAGTAGGCATATTCATAACAATTTAATGGATCTTATGAAAAATAGAACATGGTAATTATCCCTGAGAATTTCATATTAATAATAATAATCAATGAATGAGTTTGGATTATTTAGGTGATGTTTCCTTAAAACAAATATGAGAAATTAACATGAATTAATGCACATTGGATTGATAAAGCAATCGTAACGTAGTTTTGTTATTAGAGCAAGGTGTATCAATTAGGAGGATTTTTGTTATGGTGACAAGCGGATAATTGAACATGTTAATTAGAAACAGTTACTTATAACATTCATATGATAGATCTGACAGGGTGATGAGTTGAATTGGGAATGCGCGTAGGCATTTGTCCCATTAATAATTATGATAATCCATTAAATACAGTATTAAGCCTCCGTGGCTTAGGCGGCAGCACGCCGGCCTCTCACCGCTGTGTCCGAGGTTCAAATCCCGGTCCCTCCATGTGAGATCTGTGCTGGACAAAACGGAGGCAGACAGGTTTTTCTCCGGGTACTCCGGTTTTCCCTGTCAAAATTTCATTCCAGCAACACTCTCCACTATCATTTCATTTCATCTGTCATTCATTTAATCATTGTCCCAGAGGAGTGCGTCAGGCCTCGGCAGCCGGCACAGTTCATATCCTCTCCGCTAGTTGGGGGCTTCATTCATTCCATTCCTGACCCGGTCGGAGACTGGAAGCAGGCTGTGGATTTTCATTCATTAAATACAATAAATATGACTGGATGGAAATTAATATGTGAAAATAATATGTAAAAGAATTATAGTTGTTGAATATAATGAAATGTTAGAATTTGGAGGATGTTGCCTCATTTTACTCAAAAGAAGGGCGGTGCCGCTATCTAGATCTTGTCACCAAGAGAATTCTGGATTCTACTTTAATTTGCTCTAACCATAATTACCTATTTTCTGGTTGAATTATATAAACCTGAAGATAGATTAAAATGCCTAATAATTTTGCCATATTGTGATATCAAGGAATAAACTAAATTGATAAAGTGCATAAAGAAATGGGGCATTTAAAATGCGGCCTCATGTTCCGATGAAAATCTTGAAATAGCTACGAATCATCCATAAGTGTTCGAAATTGGTTGGAATAATAAGGATGAGTTGCAATTAATATCACTTAATAATTAATCCCATAATTTATTTTATTATCGAGGATAAATCACAGATCCATAATTTCTAATTTCTAATATGAATATTCCTTGTGTGGGAATAATGAAATATAAATGGTATTATTACGTTTCTAATGGTTCCATCTTTGTTCGACTTGGTCTGACTTGCATCAAGTTGAATAATTAACAATTCTAGTATGTTTTGGAATTTCTTCTCGTTTCATGGAAGATAATATCCCATACGATTATCCATGATTTTGGAAATATGGAAAAGTGTAGAACTTTAGAAATAAAATTTTATTAAATTGTGATAGGACGATCAGTGATCTACACAACTTGAATACTGTAAATATCGTTTATAATATAATAGAATACCATGATGGACTATTAATTTCATGGGTATTCTAACACAATGAAATGTTTAAAAGTTGACGTTTTCGTTGCATATATTTTTTTGGAACGTTATTCAACACCTGCGATTAAATAGTATAGGATCCCAGGGGGAGCGCAGGATGTTATTTTTTCCAGGTGGTGTTTTAGTTTTCTCCCTGAGGATGCCCTTGTAAAGATTAGGATGGTTGAATGGATCAATTAAATTGATGCAAATTTTATGTTAACTGATACTGTGGTCATTCATGATTCTTGAAATATGCATTCTATCCTTGCTGTAGTGTGCATCTGGGGAACAGCAGAGCTTTTCTTTTTCTTTATTTCTACATCTTTGTAGAATACTCACTGTTAACCCCGAGTTGTTCTTGAGTCTTTGTGCTCGACTGATGTTCGGATGTGCACTTGTATGGTCGTAGGACGTTCGTCAAACGGTCACATAAAGTAAGATAGAAGAGTTTTGGCTGCCAACGTGTGTGGGCCCGAGTTCGATTCAGTTTCTGATACGATTCGATTCCGAATTTCGATTCGAGGTCAATTTGTGTTTGTTCTTGCTGTAGTAGGATTCATGGTCATGAATGCGCAGTTTTCATAGTTTGGAGTGATTTGTTTGGTTTGTAGTGGTAGTTTCTGGTCATTTATTGTAGATTTTAAATTTAATATTTATCGGTATTGACGTATCAATTTAAGGTCGTGTCTGAATATTCACTGTACTAGTAGTTTAGATTAAGTTTCCCCATCATCAGTTGACATCGTACCTCAGTACTATAATTATTAGTGAGTGGTCATGGAAGCACTTACCAGAATGATGGAATAGTTAGGACAGAAAATCACAGAGAATTCTGCTTCTCTGGAAAAACAAATAAAAGAGAATTCTGATTCTCTGGAAAATAAAATTGAAAGTCAAATAAAAGAGAATTCTGTTTCTCTGGAAAATAAAATTGAAAGTCAAATAAAAGAGAATTCTGTTTCTCTGGAAAATAAAATTGAAAGTCAAATAAAAGAGAATTCTGCTTCTCTGGAAAATAAAATTTCAGGTTTAGAATGTAAAATCACAGAAAATTCGAACTCATTAAAAGCGGAAATGTTAGAAAGGATAGAAGCGATAGAAAGCCGGATGCCTAGAAACATAGAATCATTCGATGATAAAATGTCTGAATCGATAGATGCTAAGATTGAGGATAAAGTTGTGTCATTGGAAACCAAGATAAGAGACAACGCTAGGAGAGCTCAGGAGAGTTTCCTAAGTTTAGAAGCTAGGATCGTGGATTCGGGAACGAACTTAAAGGATAATTTACTCGCAAACTTTGGCATTATGAAAGATAGTTTACAAGATAGTCGAAAAGCGATGAAGGAAGAGTTAGCTCAACATAAGAACGATATTCAAAAGATGGTTAGATCATTAGAAAATAAAATGGAAGATAATGTTAGGAAAATAACAGATGATCTTGCGTCCTTAGAGATTAACACAACGAAGGAAAGTACGTTAAATGCCACACAGGTAGTGCAGAGAGTTACTTCTGAATTTAGAGAAATAATTGTAGAACAATTAAAGGAAGGAGTTGTAGCAGACTTGAAAAATGAAGTAAAAGAAACTGTAATTAATGAAATTCAAGCTCAGGTTGTAAAAGAAACTCAGGTCGAAGTCAAAGAGATCAGGAATGCTTTTTCATCAGAGATTAAAGTTGTATCTGGAGATATTCAAGCCATTAGAGAAAGTATAGAGAAATTGAAAGGTCACGAAGCTGTTGTCGAAGAGAATCCGAAAAAAAGGACAGAAAAGTTGAAAGATAGTCAAATAGGGGGAGAAACTGAAAGGCAGAATAGGGATGAAATGAATGAATTCAGGAAGACCATTGGTGAGTTAGAAAAGAAAATTGAGGATTATAGATCGAAAGCGGATACAAAACAAGACAGCATAAATGAAAACGCTTTTTCAAATAGAGAAAGGTTGCCAGAGTTTGGGAAGTCTGAAGAAATTTCTACCATTCGCACTTCTACTCCGATCACGCTCGTTAAAAGTTACGAAGAGAAACCTATAAAATTATCAGGGACTGGAAATGACTCTCCGGTTGAATTTTTGCGCGAATTAAGAGATTATCTGAAGGATGCTAAGGTGAATAAGGAAAGAGAGATGAGAGTGATTAGTAGATTCTTAGATGGACCAGCACTCGTATGGTTTAGGGCTTTTCGAGGTAATTTGAGAACCTATGACGAATTTGAACAGGCACTCTTACGTAAATTTTGGTCGCCGGAGACGCAACAGAACATCAGGGCCGAATTATATGTCAAGCGGTATTCCACGTCACAGCCGACCAAATATTCAAATTACTTTGCAAATCAACTTGCCAAATTGCAATGCTTAGATCCACCAATGCCAACGTACGAGTTAATCCCAGCTTTGATTAGGCAGTTTCCTTTGGAAGTTCAGCGGAGTCTCATTTCTGCGAATGTTGAGAACATGGAAGAATTTGATGAAGTGTTGCAACGTCTAGATCATTCTAATGCTCAATTTTACCAGCAGAGGGGTAATAAGCAAGAGTCCCAGGCCGCATATGCTGTTTTCGCCGATCGACAATGCCAAACCATGCCAGAACGGAATAGAGAAGAGCAAACGTCGAGAGATTATCAAGATAGAAGAGATAGTGGACGACCTTACATAAGGTGAGGAAGATATGGGAACAATTGGAATTCGTGGAGAAGACAAGGATACACGAGACCATATGACAGATCAGGATACAATAAAACTTACGATAGAACGGATAATGAAAGGTTCAAAAATCAACAGAGGCAGAACCTTGAGCAAAGAGGAGAAGAAAGTAAACAGTATTTGAAGGAAATGGAAGAGGCAAGAAATAAACCTGGTACTTCTGGGACAAATAATTTGACAGGTAAAAACGAAAAAAAAACTTCGATTCTGGAACAAGGAAATCAACAGAACTAATTACTACACAATATGTTTCCAAAATCGTAAAATGTGAAGTTGAGGATGAAGACTTGATTCAAGAAGAACAGGAAGGAAAAGAGTATGGACCAAGACCTAGGCTACCCATTATTGTGTGTGAGGTGTAGGGAAAACCAGTGTATACTTTGATTGACACAGGAGCGATGCTTTGTTTGGTGAGCGAGAGGTTGTACGCCATATGGAAGTTGACCGAGGAAATAGAGGAAATACCAGTATCCCGGATCAAGATTCAGGGAATCATCCCAGAAAAGATCACAACTTGTAAAATTCAGCTGTACTTGAAGGTCAAGATTGGGGAATGTGTCTTTGAACATATCTTTTTCGTTATGAAGGACATTGCACATGATTTGATCCTGGGGACGGATTTTATCAAGAGGTACAGAGCTGTTATCGATATGGAATCTGATACGATTAAATTCCATCATGCGGGAGACGTCCATTTCGAAGAGGAAGATAAATTCACCGTGGGAGAAGTTCGATGGGCTAAGGTTTTTGAAGGTTTAGAGATATGTGAAGACGCCAATGAAGTAGTTGAGCATGTTCCAGTTATAGCCAACCTGTTGGAAGAATTCGTTGATATCTTTGATACGACACCAGGAGAGATTCAGAACTTTGAGTACAAGATTCAAGTATGTGATGATAGCCCATATCATGCAAAGCTGTACCAAATTCCAGAAAAACACAGGACTAAGGTGAAAGAGATCATTCAGGATCTTGAGAAAGATCAGATAATTAAAAAGTGTGCGACATCCTATGTAAATCCGTTAGCGGTGGTGCAGAAACCGGATGGAAATTTGAGAATATGCCTAGACGTGAGGTCATTGAATTCGGGACTGTTGCCAGAGTATGATTGACCTCCAGTGATAAAAGATCTGTTAAGGAAATTTAAAAACAAGAAATGGTTTTCTACAGTGGATTTGACATCGTCATACCATCATGTAAGGATAAGTGAGGATTCTCAGAAGTTTACGGGATTTTTATTCGAACAACAGACTTATGTTTTTAGAAAACTTCCATTTGGGATGAAAACCTCAGGAGCAGTTTTGATACGTGCCTTGGATCAGAACCTAAGTAATGCGGTCAAGGATACGGTCATAAGGTACGTGGATGATCTTCTGATAGCATCGGAGCCTGAAGACCAGCACTTAGTTCATCTACGGAATTTGTTTATGGACTTGAGGAAAGCAAATTTCAAAGTTAACTTGAAAAAGTGCCAATTCTTTAAGAATGAGATCAGATTTCTTGGACATGTATTGGATGGGAACGGATATAGACCAAATGAACAAAAACTTCAGGCCATTGCAGAATTTCCTAGACCTACTCGGGTAAAGCATGTACGTCAATTCTTGGGAACTTGCCAGTTTTTTGCGGGACATTGCCATAAATACACGGAGATAGTTGCACCCCTACAGGACTTGTTAAAAAAGATAATAAGTGGAAATGGAACGATCTATGTGAGGAATCATTCAAGAAGGCAAAGGAATTAATGCTTAATAGCGTCAAGTTGGAGTACCCGGATTTTGAGAAGAACTTCATTATCGAATCGGATGCATCCAATATAGGGAATGGTGCCATATTACTCCAAGAGGATGAAGATCACACTCGACACTATTTATCCTTTATCAGTCGAAAATTGAAACCATCAGAACGCAATTACTATACTACAGAACTAGAAGCTTTAGCGATCATCTATGCATTGGAAACATGGAAGAAGTTGCTTCTCGCACATTCGATTATAATCATAACTGACCATCACGCACTAGAGTTTATACTGAAGACCAATTTCGCCAGTGACAGGGTCACTAGATGGGCATTATTCGTGCAACAGTTTAACGTCACTATTGAACATCGACAAGGAAGGAATAACTTAGGGGCTGATTTGCTAAGCAGAGTTGCGGAACCTACTCTTCGAGTATTGCCTATAACCCTCCTGCAAGAAGATGATGCTACTTTGCGTAGACTTGAGAGAATACCCCAAGCCCAGAAGCCATATGGACCTTTAAGGAATATTTACAGATTTCTACACAGGGACATGGATCCTACAGATGATGAATATCTAGGGATGGAAAGGATGGCTAGAGATTATGTATTGTTGAATGTCATCATATACAAGTTCATTGATTCCGAACACACTAAATTACGAATAGTAATTCCGCCTAGATTACAGGAAGATATAATATGGTTAGCTCAGAGAAGCTCAGGTCACACTGGAGTGGACAAAGTGGTATGTTTGATAATGGAGAAGTTCACTTGGGATCATTTGAGGAATACTGTCCGAGAGGTCATCAGGACCTATGATTTGTGTCAACGCAGCAAACACAATACGCATTTGTTGAGGGAGGAACCTAGGCCTATTATTCCGTCGAAGCCATGTGAGTTGTATGCTACCGATATCTACGGACCTCTACCGAAGTCCAAGCGCGGTAACCGATACATTTTGGTCACGGTTGAAGTTTTCAGTAAGTTTACCATGATCCATCCGATTCAGAAGGCGAACTCCAGATATATAATCAAGAGTATTAAAGAATGTGTTATTCCCGTTGCGGGTAAACCAGAATTTTTGTTATCAGACCATGGGTCCCAATTCACATCCTGGGAGTTTAGGAATGCTATGAGGGAGCTGGATATCACACAGGTATTGTGTTCAATACGGCATCCAGAGAGTAACCCGGCCGAACTACTCATGTCAGAAATAGCTAAGTTTTGTCGTCTTTATTGTGCAAACGAACATTGGCGATGGATGGATGTGGTTCCTATTATGATGAATTCGATTAATTCCACCGTACATGAAAGCACGGGGCATATTCCTTCAGTACTACATCTTGGAGAAAAACCTATACGACCGTGGGACGGAATCGTATCTATTCCTCCGGAGATAGAGCCTAACAGGAGAGGACGTGAAATGGAAGCCTTAGGAAGATTACGGAGACAGGCAGAGAAACGGAACAGAAGGGTTAGAGGAAGAAGATTTAGAAATCCTTTGAGAGAGGGAACTTTGGTATTGATCAGGAAGCCTACTCCATCTGATGTTAGCAACAAAGTCTATTCCAAGTTTGCCTGTTTGTATAATGGACCATTTCGGATAGCCCAGAGCTTAGGTAATGGTAGTTACCGTGTTGTGGAGATTGTATCTGGTATCACCGTGGGAACATACAGTGCAGCGAATCTCAAGATGTATATTAGAAGAACCAGATAAGAAGAAGGACGAAAAAACAACAGGAACCATAAAAATAAAAATGGGGATTTTTATTTTTGGCCATGTGTAGGGCGGATGTAACCGTGTGAAAGAGCGTCAGTTGCTGGTTATGGATGTTGTTTTTTGTCGCGGCTATATTTTGAATTTGAAGCGAGCGCCTGACTGAGTTGAGTTTCACTGCCGCAGGTTGCAGGCTGGAAGAGATGCGCGGACGGCGATGCGCGTATGTATGCTAACACCTGACGATTTGCAGGGTCAAGCAAGCAGCTGTAATGGGAGACACAGTCGTGTTTGTGCAGTTAATCAGTGCATATGCGGGCGGCTTAATCAATCTTAAGTTACGAGTACCTGACCTGGAAGCCAAAATTAGCCTACAAAGAAGGCATTGTTCAAATGTGCTCAGGATAGTTTTACTAGATGGGACTAGCTTTTGTAAATGCAAGGTTGTGTTGGGTATGGCCAGAGCTCACAGCATATTAAGGCATATGGGCTGGAAATAACTCCTTACTTGAGTTATGTCAATATAATACCTCATACCAGGGTAGATTTCTGGCTAGCAATTGACTTGGAATTAAGGCTAAACAGGTGTGTAAGCGTACTGTGATAACTACAGAAGGATTACATCAAGTAACCGGGAACATTACTGTGCCTATTCGGAGTATTTCGGGACGTTAAAACACCGGGTGATTGTCGTAAAATCAGTGACAGTATTAGACACGTGCTTTTTCATAGCAGAAGCTATGGTGTTAAGACAATCCGATCAGGACGTCATGGTAGCGAGACGCCGGTATGAACTTTTGAAATCTACCATGAGTCGAGCCAGTATTATGGTGCGTTAAATATGAATGGGGCGTACGATGGATGCTGACGTCTGGATACTTGGGACTTGAACCAGTGGAACCATTAAGTCGAGCCGTACACATTTCCGTGTACGGAGGATCGCGTGGGATTTTATGCTCCGACTAAGGGCATCCCGCAGGAACTTGGACTTTCTTCAAGAACATCTGAAATGGACGTGAGCCCCTTATTCTATTCTTAATATCTAGTACCGGTGAATATCAGACCTTAGACTATACCATTCAACCATGTAGGAATCGTTTTACACGCCATAGATCTTTATTTTCTGCATTATATTGGGACATAAGCATGGATCTTTTTGATGTTGTCCACTCTTCGAATTTTATTTTATTTCTTTTGAGATAGCATATCCACGGTGGGCATATCGTAGAATGAGTATATTTTCGGAAGTCATCCGGCTGTTCTAATTAGACAGGAGTTTCATCCTGATTTTTGTTGTACAGTTCCGTGCATATTTTTATGGCACATTGTTATTTTAGCGATCGTTTTGAGATAGTTTATTGGTAATTTGTTTATTTAAATGTAGTTCTTGATCATTTTGATGCAATTCGTCTTGGATGACTTCTGATTGTCATTTATCGTAAAATGATTCGATTTTTCTAGTGGTTAAGGATTTTCTTTAAAATGATAATGCGGAATGATCATGTGTGAGAATTTACAGGGGGAAGTAAGGAGGCATATTCATAACAATTTAATGGATCTTATGAAAAATAGAACATGGTAATTATCCCTGAGAATTTCATATTAATAATAATAATAAATGAATGAGTTTGGATTATTTAGGTGATGTTTCCTTAAAACAAATATGAGAAATTAACATGAATTAATGCACATTGGATTGATAAAGCAATCGTAACGTAGTTTTGTTATTAGAGCAAGGTGTATCAATTAGGAGGACTTTTGTTATGGTGACAAGCGGATAATTGAACATGTTAATTAGAGACAGTTACTTATAACATTCATATGATAGATCTGATAGGGTGATGAGTTGAATTGGGAATGCGCGTAGGCATTTGTCCCATTAATAATTATGATAATCCATTAAATACAGTAAATATGACTGGATGGAAATTAATATGTGAAAATAATATGTAAAAGAATTATAGTTGTTGAATATAATGAAATGTTAGAATTTGGAGGATGTTGCCTAATTTTACTCAAAAGAAGGGCGGTGCCGCTATCTAGATCTTGTCACCAATAGAATTCTGGATTCTACTTTAATTTGCTCTAACCATAATTACATATTTTCTGGTTGAATTATATAAACCTGCAAATAGATTAAAATGCCTATTGATTTTGCCATATTGTGATATCAAGGAATAAACTAAATTGATAAAGTGCATAAAGAAATGGGGCATTCAAAATGCGGCCTCATGTTCCGATGAAAATCTTGAAATAGCTACGAATCATCCATAAGTGTTCGAAATTGGTAGGAATAATAAGGATGAGTTGCAATTAATATCACTTAATAATTAATCCCATAATTTATTTTATTATCGAGGATAAATCACAGATCCATAATTTCTAATTTCTAATATGAATATTCCTTGTGTGGGAATAATGAAATATAAATGGTATTATTACGTTTCTAATGGGTCCATCTTTGTTCGACTTGGTCTGACTTGCATCAAGTTGAATAATTAACAATTCTAGTATGTTTTGAAATTTCATCTCGTTTCATGGAAGATAATATCCCATAGGATTATCCATGATTTTGGAAATATGGAAAAGTGTAGAACTTTAGAAATAAAATTTTATTAAATTGTGATAGGACGATCAGTGATCTACACAACTTGAATACTGTAAATATCGTTTATAATATAATAGAATACCATGATGGACTATTAATTTCATGGGTATTCTAACACAATGAAATGTTTAAAAGTTGACGTTTTCGTTGCATATATTTTTTGGAACGTTTTTCAACACCTGCGATTCAATAGTATAGGATCCCAGGGGGAGCGCAGGATGTTATTTTTTCCAGGTGGTGTTTTAGTTTTCTCCCTGAGGATGCCCTTGTAAAGATTAGGATGGTTGAATGGATCAATTAAATTGATGCAAATTTTATCTTAACTGATACTGTGGTCATTCATGATTCTTGAAATATGCCTTCTATCCTTGCTGTAGTGTGCATCTGGGGAACAGCAGAGCTTTTCTTTTTCTTTATTTCTACATCTTTGTAGAATGCTCACTGTTAACCCCGAGTTGTTTTTGAGTCTTTGTGCTCGACTGTTGTTCGGATGCGCACTTGTGTTGTCGTAGGACGTTCGTCAAACGGTCACAGTACATAGGTGGTAGATGAATAACAATCGTGGATATTGATGAGTTTATCACAGTTATACTAGTCTACTTAATGTTCAATGTTCAATCACTATCACAAAACACAAAACACTCACATGATGCGGGTGAGCTGCTGGGCATAGTCCCCCAGCCGGCGAGTTCTTGTAGTACAGCGAAGGCTCGTGAGGACACACTCACTTACCTCGGACAGCATTTCGAGTTCTGTATATGGCCCCGTAGTTTTCAGCACACAGTGCACATAGCAACCAAGGAGTAACACTACCGCACTGTTCAGTTGAGGTGGTTGCAGACTAAATGTTGGGCGGATCACTCATTCAGGAGTGATGTAGGTAGTATGACAGTTCATGAAGCTATTCAGGACCCGGGTGAAGCGGTTCCAGGTCTATCGAATCGGATCACACTGCGTAAATCGGTGTAGGATTGTATCCTGATGGGAACATGAAGTGCATAAGGCGTTCTCCACCATGTGAATGCGATGGAGTCTGCTGTTTGTTGGTATAAGGTCATGGATTACTTTATACCAACTATCCTTCGCTGCGTTGGGAAGAATGCGATTGGAGACATTCCTCCAGACTCGATTCCAGTTGACGATCAATGCGGATTGCATAATTCTGGGGGCAACATACTGTTGTGCCATGATAGAACGATACAGCTTTTTCGTTGAGATAGACCTGATGACGTCTTGTGGCACGTAGCTTAGTTCAACTCTCAGATACCGGACAAGAGGTGCATGATGATTGATATCATAATAAGCTGGTGGGTTCAAGCAGTCATGGGGACTACACCATCTCCGTAGGAAGTTATGTGACTCATCGGTCCCGAAGCCTGTAAGCAGTTGCAAGTGTCGTTTGAGGAATAAATTTCTAGCTTTCTTTTCAACGTCGATGAGTCCCAGACCTCCCTGGGATTTATGCAATGTTAATGTGCTGCGGGAAAGACGTAATAGAGCTCCTTGCCAAATAAACCATCCGACGGCGGAAATAATACGTGTACCCACCATTCTTGGCATAGGAAGAATTTGACTGAGATACCATATTTTACTTAAGCTGAACATATTCACGTACATTGTTCGTTGGTGTAAGAGGAAGGAGCGGTACCGCACTTGTTGCAAGGCACCACGCACAGAATGTAGGGCAACGTCCCAGTTCTTTTTAATCATTTGGTGTACACTATTCAAGAAAGATATGCCCAATATTTTGAGTTCTGAGGCGATCGTTACCCACGCCGGGAGAACCCCTTGGACGCGGTCCAATTTCCCAATCCACATCGCCTTTGTTTTTCGTCGGTTCAGCCGTGCACCAGAATATCTCCCGTACTCATCAAGGTCCGTGAACAATTGCTGCATGTCAACGGTTCGATCCACCCCAAGGGTGACATCATCCGCATATGCAAAAATACTGATCTCCGTGCCATTGAAAGATGTATGGAGATTACAAAGAAGGGGTTCCAGGGATAGAACAAAAAGAACCATGGACATCGGACTCCCTTGCCTGACTACACGATGGATGAGGAGCGGCCGTGTGAAATACCCATTTACATTCACTTTTGAAGATCCACCATGAAGAATTTTGCTCACGAGGGCAATAAACCGCATATCGAAGCCAATAGCTTGAAGGGTCGCAAGGATGTAGTTATGGTTTACCCTATCAAGGCATGGTCAAAATCCAGTGATAATAACAGTTTCTTCTTATTGCCGACCAGCGACTCACTAATGACATCGCGAATAGCACATGAAGTGTTGACAATGCACCTGCCTGGTACCCCACCCGATTGGTGGCGAGATGTGGCTTCCTCCATAAAGGACTGAAGTCTCGTTTTCATACATTTCGTGAAGATCTTGTAGTCAAAGTTTAAAAGCGTCAGAGGGCGAAAGTCTCTGAGCTGTGTTGGTTGTGTAATATTTGGGACTAATACCACCAGGCCATCTTTCAGGGTGTCGATATTTCGTCCAGGACGACAAGCATCATTCACTACGGCTGTAAGTTCATCGCGAATGGTGGTCCAAAACGTCATGCAGAAAGCTCTCCCCAGGCCATCAGGACCAGGTCTCTTGTTCGGCACACTGTGGAATATGGAGGTATATATTTCTTCGGCGGTGATGTCGTGGGTCGAGCACTCTTGTCCTCTGTGCAAAAGTCTTCCTCGTACACCATCGAAGAACGGATGCTGGTAGTGAAGTGGGACTGGGGCGTCGTCTGTGTACAAGGACTGAAAGAAGTTCTCTACCGTTTCTGTGATTAAGGTATGACTAGTCACCATTTGTCCCTCAGGTGTCACAATGCGGTTGATGTACTTCTGACGGCCTTTGCGGCACGCCCGTATAAAATGATAAACGGAGGGTGCCTCTGATGCCAGATGATGATCTTGTGCTTGAAGTTTGAGTCCTTCCAATGCTTTGCGCTGCAGCGTGAGGAGCTGCGCTCGGATTTTCTTTATTCTGCGATATGTATTAGGGTTGGTAGGTTCTTCATTGTATAACTGTCGTAAACATTTATAGTAGAAATCTGTCGTCTGATGGATGTGGCGTCTTCTCTCGGCACTGTAGGCCTTCAATAACCTAACAGCTCTGGGTTTCGCATACTTCAGCCACCACTCAAGAGTATCTTGAAACCGGTGAATGTGGCGTTTCCAGTTATGCCATTCAGTGGCAAAGTTATCTTTCATGTCCAAGTGTGTCTGAATAGAATCATTTAACCTCCATGATCCTCTTCCACGGTGAGGTCCCAATTCTGGTTGGCGAATCTTGCACAGATACGCACAATGGTTTGAAAACTCCACCGGACATACATCTGTTTCTCTCACGTGTTCTTTCAATTCCCCGCTGACATATATTCTATCCAGTCGAGAAGCACCATTATGGTAGTAGTACGTGTAACTGGCTGACCCCGACGGCTTCAGTTCCCATGTGTCTTTTAAGCGTAACCCTTGTATTAACGCAGATAGCGCAGGGCAGCCCTGAATGTGGCCACTTTGGTCCTTGGGCGATAGCACTGCGTTAAAATCCCCACCGAGGATTATATTGCCGGTATGATTATGGAGAAGTGGGAGAATATCTGTGGTATAAAAGAGCCGGCGTTGTATCCTGGCCTGCGAATCAGAGGGAGCATATACATTGACAATCAAAAGATCTCGAATACGGATACTGAGTCCGCGTGAGTTGACTAACTGGACTGGATCCGCATATGGTATATGGTCCTTAATGTAGATGGCTGTACCACGTTTGTGCTCATTGACATTAACTATTTTATCGTAGCCAGAGATGGTAAGGAGGTCTTCAGTAGCCACTTCTTGCAACAGAACAATATCCACATCTTGGTCTCGTATGAGGTTGCGTAAGAGCGACTGTTTACTAGCAGTTTGAATGCAATTTACATTGAGTGTCATTAGAGTGTATGTCAACAACATCGTCAGATAGATAGACATGTTTTTTTTAACCAAAATAAACAAGATGGAGATGGGGTGGTCTTTAATGCTTGTCGCTCGACTTCCCGCCTTGTAGTCGGGGGTCCCTGACACCCGCATAAAGCTTGTGCGTTCCCTCTTTTGACGCTCGGATTGTTTTAGCTTTGGAGGAGGTTTTCAAAGGTGCCTGTTCTTTAGGAGTTAGTTCCTTGTTGTCCATAATCCCCTGGTCCCGTGACCCCGTCTCTTCTGTATCCATGTGTCTGGAGGGGTCGTCTTCTATTTAATCCGACCATCGTATACCAGCGGTCTGTGGTTCACAACTAACTATGGACTGGTTTGAGGGTGGCATACTGGTAGCATTGTCTCCTGAGGCCTTGCCTTCTGTGACCGCATCAGGGCTGGCAGTGCTAGTGTCGGGTTTCTGGTCAGTTTTAGGAACTAGAGAATTGGCCGTCCTATCTAGACTGCCATTGGTGTATTGGCTAGCTGGCTGCCCGTGGAGTTCCTGTTGTAATGTGGGAGTATGTTGTTGTTTACTAGCGGCGGGCAATGGCCCAGCTGGTTGCGGCGATAAGGCGGTGGAGTGAGAAGGCGACACGTCCATCGTGTCTTGTGCTACAGCTGACGTATCAAGTGGGGCAAGTTGTTCGGGAGAAATACTGACGTTAGATGAACAAGGTGCCGATAAGGCAGGCGAGACAATGTCACTGTCCTTGTTAGCTACAATTTCACTGAGAAGCTTAGGGCCGGTTTTGTTTTCAGTTTCACCGCGCCTCACTGGGCATTCCTGTCTAAAGTGATCAGTGGCATTACAATAAAAGCATGATCGAGGTTGTCCATCATACACCACCTGTGCTTTGTAGCCATCGATAGAAATAATGGGTGGAATTGCAGTTTTTAGTTCAATCCGCATAGCCCGAATACCACTCAAAATATTGAATAGGTAGGTAGCTGACCATCGTTCGTTTCTAATTTCACGAACTTTCCGGAACTTACTAAAGTACGACATTATCCGGTCATTCGGCAGTTCAATGGGAAGGTTCATAATTCGGATTAGTTTGCTGTCAACATCCGCACAAGTTATATTTACCTCAGATATAGATCCATTAAATTTCCGTATCTGGGATTTTCCGTTGGTACTGTTGAGGACCTTCTCCATCAGTAGTTTGCTGGTGAACTTGATGAAAACAGCAGTTTCCAGATTGTCGTGTTGAATGGCTTCTAATTGGTCCACGTTGAGTTTTAGGGTGTACTGAATCCACTCATGTATTTCTGCAGGGCCAGGTTTTTTGGCCTTGTCGGGGAAAGCACATTTTATCGTGTTTTTACTAATGCTGTTGGTTGACATTTTTACTGTACTTGAAAAGACTTGAAAGTTAGACACTCGAATACGTCACTCACAACGAAGCAAAGCGCAGCGAACCGGTCGCTGCCAGGGTTCAGACCGGACTGTGACCAGATGAGTGGAGGAATGCAGTAATTCATCCCTTACATAAAAAGGGGATAAAACTAATGCCAACAACTATAGATGTATCTCATTACTTCCTGTAGCATATAAGATATTGTCCAAAGCATTGCAACGACGAATAGAAAAACATCTTGACAAACAGAGAGGCGAATATCTGGCAGGATTTCGAAAAGGACGATCATGTGCCAAACAGATCTTTATTCTCAAATCTTTAATAAAAATAAAACTCATGAGAAACAATAAAAATGTGATCCTGACATTTGTTGATTTTAAGAAATCATATGACTCAGTAGACCGTGAGACCCTTATTGAAATTCTGAGAGATTTGGAGTCGACGAAAAATCAGTATCTCTCATTCGCCAAACTTTGACGAATACCTACTCACAAGTTAAGTTTCTTGGAGAACTCTCAGAACTTTTCGAGGTCAGGACAGGATTGAGACAAGGTGATGGCCTTTCCCCCCTTTTGTTTAATTGTGTTTTAGAGAAAATAATTAGAGAATGGCACAGGGTGACAAGTCAACAAGGCATTCCTGAAGGAATTCAACTTGGATATAGAAATACTGGATTCAAAATAGACTGCCTCGCATTTGCAGATGATGTTGTTTTCTGTGCACAAGATCTTGAAACTGCAACCAGACAAATTGAGATACTCAAGGAGATAGCTGAAAAAACAGGTATGCAAATTTCCTTCGAAAAAACAGAATATATGTATTTGGACAACTGGGATCAGGTTCAAGAAATGAGTACTGATTATGGGGCAATTTCGAGGAATTATAAATTCCAGTATTTGGGTGAAATTTTAACTCCCAGTGCAAATGAGAAATTCGCAATTGAAAAAAGGGCTAGGAAAATGGATATGGCATTTAGACTTTGCATCAACACTTATAAGTCCAAGTCCCTCTCGTATCAGACCAAGAATAGGCACTATAACACATTTGTTAAGCCAGAGTCTCTGCCTCTATGCGGTAGAAACTTTAACAAGCATGAAAATTGCTGAAATTGAGAAAAAAAAAATCTTACGAAAAATGTTAGGTCCCAAAAAATTACCTGGGGAAGAATATAAATTTAGAATGCGATCTAACCAAGAACTGTATAACAAGTTTGAAAGGATTTCTGTCAGTATAAGGAAAAGACGGTTGATGTTCTATGGGCACGTTAAGCGATTAGGGAACGAGAGGTTGGCTAATAAAATTATTAATCTGCAAGAGAAGTGGAAGGTACAACCCCCATGGCTTCAAGAGGTTTATCAAGACTTAAAAAGGCAAACATAGGATTAGTCGAAGTGTGGGACAGGACAGTACACAGATCTAAAGTTGCAAGTGTGAAGGATCCCCCCGAAAAAAGACTCGATCTTTCAGTGGAAGAACGATTGCGAAGGAGCCAACGAATGAAAGATCTCTGGCAGGAATCTAAACAACAAGGCAGAAACACCTTGAAGAAGATGAAGACCTGAATAATGGTTGTGTATTTGTAGTCCATAGATGGCTGTATTAAAATAAATAATATATATTTATTTGTTTATTAATTCATTAATGAAAATGAAAATCCACAGCCTGCTTCCAGTCTCCGACCGGGTCAGGAATGGAATGAATGAACCCCCATCTAGCGGCGAGGATATGAACTGTGCCGGCTGCCGAGGCCTGACGCACTCCTCTGGGGCAATGATTAAATGAATGACAGATGAAATGAAATGATAGTGGAGAGTGTTGCTGGAATGAAATTTTGACAGGGAAACCCAGAGTACCCGGAGAAAAACCTGTCTGCCTCCGTTTTGTCCAGCACAGATCTCACATGGAGTGACCGGGATTTGAACCACGGACCCAGCGGTGAGAGGCTGGCGTGCTGCCGCCTAAGCCATGGAGGCTTCCTTTAATTCATTAATAAAACTATTTATTTATTTATTTATTTATTTATTTTTATTTTAAGAATGATATTGAAAACTAGTCTACTACTGAATTGACACATCAAGCCGTCGGATTTTTTAAGAGCGTTAAAAATCCCTCAGTATGCCTTCCTTCGGAGGAAGTAAAGCCAGTTGGCCCATGTCATAGATTTATGGCATGTAAAAGAAACTTCCACTAACTACAATTGTGAGAAGCTAAATTTCTAGATTAGAATTGATTAACGCTCTAAGTTCCAACGTTCGCCACCAGGTTCTGGCTATGGGTCGCTGACGGTAGCATTTGGTAGCAACTACTTGAAATTGATTGTCTGCAGTCCTTACCTGAATTACAGATAGCACACACTAATACAGTCATCACAATTAACACTGGTTATCAGACAGATTCTACACACACCCAAAGTACATGGGGCTACATGACCGCGTTGTCGCAGCCCATAAACTGACAAACCAACCAAACTTACAAACTAAATGGAAAAAATAATTTTAAAAATCACAATCGAAGAAGACTTTATGTTGTAATGATTAATGGAGAAATGATTGGAAAACCTCGGCTACCCCCAGCGCCTAAGGAAGAAATAGTGTCATGATTTGCCATGATAGCGCTGTAGGTAAATGATCGGAGTGCAGCGGATAGCCTCAATGTTCTACCCATGCAACACGCACTTGTACAGAGGTTTAATATTGAGTCAACAGATCTGTTATGATGATAACTGTTTTAAGGGGCCTATGAAATCTCTTTACACTAATTACCCCATTCCCCGTGACTGCATTTTGTAAATAGAGCAAGAGTTTTGTTTGTTGCATTGCGAGGCTTAAAATAAGCATAGACTGGTCCTTCAACGGGTTTCTATGTGCCAAGGAGTCCAGAACTTGGAAATGGAGAGGGCTGCCTGAATTTCAAGTAGACAGTGCTACCCGCAAGGTTCCAAAAGCTAAGTACGTAAAACTTGGTTCAGTTCGGTAATAATAATAATAATAATAATAATAATAATAATAATAATAATAATAATAATAATAATAATAATAATAAGGCCTCGGCTGCCGGGTGCAAGCTTTGTTAAGTGACCCCCAAAGGGCAGCTTGCATGTCGAATTTTGTTGCTCCTTGGAACGCCATGAAAGTCAAGGAGGTTAGATATCTAAGCGACCTCGACGCTATAGCGCTTTCTAGTAGAGAATGATATTGATTTTGCCATTATGAAAACAGCCTACTGAATTCAAATGGGGTCTCTAACATGCCAACACGTACGACATGCGTGCAGTGATTTTTGTCGCCTTTCAAAAAAAGAAAAACACTTACAACGGCCAGGAGCGAACCTGCAAGCTTGGGGTTGGTAGTCCGACACGATAACCACTCACCCACTGTGCAAGCATTTAGTACGGTGAAATGTTGTTGTTGAAGATTCTCTAAGGCAGCGTTTCCCAAACTGTGGTAGGCGTACCACTGTTGGTACGCTCGTACTAATGCAATGGTACACGGTGATGTTACAAAAAATATTAAAAAAACAAGATGTTCAGTAAAGAACATATAGCCTACTTTCTCCTAAATGTATGAGTATAGTTATAACTCGTTGTTATTATCAAACAGTATAATAGAATCATTTCTTGGTTGAAGACCTTAGAAACTATTTACCTCTACCAAACGCCACAACCTAGAAAATAACTACTACCATCATTGAAGAAAGATAGATAAGAAGTATCTCAAGAATGTTATGGATCTGGAGACATAATCGACCGGACTGACTGCGTGGCTCAGCGGTAACGTTCTCGCTTGCTGGGCCCTAGGTTGCAGGTTCGTATCCTGGCGCAATCAGCTGGCATTTGAGGGTGCACAAATGCGAGGGAGCCGTGTCAGTAGATTTACTGGCACGTTAAAGATCCCCTTCGGGCCAAAATTCCGGCACCCCGGCGTATCTAAAAGCAGCAGTAGTTAAAAGGGACGTAAAACAAATAACATTATTATTATTGTTATTATTACATAATCGACCTGCCGTGAACAACATCCAACTTTGAGTTGAGGCATGTCTTTACACGTCTGGTTGTGCATGGCTTTCACAACCCTAATTGAATTAACAAATCTTTCCATGACCCTACAGAGACATGTGTATACAAACTATGTGGATGTTTTCGATTGCTATTTGCCTGAAATAAAAGTATTAATAACCTGAACTTGCACCAACGGCTAGAATTCAGTTACTATGTGAAATCGTTTTGTTCTTTACTTCAAATAACATTTTCAAATAACGCACAATAGGCTGTAACAAACCCATTAAAATAAGAAGTAAAAATGTATCATAGTATCATCTTGTCATTCTTCAAATTCGATGCGCATGGAATGCCAATGGTATACTATCAATGGAGTCCCATGTAGACCAGTCGTGAAATCTAGTGGAGAAGTATCGAACAATATAATCCTAACAGGGCGAGTGCATTCTAGCGGCCATAAGAAGAAACTTTTCAATAAAATCTGGACGTTAATAAGTAGCCCGCCGTGCAGTTACCTTTTTGGCTGCTAGATGTCTCGAGCAAATCTGCTGGCGAATTATGTTTTAATTAAATATATGTTTCCCACCGTAATATGCACAATATAACGCTTAATTTTAAAACGTCTGAGTCATTACAAAGCAATAAATATGTAAAATTTCAAGCAAAAAACGTAACACTGATGGGGTTTGAACCATAGGCATATGAAAGATAGATCAACGCTTTACCACGGAGCCATTTGTGCCAACGAACATTGTTCTATATAAAATGACTTACATAGAACTTGTTAGCAAATAATGATTTAGACCTAACGATTTCATCAGTGGAGTATATTATTTATATATAAAGCATTTCATACAAAGTTTATTTATTTTGTGTCAGTACGCTATATTGCATGCAATACTCAAATTAGTGAAATATAAGTCAGGCACAAGATATCCGCTGGCATCTTGTCTTCTTACCGAGACGGCTCAGCTTTTTAAAATCACTTCTGCACTATAGTATTACAAAATAAACTTTTAATTTCGAACGTGCCTCTTCCTTTAGAACAATTAAATCGATTCTCGGCTCGATAATCGGAACTGGTGGGTCCCATGATATGGATTATAAAGTTTGCATAATTCGCACGGCCGCCATCCTGAAATGGTACGGCGGATGATCTTGCAGTTTGGTCACAAGACGCGTCCTATATGAAGGTATGTTATTACCAAATTTGGTAGAGATCGGATAATTTGGTTAGTCGCTATTTGATTTTACGTTTTGAACGTTTGAGTGGCCGCCATTCAGTTTTGGTAAAGATGGCGGCGATATGAAACATGACACTGAGGTGCCCTTTGCTTGTTCTACCTCTGTACCAAATTTCGTTCAATTCGGTTTCACCGTGTTCGAATTGATAGGGAGGGACAGACATTCAGAGTACACACACTCACACACACACACACACACACACACACAGACTCACACACACACATACACACACACAGACAGACACACAATTTTTGGTCCTGTAGTGATCTCATTTTTTGCAAAAATCGAAAGTAGGCTAATATTAGATACGTTACGAAAAATATAAAAATATAAAAACATTGATGTATAGCCGGAGGACTTTAAGGCCAAAGATAAGGAACAGTTTTATGAATTGAATTGTGATTCAGAACTAAGGCAAACTTTTTCAAAAATTTCTCTTGTGAAGTATTGGGTTGAGACGCGGGCAGACTATGCAGACATAGCTGACAAAGGAGTTAGATGTTTACTGCCTTTCACTACTTCGTACTTGTGTGAGACTGCATTTTCTTCACTTGTTTATCTCAAGAATAAATACCGGAATAGGCTCCTTACAGTGGAAAACGATCTTCGTTTGAGACTCAGCATTCTTAAACCAGACATTCCTAAGCTGGCTTCTTATCTTCAAGCTCACACCTTCACATTGAAGTTGTTAGTTGAACTTTGGTAGTTATTTTATTAATATTATTTGTACAGTGTCATTTCTGAATGTTTGAATTGAATACTTATTGTTATAAACAATAAAACAACTGGACACACTTCCTATTATTTGAACTTTAACTCCAACAGTCTAACTCTAAGAAACACAATTTACAATCCATCTTTTGGTCTGCTACGTAGTGGTGGTGGGGGTTATAGTTACTATATCTCCCAACCATTAGGAGGTACGCGAGAGATTCTCATCTCTTAAAGTGGTACACACACTGAATAATTTGGGAAACGCTGCTCTAAGGGACTTGGCACATTGTGGACTTGTGTCTACTTGCAATCGAGGTGGGATTTGGGAATGACGCGGCCGTGGTAGTCTACCACCCCGACATTTGTCTTGAGTAGAAGTGTGGAAACCACGGAAAAACACTTTCAGGATGGTTGAGGTGTGAATGTATTCCTCCTCAGTTTTGCGTCACGAGGCTAAGTGCGCCCCGTTACAGCCCTCAGGCCAGAATTATATTTCTTAGTAGAACCGAGAATCGAACACGGACCTCCTGAGCGCTGGGAAGTTAACATTTGTTTCACACAGTTGCATTCGTTGGTTGGTTCCTCAGTTTATGGGCTGCCCCGTCTACTTTGTGTGTGTGTAGAATCTGTCTGATAACCCGTGTTAATTGTGATGGTTGTATTAGTGTGTGTTATCTGTGATTCAGGTAAGGACTACAGCCGATCAATTTCAAGTAGTACCTACTTTTGCTAGCATTAACGACCCCTAGCTGTGAACTTGGATACTAGATGCCACCACAACTGGCACCTGGTGGCAAACGTTGGAACTTGAAGAGAGCGTTAATCAAATCCAACCTACGAATTTAGCTTCACAACGCTCTTAAAAAAATCCGACGTCTTCAGCCTGGTTTGAACCCGCGATTTTGGGCATATAAGCTCAGCATGCTACCAACTACGCCACCGAAGCCGCCCTTATCTAGTAATTATAAGAATCTAATAAGTAGGGCCTGGATGTTAATGCCGTTAAATGTTTAACAATACAACAACAAAATGTCAACCACTGGCACTATACAGCCCATGACGGGCTAAGGCCGACCAAGCGACCGCTGCCCAGCCATTCGGCCTACAGATATTGGAGTGACGCGTGATCAGCGCGTCGGGTCCCCTCGGCCGTTAATCTTGGTATTCGTGATCGGGGCGCTGTCTCACTGGCAGACAGCTACTCAATTGTCCTCACGAGGCTGAGTGCACCCCGTTCCAACCCTCACGTCAGTTTTAAAATCCCTGACGGAGCCGGTGATCGAACCCGGGGCCTCCGGGTGAGAGGCAGGCGCGCTACCCCAACACCACGGGGCCGGCAGTTTAAACAATGCACTTAAAATTTCCAAAAATAACTGTAATAAATGACCTAAAAAAATCGAAATATGCACCATAAAATGGAGAAAATGGTCTTATAATAATACACTCACTAATATTTCAAAAATGACATCATCATCATCTTGTAGAGTTTCCAGCCCCAGGCTGGGTCTGTTTGGAACATAAGCCTCGCCACTTAGTCCTTTCTTCCCACCACCTCTCCGCTGTCACTCTAGTCCAGTCCTCGCCTCTCTTCTTGACACATTCCTCCACTCCTTTCAGCCATCTATCTCTTGGTCTTCCCCTTGGTCGTTTCTTCTGCATCTGCATCTCATGTATCCTCTTGGGAATCCTCTTCTCATCCATTCTCTTTAAGTGTCCATACCACCTCAGTCTTGACGTGTCAATCCTACCTTGCAAGGGCTCCTCTTTCACCATTTCCCTGACCTTTTCATTCCTCAACCTGTCTCTTCTTGTTACTCCGATCCTACTTCGCAGGAACTTCATTTCACCTGCCTGTATTCTGCTTATGTCTCTTTTCTTCATTGTCCACGTTTCTGATCCATAGGTCAGTATCGGGATATAGTAGCTTCTGTATAACACTTCCTTGTTTTTTTGTGGGACATCTTTATTCCACACTAAGCTCCTAATGCTTCTCAGAAATGATTCTGCCTGTCTACCACGTTCCGTAATCTCTTTGTCATTCCTCCCATTTTCCTCCACTATACTTCCCAAGTACTTGAGACTTTCCACCTTCTTCAGCTGTCCACCTCCAAGTGTTATCCCACTCGTTGGTCTGTCCTTTTTCCGGGTCGTTAACAGGATTTCACATTTACTGATGTTGAACTTCCATCCGTACTCTCCCACTGTTTCTTCCCAAGCCTTCAGTTGCTCCTGAATTTCCTCCTCCTTGTTTCCCCAGACCATGAGATCATCTGCAAACACCATTGCTTTCATCTTATCTTCTCCTATCTTTCCTGCTATCCGTGTCATTACCTCGTCCATATATATTAAGCTCAAACTGAAAAGTTTCTAAGTCTTCTTTCAGCAGCTACTTAAGTTTCCCACAGTTTCCATTGTCACCAAATTCAGATACTAGTTCTTTTAAATGCACTGACACGCTCGGTTTTATTTTAGGCATTTTGAAAGCGGCAATGCACGATATCTCTCGCCGTGAACTATGCGGAACTGAGACAAGAATATACACCCCTTCCCCTTTCTACCCCGCCACAGCTGAGCTTGGTCAACAGAGCAGGTAACATTCCATTCGGCTAATAACTGGTTTGCGACGAAAACAAGAGCGTCTGTATACCGACGGCACCGTCCTTTTGCATCCAAGATATATATTTTTCTACTAATAGCAATACTGAAATACTTTATTTCAATATTTTAAAGTAACTTGTATCAGCCACTAGCTTCTTCTTAACTCTGAGAGACGGTAACTCCCTCGTATAAAGCTGTGACATGACTAAATTGGAATAAAATGAAAGGCCGATTTATCTAAAATATGACCAAACAATTCCACCAAACTTAAAATAATGCTCTTAAAATGGAAAAATAGCAAAAAAAAATGCAAAAAGATGCAAAATAAAAATGACATATTTGAAGACGGGGTGGCCCGTGCGGAGTTTCTATGTAGCCTACTTCAGCATTGTTTCCGACAGCTCAGAAAACATCCGGGCCCTACTAATAAGTGGTTAGCCACATCAATATTGCAGTGCTTCGGCGGCAGTTATGTTGGCACTCAATACTGACGGCATAAACAACAACAATGGAGGCGGTAGAAATACAGTTAGGAAATGTAATAAACATCCTGTAATATGAAATGCTCAGAAAAGGTTAAATAAAAATTGTTAAATTGTTAATTTTCAGTTTTTAGTGAATATACGCATTATTTTAATATCGGTGATAGTGAAGGAACGAAAAGGTCGAGATTTGAAGTAAATTGAGAAAATAACCAACATTATATTTTTTCTGATCTTGTTAACAATGGATTTGATTACTCATTATTTCATTAGAATTAGTAGATAAACGATTCGTATCGCAAACTTTTACCCGTTCACAGGATTAATTAAAGAAAAGTTCAATTTCTACTGATTTAAAAATTCCCGTTAAATTTCAACAATCTTGACTGATGGAAATTTTGGGGAAATATTCCCAATAGTATGGCTCCATGAAATTGATGCATTACTAGGCACCACACATGCCTCAGTAGCGTCCATGTGAATGAGACAGATATTGGTGAAAAGTCACATTTTGTTCTAGCCTATGCCAACAAATAAGTACGAAGTCAGTGGATTCATTAAGAGATGTAATAAGCTCAATAAACAAGCGCGAAAGATGTGTTGTTGGTTGCCCCAGCAGCGAAACCGAATGCATCCTCCGCAATTAAAATCCCATGCAAATGCCTACCCCAATACTAGACCATACTGGCTTGTGTTTGTTGCGAGATGGAGCTAGAAGATCACACTAGTGCTACCATCTTCTGGGGATTAGGAAACTCACTACACTACGAGCCTTCAAAAGTTGACAAGAGATGTCTCTGTCTCCGCTTGGCTTATGTCGATAGAAAGAACTTGGGAGCGCGCGTATTTCAAGACAGATGTTCAAATTCAGGGACTTGGACATCGGGGCGTAACAGCGGGTGGGGGTCAGGGGATCAACCTCCCTCCCCTACAACCAAAAAATAAAAATACAAAATTCCATGAATTTTTATTTTGAATAAAACCACTCTTGTGATTGATGACAAACGACTGGATTATGGGCGTTTATTCTTAATAATTCGACAACATTTCACTTAACTCGAGCAACGCTTCTTGTATAAACTGAGCTTAACACTTTCTTATGGAAAACGGTTCATTTCACGGCTTTTGATAAGTGGAAATAAAACGTATCAAATGTTATCGAGATCAAACTAAAAACACAAAAGCAGAAGCAGAAAACAACAAACACAAAACCAAAAACATAGAAACTAAAGCTCTAAAGGCCAAAACAAAAGCAAAATCAAACACAATAATTAAAAATAAAGAAACCAAAGCTAAAAAGCAATAACAAAATCAAACACAAAAACAAAGAAACTAAAGCTGAAAAGCAATAACAAAAGCAAAACCAAAGCTATAAAGCAATAACAAAGGCAAAACCAAACACAAAAACTAAAAATAAAGAAACCAAAGCTAGAAAGGCCAAAACAAAAGCAAAACCAAAAACAAAGAAACTAAAGCTAAAAAGCTACAACAAAAGCAAAACCAGACACAAAAAACAAAAAGAAAGAAACTAAAGCTAAAAAGGCCAAAACAAATGCAAAACCTAACACAAAAACTAAAAACAAAGAAACCAAAACTGAAAAGCAATAACGAAATCAAACACAAAAACCAAAAGCAAAGAAATCAAAGTTAAAGAGGAATAACTAAATCAAACACAAAAAAAACAAAGCAAACAAAGCTAAAAATCAATAACAAAAGCAAAACCAAACACAAAAACCAAAAACAAAGAAACTGAAGCTAAAAAGCAATAACAAAAGCAAAAACGAACACAAAAAAAAATCAAAGAAACCAAAGCTAAAAGGCAATAACAAAAAAGAAAAAACAAACATAAAAAAAACAAAAAACACAAAGCTAAAAGGCAATAACAAAAGAACAAAAACAAGGAAACCGAAGTTAAGAAGCATTTACAAAAGCAAAAACAAGCAGGAAAAAAAATCACAAAGCTGAAAAGCAACAACAAACATAAAAACCAAAACAATAAAACACAATGCTAAAAATCAATAACCAAAAAACAAAAACAAACATAAAAACAAAAAACACAAAGCTGAAAGGCGATAACAAAAAAAGAAAAAAATCCTCTCGGCACGCCGGAAGGCGGAGGTAGATTTCACCCGGTAAACTAGGGGATAGGCGAAAATAGGCAGAATATGCAGGTTTTCGTAGAAGGATGAGACCTCATTTCTTGCGAGAAAGTATTTTACAATTGGAGCTTAATTAACTTTGCTTTTCGTCTGTTTATGCATATTTTTAACATTTTATTGTCTTATGGGGACGGAAACCTTCTCGTCATTTTGGGTGCATTTTTATACTTGTGGTCACACTGTCCTTATGCAAGGTTTCGACACTAATGTGAAACTATCTAACGGTCTGTTACTTCACGCAAAATTTTATTTCCAGCTGAGATTTTAGTTGGTTCCTCAGTTTAGGGACTGCGACAACGCGGTCATGTAGCCCAGTGTACTTTGGATGTGCGTAGAATCTGTCTGATAAATGGTGTTAATTGTGATGGTTGTATTAGTCTGTAATTCAGGTAATGACTGCAGACGGTCAATTCCAAGTAGTAGTTCCTAATTTTTCTAACAAATACTACTGTCAGTGACACCTAGCTCTGAACTTGGCTACTATTTGCCACCGCAACTAGCAACGAACGTTGGAACTTCCCCTCCGAAGGAAAGCATACTGAGGATATTTAGCGCTGTTGGAAAATCCGACGACTTCGGCCGGCTTTGCACCCGCGACCTTGGGCATAGAAGTTCAGCATGCTACCAGTTACGTTACCGAAGCCGCTTCCCACAGAGTCGGATGGTGATCTCGTGCAATGGAGTTGTCATGGCAACCTCTGATAGCTCATCTAATATATAAAAGTGAAAGTCTGTATGTATGTATGTATGTATGTGGGTTGGTTCCGTATACAAATCTACACCGTTCCACCAATCTCAACCATATTTTGCATACACATAGTTTAGGACCCAGAAGGAACCGCTGGCTACATGAATTTTCGATAGTCTTTCTCATTCTTCTGATTTCGGCCCTTTTGCACTCAAGAACAGGCTAATCAAATCATAAAATATACTCATGAAGGAATGGCAAGACAGATAGTTTCCATGGCAACATAGCTCAAGTCGAGACACGGCCGACTAGATGCCAATTGCGCTCTGCACTACCGGTATAGAAAATGAGGATCTTTACTTGAAATCCCGTTAGTTACTCAAGTGCTCACACAGCACTGTCAACCGAGTTTAGCATAACAAAGACTTGACACTATCGTCTTTCTACTATATATTTGTCAAATATCACTCACTCACTCACTCACTCACTCATTTATTCATCACGAAATCTCAGAAACCACCGAACGGATTGGAATCAAATCTGGTATGCAGCTTCCTCAAGGGCCGCAAAAGCCCACTAAGAGAGGATTTTTGGATATTCAGGTTCTAAAAGGGTGTTAAAGGGGGTAGACCTGCATTTCATTGAATAGCAATATCTCCCGATTGGTTTCATTGGGGGATGTGATACTCGGCATATAAACTCATCATTAAAAATAAGAAGACACGTATCTGAGGGTTTTTCGATGTGGTGTATATTATGAAGTGAAAGGGGTGAAAAGTGGGGATTGAAAGATTCCTAACGGAGCGTGTATCTCTTAAACGACATAGGCGAGGAGTTTGAAACTCATCGAAAAAAAATCAACATAAAAAAGAAGTAAATATGTGATGACCGTTTTTTCATAAATCCAATTTAAGGGGCCCATGGGGAGGGGTGAAATTCTTGGGAGGGGGGGGGAGACAGGAAAGAAAGTGTCCTAACTGATTGACTGACTCACTCATCAAACTCAGGGGGGAAAACTGCTTTAAAGTAAGTAAATAGCTTTTTGACAGTTTTTTTTTCAATCAAATTGAAGGGGTTCATCGGGAGGAGTGAAATTCTGAAGAGAAAAAAAATTGAAAGAAAATGTCCTGACTCGTCCACTCAGTCATCATCGCCCAGCCAAAAATATTAAAGTTGGAAACATGACATTTCAAGGATATTTTCGTTGTATGTCAAAACCGTACACTAAGGGAGGTTTTTTGGATATTCAGGTTCCAAAGGGGTCTTAAGGGGATTAAACCTGCATTTCATTGAATAACAATATCTCACAAGTGGTTTCATTTGTGGATGTGATACTCGGCATATAAACTAATCATTAAAAATAAGCAGACTTGTGTCGAAGGGTTTTTCTATGTGGTGTATTATTATGAGGTGAAAGGGGTGAAAAGTGGGGGTTGAAGGATTCCTAACGGAGCGTGTAGGCCTATCTCTTAAACGACATAGACGAGAAATTTGAAACTCAGCGAAAAAAATCAGCTTAAAAAGTAAGTAAATCGGTGTTCGACTGTTTTTTTATAAATTAATTTAAGGGGCCAATGAGGTGGGGTGAAATTCTGGGGGAAAAGGAGAGAAAGTGTCCTAACTGACTGACTAACTCACTCACTCATCAAACTCAGGGGAAAAACACAGCTTAAAAAATAAGTTAATAGGTGTTCAAGCGTTTTTTTTTTCATCAATCCAATTTAAGGGGCCCTTGGAGAGGGATGAAATTCCGGGGGGAAAAAGACAGGAAAGAAAGTGTCCTAACTGATTGACTCACTTACTCACTCATCAAACTCAGGGGAAACAGCTTTAAATAAGTAAATAGGTGTTTGACCGTTTGTTTCATAAATCCAATTTAAGGGGTTCATGGGGAGGGGTGAAATTATCAAAAATAAATGAAAGAAAATGTCCTGACTCACTCACTCACTCACTCATCATCGCCCAGCCAAAATTATTGAAGTTAGAAACATGAAATTTTGGGGATATGTTCGTTAAATGTCGAAAACGTCCACTAAGGAAAGAGTTTTGGATATTCAGGTTCTAAAGAGGTATTAAGGGGGTAAACGTGCATTTCATTGAATAACAATATCTCACGAGTGGTTTCATATGGGGATGTGATATTTGGCACATATACTGAAAATGAAAAATCCACAGCCTGCTTCCAGTCTCCGACCGGGTCAGGAATGGAATGAATGAAGCCCCTATCTAGCGGCGAGGATATGAACTGTGCCGGCTGCCGAGGCCTGACGCACTCCCCTGGGGCAATGATTAAATGAATGACAGATGAAATGAAATGATAGTGGAGAGTGTTGCTGGAATGAAATTTTGACAGGGAAAACCGGAGTACCCGGAGAAAAACCTGTCTGCCTCCGTTCTGTCCAGCACAGATCTCACATGGAGTGACCGGGATTTGAACCACGGACTCAGCGGTGAGAGGCCGGCATGCTGCCGCCTAAGCCACGGAGGCTTTGGCACATATACTAATCATTAAAAATAAGCTGACACATGTCTAATGGTTTTTCGATGTAGTGTATATTATGAGGTGAAAAGGATGAAAAGTGGGGGTTGAAAGATTCCTAACGGAGCGTGTATCTCTTAAACGACAAAAGCGAGGAGTTTGAAACTCGGAGGAAATCAATCAGCTTAAAAATAAATTAATTAATTAATAAATAAAATAAATAGGTGTTCGACCGATTTTTCATAAATGCAATTTAAGGGGTCTATGGGGAGGGGTGAAATTCTGGAAGAAAAACGTCCACTAAGGAAGGATTTTTGGATGTTCACTCTCATCGACCAACCAAAACTATTAAAGTTAGAAGAATGATATTTTGGGGATATGTTTGTTGTGTGTCGAAAATGTCGACTAAGGAGGGATTTTTGGGTATTCAGGTTCTAAAGTGGTGTTAACGGGGTTAAACATGCATTTCATTGAATAACAATATGACACGACTATGACGCGAGTGAAGCGAGGCTAAAAATGAGATGGTGTGTGTCTGTGTATTACTCAATCACGCAAGTACCACTGGTCCGATTTACATGAATTTTACATGGAAGTAGCTGATTTACCCGGTTATGTAGGTTACTTTTGATTTCAATACTTTGCACTATTTAAAGAGTGCGACCATTTTAGTGACATCACTACACCCTTTGGTTTCACACTTTCATATTTCCATTTCAAATAAAAAGAGAACGCTAAGAAATAGCAAACTTTTGATGGCATATACGAGGTGTAAAATTACATTTTCTATCCGAAGGGTATCTCCAACGGTTAGCGAGTAAAACCTAAATTTGTGCTATAAAACACGGTCAACGCCGAGCGGTGTAGTTGGACAAAATGCTCCATCCTTAATCATCCTCTGCGCAGCACCTCGCCTATCCCCTGTTTTAACTGTCACCTTCACATTTTAATTTAATTATGACGCGTAGCGAAGCACGGGTACTTCAGCTAGTCCGTCATGAATTTAGAAGCGTTGTCATGGTAACCTCTGATGGCACTTGGCATTTTCTTCTAATTCCGACACCTTTTATCTCATCCCTTGGCGTAATGGTGGGTTATATCAAAAATTCTTTCAGACAAAAGTTTTAGGTAATTATTAGGGGAATATGTTCCATTTTGTACGGTTTTGATATTGTGCCTATTAAGAGAGATATGATTAATGTTTCCCGAAAAACCCACTTTTTTCCACCCCTTTGGTCAATGGTTGGTGCTATCAAAAAACTCTTTGAACATAAAATTTTGGCACTTATCCGACACATAGTATGAACTTTGAATAGACTCGATATTTCACGTATTATGAGAGTTATAGCGATATTTCACTTTTTCGAAAAAGGCCCCCCATTTTCACCCCCTTCAACCTATTTTGCCCAATAGCGAACTCGACCGAGATTTTAAAGGGATACATATTTTGTAAAAAATTCAAAGTGATTGGTGCAAAAGTTCGGTAGTTATCGTGTCCACAAGAAAGTGATATATATATATATATATATATATATATATATAAACTTTCGAACTGACGGTGGTTTTGGTATCTAGAGGATGTGAAACGCAAAGATATGTCGAAATTTTCCGGAAGTCGAAACATGGTACCCATTGCAATAGTTAGCTTTCTAATGAAATCTACCTAAAACAAGTGCATAATCTAAATCAAAAGCTCAAACAAACACACAACCAAAATGAAATTCAAACCCGAAACAAAAATCACATCAAATAACGGATACAAAACGTAAACCTTAAATCAAAGAGATAAAAATAAAAGAAAAAAATTGAGAAAATGGTTTATGAGGCAAGTGAATAGACCTGGTGAAACGCTTGTTATACGAGGGCAGATCAAAAAGTAAGTTGCACTTCCCAGTTATGGCCATTTATTACACCACCTATACAACAGCAACACGCCTATAACGACAAACAATGTAACTTTTCCACATAGTTTCCAAGAGACTCCAAACATTTTTGCGAACGCACAACCAACTTGTCGATGTCGGATGCATAGAAAGTTCCTCCAGCGTTCTGCAACCACACGGAGACAGCTGCCTTAACCTCCTCATCGGTCTGGAAACGTCGACCACCGAGCTCCGTTTTGAGCTTACCGAACAGATGAAAGTCACATGGCGCTGTAGGGTGGATGTTGCCAGACCTCCCACTTGAAACGCTGCAGCAGTTCGCTCGTTTGGCGGGCCTTGTGAGGGGTTGCGTTATCGTGCAACCAAATCACACCGGCGCTCAATTTTCCTCGGCGCTTCTCTTGAATCGCTTTACGCAACCGGCGCAACGTTTGACAGTACGACGCCGCGTTGATCGTCGTTCCTTTCGGCATGAATTCCACGGGCAGCGTCGCGATTTCTCTCAGGTGAATGCGCCGGTTCTGTTTAATGATTGCATTCACACTGTTGACATTTGCACGGCTCCTGGACTTTGGGGGCCTGCCCTCCCGATATTCATCCGTGATATCCGTGCGTCTGGCTTCGAATTGCCGACACCACTTTACGATCCTTTGCCGGGAAATGGCCCACTCCCCACACACAGCAATAATTTCACGATGAATGTCCCTGCAATTCATCCTTTTGACCCATAGGAATCGGATTGTCGCACGCACCTCATATCTGGAGTGAACGTCCAGTCGACGCGCCATTGCTTTTGGCCGCTATTCACACCATACAATACGAGACACCACAGCGACCTGCCTAACAGACCTGTGGGCAGAGTCTGTCCCTTTCTCCGCTGTGCTCACGTTTGCAACACACAGCGCGCTGCTGCAGCGCGTTAGTGCAACTAACTTTTTGATCCACCTTCGTAGCTTAGCCTATTGGTTGAGATTTGACTTCGCTCATCCCCCTCCAGAAGCAAATCCTGCTTACGCCACTGCTTGGACATCGTGATAATCAGCCCCGTGTTGTTATGTGTGTGGTGAATTTATTTATTTATTTATTTATTTATTTGAGCACAACAGGATTTCCATCCTAATTACAGTGGCTTAAAGATTACCCAGTATGGTATCTTGTAACTTATTAGTACATCATGCAACGAGCCTATAATGGCAATAATTAAGGCACGAGTATGTTTGTAAAACGAGTGAAGCGAGTTTTATAATTTCCATACGAGTGTCTTAATTACCATTATAGGCGAGTTGCATACGACTGTTTATGTTCGACGATAATTATAACTATTTTATGTTCGAACATAACTATTCATAAATATCTGTCGAGATTTCGCCAGTTTTATGTACTGAACAGATCAAATGGGACGCAGAGAATACCTTGTATTCGACCATGGCCTCCTCGTATACCCCACTATGACATTAGCGACGCAGAGAATACCTTGTATTCGACCATGGCCTCCTCAAATACCCCCACTATGACACTAGCCACGCAGTGAAATTTAAAATAGGGGGCCGTGGAAGTCAGCGCAGGTGCGATGCTATCCTCACCTAATTGGTCACACAACTGTTTCTTGAGCTCTGATTGGTGGGAGGAACTGTATCATAATGAAAACTTGTACTATACTGAGCCTCATTATAGTTCGTCATGATTGCCTCATCCAAATGCTCCTGAAGAAGAACTTGGATGTGAAGGACATTAGAATCATCAGCAATATTTATTACAAACAGACTGCGGTCATAAAGGAAGGTAGGGAGCTATCTGAAGAGGTGGAAATGAAACGTGGTGTTAGACAAGGTCGTGTCTTGTCTCCTATGCTGTTAAATCAATACTCAGAAGAAATATTACAAGCAGCTTTAGAGGAAGAAACAGCAGGAATTAAAGTTAATGGAAAAATAATAAACAACTTAAGATTTGCAGATGACACGTTGTTATTCGCAGAAGGTCTACAAGATTTACAGCGACTGACTAAAAAGTCGTGGAGGCGATTGAACAATGGGGATGAACACTTAATGCCAGCAAGACAGGTTTTATGATAGTATCACGAACACAACATCAAGAGAGCTTGATAATCAATGGGGAGACAGCACAGCAAGTGACAAAGTACAAGTATTTAGGAACAAATGTGAACTGCTACATTGACTGTACTGAGGAGATAAAGTCCAGGATCGGTCAAGCCAGAAATACATACAATAAAATGTGGAGAGCGTTCTGTAGCAGAGACCTTAATGTACATCTAAAAATTAGACTTCTGAGATGTTATATCTTCTCCACCTTGTTCTATGGAGTTGAGACCTGGACCATAAAGAAAAGAGAAATGGGCAGATTGGAGGCATTTGAGCTATGGACGTACAGAAGGATACTGAGGCTGAGTTGGAAAGAAAAGGTCACCAACGATGAGGTGATGAGGCGGATGGGAACGAGAAAGGAAATATTAAATACTGTCAAAATTAGAAATCTGCAGTATCTGGGTCATGTGATGAGAGGAGAGAAATATCATCTGCTGCAGCTGGTCATTCAAGGGAAACTACAAGGCAAAGAAGACCAGGAAGAAGACGCATTTCTTGGATCGATAATCTGAAAACTTGGTTCAATTGTTCCACTATTGAGCTGTTTCGTGCTGCATCATCTAAAGCAAGAGTCTTTATGATGTTTGCCAACCTCCTGGGAGGAGATGACACATAAAGAAGAAGAAGAAGAAGAAGATATTACAGTTTTCTGACATATAATATTTACATTTCGCCAGGGTCGAACATAAATATTACTACAGTAACTTAACCTACAGTAAACAGTAACTAAATAAAAGTAGAGGCGAACATTGAAATAATTAAGTGTGCAATTAAAACAGTGATAAAATACAAGGTTGGCTGGGCAGAGTGACACAACGGTAAGAATTCATGATTTACAATTTGCAAAGTTTGTAACATTATTTCTGGAGAGCGGTTAGAAATTCCATTTAAAACAAGAAGTTCCGTGACGAACTAAAGAGCCTACTTTTCTTAAAATATAAGATGCATGCCAATGCTTAATCTATATAGATGTATCTAGAATAATGACGAAATTAAGTTGGTAATATCGAAATTTCTAATTAGTTCGAAATACTGTATACCTGGCATAATGTAGCCTAATAGATAACTACAGTTGGTAGCCCTGGGGACTGAATATAATTTTAGTTCCATCTCTTAAGGTACATAATACTAAATTTGGTTAAAGTCCAATGGATAGCATGGACGTTACATGCAGGTAACAATGGAGATAACAGCACGCGTAAAATCATGTCGGCAACATTGACATACATGTATTGGTCAGAAATAATCTGAAATAATATGATCTATTGTTGTGTCAATTTTGAATGTAATCCATTTGTTAGTATAGAAGTTACATGCATTTTAAAATTGGACCTATTGTGCCCAATTAGACACGGCTGACTGGCATCGAACCGGGGTCTTTATCACAAAGAAGACCAGGCCCATGATTCTGCGCAGAATCGAATCATTGATCTCTGAGAGGAACAACCACAGTGAACCCGAGGAACAATGAGTTATAACTGCATATAATTATAATAGCATGATTTCACGGCCAGAACGCGAATATTATAGCTTTAAAGGTGGATTATTGCAGAAAATACAAGCCGATGTACGTTTAAGATGCTAAGAGCTCGAGAAAGCGAGCCAGCTTGACATTTGACAAAGCGAAGTTGAAAATGGGTGGAGTAGACATGGCGCCTATGCACTACTTTCGGCGTGGCTGGAGGCTGAAGGCCGTGATTAACGACTAAGAAAATCCCCCTTCAACAAGGCGAAGCAGTGGAGTGGGGGTGGTCGCCCACAGAAATTAATTAATTACGGCCAAATGGAGCAATGAATTGAGATGAAACTTACACTCAGATGCATGTATTCTAGAAAGGTTAATTTAGGAGTGTTCTCACGCCTAAATTAAAGCCTGCATCTATAAAGGAACTTATGCACAGACCTAATCCGCGGCAGAGTCAGGATTTGTAAAGGAGCCAGAGGGGAAGAACCGGGGTAGCATCATGACGCCGTGGAAGAAAGCAATTAATTATAATTAATTGGCCGAAGCGATTGCCTGCACGCGAGTGAATTTGGAACCTCCATGAATAGACGAATAAGGATCATACTTCACTTTGTCTGAAAATGCATTATTTTAAGAAGAGAGTCGCTCCTGGAAATCCAGTGAGCTTCTTTGTATCAGGAAGCTTTATATGGGAGAAGCTGGAGCAGGGAAGTCAGTTCGTCTTGACTCAACTCGTGTGGTGACGAGCTGTCGGATCACGCAAGAAAGTGCGCGGAATTTATAAAGTATTGACGCTCAAATGTACTAGCGGTGAACAATGAAAGGCACATCATGCAGCTTAATAACAGTAATTCTGCATCATATAATAATTAGTCTACAGCAGACGTATAAGCAACAGTATACGCGAGTATAGAATCAGTACAGCGTAGATATATTTTAGGATGATGTTTACAGACAATGAACATAACCCCAGGAAGTGTTATCATGGGTAAAATAACATACTATTGTAGTGAACACTACAATTACGGGAGCCTGGGAGGCATCACAAGTAGTTGTGACCTAGGATTGAACAACTTTGCAGTAGAGGAGACATAAACTGTAGGTGACGGGAGACGAACACACACACACGCAAGATAGACTTTCAAGGAGACCAGCGGTTGTCAGGAGTTAGCTGCATCGCATCTCTGAGGTCAGGCGGAAGTGGGAATCCGATCAAGGATCCGTGTGCGAAAATTATGTATAAAAGTTATATTACAGTGATCTTTAAAAGTGTTTATGTTTATATGGTAAAATAATGTGTATTGTGTTAATGTGAAAATGCCAGTAGTGAAAAATATAATTACCATGTGTAAAGATTATGCAATGTGTCGTGTGAAAAATATCATGATGGCTTAAAACAAGCATTATGGCAGGCGAAGGGCTGGCATGCTGGACTAACCCAGCTAGGATGAAAGTGAGTACAAATTTAATATGTTGATATGATTTAATAGCTCACCATACAACGAAGCATTCCCTCAACGATTAAGAATTAACAGTCATTTGTGTACGAGATCACATCCCTCGTATTTTGGTAAAAATATGGCTTTGAGGATGACATGCTTACGGCCATTTAGGCGTAAGACATTGATGAAAGTAACGGTAACGTTAAATAATAATAATAATTATTATAATCTGGGGTCGGTAACAAGGATAAATATATAAATCGGCATTTCAGGTCTATAGTACGTGCAAAGTGTGTCATATCTAGCGTAAGAATACTGTGTTATTGTGAAAAGTAAGAAAGAAACATAAATATCGAGATAAAGAGAGCTTTTCAGTGTCATTGAAATATTAAATAAATGTTTTATTATGGTATATTGTACAGGGTTGAATTTGAGAGCCATTAAGATAGTAAATGTATGCCAGTAAATTTATACCTGTTTTGGAGCTACGTAGAACTTTGGCTTATGAGTAAATGTATAGAGGACGTGAGTGCTTTAAGAATTGAGTCATCTGTAAGAAATATTGTTTGAGCCGCGATCAGCGAGCATGTAACGTAGAATCAAGAGATTTACGTCAATAAATTGCGGGGATCATCCGAAAATAGTTCGCGCGTTGTCGAATCTAGTAGGCTAAATCTTCGAAGCTACGATATAGTATTGCCTTAGAGCATACATGTGTATTCGCAACAGAGTTGGGACAGAGTATGTCTGTATCCACTGTTCGCAGAGTTTTCGCCACCAGGGATAACTGCTAGAGACCCTAGGTAGGCCGATATATTAATTGATCTGCCCTTAGAGGTAAGACAAATGGTTCTTCGGGTAGGAAACGTTGATTTCCTCTTGTTATATGCATGCCCGCCCAGTGAGATAAAAGTGAAACTCACCTGAGACGCGCGCAAAAGCCACTGATTACGACCACAGAACGGCAAAGCTATTTCGTGATCCATCCCTTGCCTTGAATAGTAATTAGGAGCCGAGATGAGCCCATTAAATACTCTAAATGTAGGTATTAAATAATTAGATTGACTCAATTCGTAAGGACACGACCCATTCAGGGTACCTCTAGCACAGCTGCACCATTGAGTGAACATGCCCGTGCGGGGAGTCAGGCGGGGTAGCAGGTATAGTCCACTAACCCGGCAGTCATCTTGCCGAGGACGGCCCATGACTAATCCAGTGTTCGCACGAAAGGAAGTCGATAGACCTGATCCTTTTATTTTAGGATTGTAGTGGGACACTGAAGAATCTCGATATTTCGAGAAGTAATTAAGATGTGCTTGATGTGATGGTATCAATTGAAGTAGATGCACTGTTTCCATACACATGCAGTGTTGGAATGAAGAAATCGGATAACATTTGGCCCAGTTATTCTCTGAGGAGAAATTAACTGCACCAAATGAATAGAAGCATTTTTGTAAAGAGTATTCACCCAGTTCACACTAATTTATTCACACGGGTAGCGTAATTTGAATGATATGACACGTTTGTAACGATAATGTTATGACCAGACCCAGAAAATCGTTGTATGGTGAAGCTATAAAATATCTATGTGTATTTTGGAGGGGAAAGTGTACCTCTTCAGCGTTTGAAACTTATGGGAAAATAATACGATTCGCACGAGACAACACTTATTAAACAAGGCATAAGCTAATGAATTAATGTTATTTAAAGTAAATGTTCCGTGTAAAACGGATAAATGTTTGATAATTGCTGATTTAATGTAATTTAAATATAATTTGTGTTTGTTGTGTTGTGATATTCCAATTTGTGTTAAATTGTGCCACGTGAAGAGCAATATGGACACTCGCAAATGTCAAAGAGTATCAACAATAGGATGTTTAGGATAGACTTGAGTGCGGTGGAGCACCAATCTTGAGGAGATGAGACTCACAGATAATTTTGATTTTTGTTGTGGGAAATAAATGTAAAGTATTTTTTTTTGTGTTTTATGTTGTTTTACCATGAATTACTACCATTAAATGTTATACTTAGGTAGCCTCCGTGGCTTAGGCGGCAGCACCCCGGCCTCTCGCCGCTGGGTCCGTGGTTCAAATCCCGGTCACTCCATGTGAGATCTGTGCTGGACAAGACGGAGGCAGACAGGTTTTTCTCCGGGTACTCCGGTTTTCCCTGTCAAAATTTCATTCCAGCAACACTCTCCACTATCATTTCATTTCATCTGTCATTCATTTAATCATTGCCTCAGGGGAGTGCATCAGGCCTCGGCAGCCGGCACAGTTCATATCCTCGCCGCTAGATGGGGGCTTCATTCATTCCATTCCTGACCCGGTCGGAGACTGGAAGCAGGCTGTGGATTTTCATTCAAATGTTATACTTAGGAATATGATGTTTCTTTCAAGTAGAGTAGTCACCTGACAGACTCAAATCCTGAATATGTTCTCGTATAGTGGGTTGAACGCCCCATACCTCGAAATACCGTGAGTTAGCTGGGATACGAACACATGTTCCATATGATGACGAATGAGTACACTATCAGCAGGCTTAGAATCATGTTGGCAGCACTGACGTATAGAAGTCACTCCAAATTAATATAGAATGCCAAGTACTAAACGTGTGCAACGTTTAGAGCTATTGGCTTGCCTACTTTCTGATATACTGCATTGATATTAGGGTAACAAAAATAGAGACAGCATTTATTAAAAGTTGGCAGCCCTGGTTACTCTTAAGAATCGGCATAGTCATATCTGTTATGGTACACATAGGACACACGAAATTTGGTTGAAATCCAAATGATAGTATAGAAGTTACATGTATTTAAATTCGGACCTCTCAGCAGGCTTAGAATCATGTTGGTAGCACTGACGTATATAAGTTACTCCAAATTAATATAGAATGTCAGGTACTATACGTATGCATAGTTTAGAGCTGTCGGCTTGCATACTTTCTGATATATGGGTGTTTCGATTTAAAACAATTGAGAGCATTTATTAACAGTTGGCAGCCCTGGTGGCTCTTAAGAATACGCTCAGTCGTATCTGTTTATGTACACATAGCACATACGAAATTTGGTTGAATTCCAATTGATAGTGTAAACGTTATATGCATTTAAAATTGGACCTATCAGCAGGCTTATAATCATTTTGTCAACACTGCCATGTATGGCCTCCTGGAAATTAAACTGCAATGTTATTATCTATACGTGTGCCAATTTTGAAATAGCTCCCAATCATACCTTCCAAGATATCCAACATGGAGCACAAATTTCAACTGCGATTTTTCAGCAGTTGGTAGCACTGACATCGTTTTCAAATATGGCCTTGAGATATTAAGGTATAGATCTTTACTCCTACCAAATTTTGTTTCGATCGATGCAGCCGTTTAGGAGTTGATAGGGGGGGGACGCACACACAACCAGCCAGACAGACAGAAGGACAGACAGACAGACACACATTTGCCCGATCTCATAAGTCTACTTTTTCCTCATATTTGTAGGCTAAAAATCTGTCAAGGAAGTACTAAAATCTATAACATTATTTCTTCGAACAACATTTTGGATGATATTACCTAGTCTCAGTTCAGCGATGAATTTTTGAGGGCAGATGTCCTGGTTCTTTTAATTTTAAATGCGATGTTGTTTCTTGAATTGATGCGTGAAACATGGAAATTATAGAGAGAAAGGAATTCAGAATCATCAATTGAATTGTTTATAATTTTGAAAAGGAATTTCATAGCAACTATATTTCTTAACTGTCGGCATCAACATTTATTAGCAGTTCATGATATGGTATCAATTAGTCTGAAAATCTGTATGTAAGTGTGTGTAGCGTGATGACGCGGCGGTCAGCTGGTGGCATCTCACCACGGCGGACCGGGTTCAATTCCCGGTCATTGCATGTGAAATGCTATGTCCTGTGGTTCGGATTCCATGTAGAGAGGAAGTGCCGTGGCTCATGATCGCGAGATTAACGGTCATGTAAAACTATAAACTTCCTTTACTTCCTGTATTAGGGACAAGAATGTCGTAGATGCCCCGGAACTTGAAGTAAGGTACTATCCCTGCATTTGCCTGCTACGAGGGGGGCGCGGGGGTGGGCAACTCCTCGCTAGGGGGCCTTCTTGGTCTGGCTGACCACTGCGCCAACTCACTTCCCCTTCGTATGTGCCAACATGGTATTCACTCTTAATCATCTCCTAACCCTGCGACCTAAAATCAACTAGTTATCATCTTCTTCTTCTTCTTCTTTGAGAGGTTTGAAGCCATTTTTCAGTGTTGCCTAAGTAAACAAAAGTTTGGTGCTTTTCAGTCGGTCAACACGAATGTACCCAAAAAGAGCTGGGTTTGCCCTAATCCTGAAATAAATTACATGAGATTAATAAATACACTAGGATGATCAGTTTCGATCGCAAACAGGAACGTAAGTAGTCGCTCAACGACTTCGTTTTGACGACCTACTTCCTAGAGGAACTCAGTGCCTTGCCCTACGTCTGGAGAATCCGCCCTGTGTAGGCGTGAAATTGTATCTGTCCTATAAGACGTAGAGAATATCCGCTGTTGAGCGTCGAAAGTGATTATCAGGTGCCATCGAGCACGCGAATACTACAATTCACCGTTGTTTAAGCACAGTGAGCCACAGAATATTGGGAAATAATAATTGGCAAGTATAGTGAATTGCATAACATTGCCTTAATACCACATTTTTGTACCCACGTGTTTGTGGAGGGCCAAGTGCCTAGTGGAAAATGTACAGGTAAATGTGTTACAACTATCTTGAATAAGTGTGATTATGATTGTATGACATATTTAAATTGCCAAAGTGAATTTATCATTTCAAAAACGACGCATAATTCACGGATGCTACGTGATATAAAAGTGGCGTCACTAACACGTGAAGAATCATAAAACAGTGTTAGCTCACATGTTAATTCACATCGACGAAATACAGGCTGTGTCATCTACTTCAATTAAAGCCTATAACATTTGCGACGAACATTGTATTTTTGAAAGTGAAAGAATGAATTATTACGCAATTTATTTCACTACCCACGTGATTGGACTATTCTACACCATGTTTGAGACCGTCATCATGGTATAATACCATCCCGGTATGAGGGTGATGTTTCTACGGGAACCAGCATGATGGTGGAACTTCCAGAACAGCGAACGAGAAGGAAGGAACCCAGAATGCCATTTCCAGGCATATCCACTACATCCACGAAGTTGTCGACAGGGACAGATCGAACCCTGGTTTTTGGAGGAGTCCAGATGGGAATCCTGATGAGGATAATACCGTTCCAGAGAGCCAGAGATGATTTTGTACAACACTTGTTGTTGAATAGAGGGCTGAGTGAGAGCTTCTCCATTTCGTGAGTTTTTGGACACCCCTTTCTTGTTCTAGTTTCTGGTGGTATAGTAGGTTAAATGTAGTTTGTGAACCAACCGAATTCAGTGTCAGCCATTTTAATAGGTAGGGAATGTAACTAGTTTAATTAGATGTCATTTATTTCAGTTAGAGTGAGACACCCTTGGGTCAGACATTTTGGTCAGCCCTGGTGCAGCCTGATGAACGTCGTAGAACGTCAATGCCTATCTTTCGCTGAACGTGACCGTAGTCATTTGAGGCTACTTTGTTCAACCCTATTTGGGGTAATTTTCAAGTCTTTGCTGACTTTAGTTATGGCAATCAGATGCCATGGTTATTAGTTAACTGCATTCTTTGCAGCCAGTCTTTGTTACACCCCTGACTTTCGTTAGAACAGTCGTATCATTTAGGTAATCGACTGTAATTACCAGTTTTGTAACTGCATTATATTTCATTTTGAATAAGCTCAGAAGCTATTTTTGGTCAAGTGTGGACCTAATAATTAGAAGGAATGTTTCGTTGTCAAGCATCGAACTCAGTTCCAAACGTATCATTAAGCAGATCCAGAGTGTGGAATCTGCGTCACAATTATTATTTTTGTTAGTGTCATGTAAAGACACGTATTTATTTGATGTTGTACAAGCAACTACTGAATTATATCATTGAGAGCAAAGAGCTCCAGTAATAGTGACATTACTATCATTTAGACGTCTTTGGTAGAAAGGCGGAATTATATTATTCTATTCAGATTTATAGCGTGTTTTTATACACGTATTCTTCGAGGTTTATGACCCATGGTAAAGTTTTTTATGAAGAGGCCAGATGTACAGTTTTATTTTTCCTTTAAATCGCCGGCCTTGAATAGTTACTGTGTTGTGTCAGACGAGCGCAGGAATGTTGTAACCTGCCAGCGACATAAACTGGTTTGTGATCCAGTGCCCTTGAAAGCACGCTTCTTTTTATTTGTGAGACAGAACTACTTTGACAAAGGACAGAATGCTTGTTGTATTCGCTTTTCCTTTCATTGCAACTTAGCTTATGGAACTCAGTGTTCAACCTTGTATCTGATCACATGTTTTATAGATTGCTTTTTGTTAGTTAAACGCACTTTTGCGTGTACCGTCGTTTGACGTGTACAGTCATGTCAGGTTTTCTATAGTATGTTGGAGGCTACCCCGTTATGGGAGGAATTAATTGTATGAAGGTATTTTGTGTATGCCTTGTCCGGGATTGTCACGTTGACCAGATGTTATTGGAGGGTAACTGTAGTGTGCAGGCCCGTCCCAGAGTTATTGAACGCGAGCTTTGCGCCGCTGGTAACTTGTGTTATTGTGTGTCCGAGTTGTTATTGCTCGTTGATTATATTCCGACTTTTGAGTCGAGGCTTTTTGGTGGAGAATGATCTCAGTGGAGACACTCCGTGCCCAGGCTATTGTCAGTATTATTCGCCATAAACCAACGATAAACCTAAACCGACATCATAATAATAAAACGCATAATTTTGTTAAAACAAAAGCTAACTAACGAATTCTTTCTATCTAACTTTGTTCTTTTGCATTTGGAACTGTTGCATAGCCGTGCAGATGAAGGTAATTTCCTTTTGTGGAAATGAATTGGACAGCTGACACTATTGTAGTGACCTGAAGCATGCTCGAACCTTGAGTTCGCAGCTTGTGGAGCGCAGGCCATGCGATGTTAGACGTAGTCGTAACTACGCAGTCGTCACCGTAATTACACACATTAGATGACTATGGCTTACAAAGAGTAAACCAAGGTGCAGGCAGGCATTTTAATAAAACCATTTGTCTATTTCATTACTTATTCACGATGATAAAGTGTGTGATTCCTACATTGTGTGCTGTTAGCACGTAGTTTCTAAGAATAACTAAATGTTTTTTTACATGGCTGTACACTTAGATTTGAATGTAATTGTTTTCTGTTACGGA